>CM070562.1:37658626-38076281 GCA_036346405.1 Phyllostachys edulis | reverse complement strand
AAATGTTTCTTTTAAAATCAAATTGTTGAAAGAACCGCTTTTAAAAATTAAATTATTTTTATTTCTTGTTTTGCATGCTTTAAAAAATCTTGTCATCATGCATACATTAGTATCGCTGTTCTCATTTTCCCGCCTCGACGACCTCGTGAGAGGCCTCGCATGTCCCTTCTTTTCCTGGCCATCCCCTTTTCCTTCCCTAACTAACCTTTCGCTTCTCTTCTTCAAATCTCATCTAAAAACTCAAAACCAAGTCATGCATATCATACCATCATAATCGTCAAGCATGACTAACCCATTTCGCAATTAAGCTGCAGCATGTATGGCGGTTTGAGCAAACTCAAGAAAAAGGAGAAAAGAAGTAGCAGATAAAACACCTGTGGTGTCCATTTGTTTTCCCAACTTTCCTCGCAATCACAATTAAAAACCCAAATTCAAGCTTTGCATGTTATATCATGGCGTTCATCATCGTGAGGACTTTCCAATCATGCAATTAGTTTACGATGCATTGTCGCTTGAGCGAAGAGAAAAGAGGAAGAACCGCATCGCTATTCATCTTCCTAGCAAACAGGAACTTCAAAGATTTTTAGAGAGCATCACACTCTGGATAAATTCCTAAAAATTTTACCTAAGGATCAACATTATGTCAGGTACCTCCTCTAAAATTTTCATGATTTTTGAATTTAACTTCTATGCCCAAAATTTTTAACTCTCTGCCCATTTTTTTGCTGTCTACTGTTCATTCGAATTTTGTTTTCTCCCAACCGAACAGCCCTTCTCCATGGCCCTTTCTTTATTGCCAATCTTCACACCCATCCGAACCAAACTTTCTCTGTCTATTTTCTTTGCCCCAAACCGAACCAAGCCACACCCACTACCATTTCGGTTTCCAATAGAGCATGTCACTGCCCTTCTTCTTCCTCCAGCACAACTTTCTCCAACACATAAGCTCAAGCTAACACATTCTCTCCTTCCAATCTCAATCTTAAACCAAGAATCACCCTTTGCATGCTATACCTTTGTGTTTATCTCCTAATGAGCATTCCATTCTTCCATTAGATTTCGCATGCATCACCATTTGAGCAATTTCATGAGAGAAGTGGTAGTGACGCTACCCAGTTTTGGCCAACTGTAGTGGCAAGCAATGGTCAGCGAATGGCGTGGCCCAGCGAACAAGGTGGCGTCCTTGGTGGCGCTGCTCCAGTGGCAGCCCAGTGCATAGCGGCTCATGGCTGGCGCAAGGTGGAGTGGCGAGCAGCAGCAGCAGCTTGACGACTCGGCGAGGTGGTCCAGAGGCTGGTGGCCAGGAGCAGTGGTGGTGGCATGTTGCTGGGCGACAACTTGGAGTGTGGTTCAAGCATGCATTGGCAGAGCTGGCTGCAGCTAAGAGGAGCTGCCGCGGCTCTAGAGCAGGCAGTGCAGCATACATGCAGTGGCAGAGAATTTTATAACGAGGGTGCACACTTCAAAGATTAAAAAAAAAAAATCTTGTACGACATATAAGTAATTTCATAAATTCAATATAATTACATAAAAGTTCGAAATTAGTTAATAGTGCAATACAACTAGTTCAAATAAAATCTTACATGAATAAAATAGTCCTAAATAGCTAATAGAAATCACAATACCATACGACGCGATCGCATTCCTTGAAAACACTTGATTATATCATCATCACTAACCTTCTGAGAAGATATCTCGCTCTATAAAGGTGACTAAACAATCATTCAATACTTGATCACCTATACTATTTCTCAACTTGTTCTTCACAAGATTCATCATGAAAATACTCTTTTCAATCGCCCATGTTGCTATATCGATAGAAGCAATACCAATTCATTTTCATTTATACTTGCTTCAATTCCTCCTCCTTGAGTTTGAGTAGTTTCCACTTCAACAGCTTTTAGGCTTGATCGTTTTGCCATCTCGAAAAGAAAAAAAATGATATCTCTATTCCTTTTCTTTTCTATGATTCAACTTGTCCTACATATACAAATCACGTAAGTCGTGTGATGATCTTCCTATATAATTCCTAAATCCTAATTTCTCATTGGCCATTCTCATTCCTAAATCCTAATGCCTTCCCATCTCTCTCTCTCTCTCTCTCTCCGCTCTCTCTCCGCCTCTGCCCCAAATCTATCTCTCTCTCAAATCTCAGCCACGGTCCCAATCTATCTATCTATCTCTCTAGGTCCCAGCCTGCCTCCTCCGCCTCAAATCCAATCCTGCACCGCCAACATGGGTCAGTCAGGACCAATGGCGGCGGATCGGCCCATCCTGCGCCACACCCTCTGGCTCCCCACGCCCAGCCACACCTCCTGCCTGGCTTCTCACTCACCAATGCCACACAGGCCGGCCAGCTGGCCTCCGCCTCGCCTAGCCTGCACGCCCTCCCCAAATCCAATCCCAGAGGTCGGATCCCCATTCCCCAATGGCCTAATCACCCAATGTTTACCTTAGTGTTGGTGTTGCTCGTGTTGGAGAAGAGTTGGAATGTTGGTCCTTGGCCGGGCGCCATGTGCGCGCCCCTGGCCAGGGCCGTGGTCTGAGGAGGCAGTCTCCGTGGAGGAGCAAAGCAAGGAGGGAGGTCCGACCGAGGCTAAGCACGCCACCGCAGACTCGGGAGGAGAAGGCAAGCCTTGGTCTTTGCTGATGCTAAGCCGTGTGCGTGTGTGGTTGAATTGGGCCGAGATGGGCCGAATTGAGCATACCTAAAAATTTTTTTCACTTTTTTTTGGGGGGTGCCTGTGCACCACTGGCACCCCTAGCCGCATACATGCATGCCTTCTCTCTGTGCATGTGTGTGTATGTATGCTTCATGCGTGTTCTTTTGTCAGAGCTCCATGCGGCTTGGCAAGAGCTCGTGGCCAAGTCCAGTATGGCCGAGACGAGAAGAGACCACGGACGCTGTCCGCCGTGGCTTGGACGTTAAGCGCTGGGCTGCCGCAACTGCAGTGTAGCTCCGCACCAAGACGGAGGACAACGAGGCGCCAAGGTCAGCGGAGGCAACGGCGAAGGCGTGGCTTAACGCCCGAGGCGAGGAGGCATGGTTGGCGTTGTCCAACAGTGTCACGAAAGCACAGGTGGAGCCCGACACCGAGGCGCCGCATGTAGTAGCAATGCACAAGGAAGCCCATGGCGGCCAGGACGCGAGGCATGGGTGGCGCTCACGACGTGAAAGACGGCGGTGGGAGGACCCACCGAGGGCGCGGCACATGCATGTGACGGCCATGCATACAGCGCCACTACTAGGGAACACCTCATGACAGACCGGTTTCAGAAATACATCACAACATTTTTTAAACGTTTATATTTTTCGCTTGTGATAACAAGCGATCACAGACGGTTTTATTGAAACCGTCAGGAAGGCTAGTATCATCGACGGTTTATTAAAATCATCTCGTGATACGAGAATATCATGCATTTATTTACGATCATAGATGGTTTTAATGAAAACCGCTTGTGATATTAGCCTTCATGCATTTCGCTTTCAAGAAAAACCGTCTGTGATAGTTTATTATCCTAACTACATTTTTTTGCTTTTTGGCTAGCCTCAGAATTGCTAGCCATGCCCTCTCAAAACAAGCATGCACAAAAATGATACATCACGGATAATCAATTGTTGACAAACTCAAAATGATCATTACTCAAAATAAATTACAAAAGATCGATTTGTTCAAGTATTGTCGCTATAGTTACAATTGGATTACAATTGAGTCAATTGTTTGCAAGTGGTTGAGAGGTGTCGGCGGGGTGATGCTCTGGGTCAGCGACGGAGTGAAAATCTCCGTTGTCCTTAACGATATCTGACATGATAAAGGCACAGAGCTTCCCTCGAATGTCTGTGATCTCATCCGCAACGAGTCCATCCAAATGTATCAACAAGTCTTGTCGCTTGCAAGAGTAAAGTGGTAAGTATATATATTTAAATTTATAATTAGGAAATAATTATTTCGAGATTGAAAAACCTCGAGATCCTTCTTCCTAGCTCTAATGATTTGCTGCATATGATAGCAAACGTAGATTGCACATAACTCATCATTTTTTTGCTGGCGGCACTGCAAAAAATAGAATTACATATATAGGTATAGTCAGTTCGAGATGCGTTATTATGAAGTATGATATAGGATTATCGTGTTATAGCACGTACCGGAAATTTCGTCCTGTGTGTTAGTTCGGCGCTCTTTCCATTGTACATTCCTTTATTGGCAACATAGGCGATGAACAAGCTACATGATTCCAAAATGTTATCCTCGGCCATTTCAAACGAATGAAGACTACAATAGAGTTATGTATGGAGGAAATGAGTATACCACTCGAGTATTCCTTTCGAATCCGATTTGTGGTCGCTATGATTAGGAATCAAGGTATATCCCATGGTTCCTCTTGGTATAATGACTAAAAGGATCCAAAGGGTACCTACTCATGTATGTCGCTATAGTCATTAAAGCTAAGTTCGTGTTACATGATAAAGTACAAATAAAATTTGTATAGCAAGTAGTGACACTTACCCTCGCTGTAGGGCACCACTATGTACTTCTTGTCTACCGATGAAGCAATGCCACCGCTTATGTATTTCTCAACGAAGGACGGTTCTGCTTTGATGGTTTGCAAAGATACCACGTGTGGGTCGAGGAAACCCACCGGTTCTTTCCGTTCCTGGACTTTTTTCCACATGTATCTATACACAAGCAATGAGTTATGATATTGATCGGTATTACGTGAATGTAGAACTTGATTGTACGCACTTACAATATCCAACATCGTAGAAGCGAGGCATCGAGGCCAACGAGGTTGAATAGGTCATATAAGTCGTTGAAGCCCACGACGAAGTGGTTCGTCCCATTGAAGAAATGCTCATCGTTGTATCTCGACGGTGATTCCAAAGATCGCACCCTTCTTTGCGGTCTTCGCATGTACCAGATGCAAAGCCCGACAAGCATATCCAGCGCAGTATTAATATCAGGTTTCGAGCACAACGGTTTTCCGATGATGTAGTTCCCTGACATCCTGCATTTCCCTGACTTGGGAGGCGCCTTAACGCTCATCGATTTCGATTTGACCTTAACAATTGGTAGCGCTTTTCCTCGCGAGACGACTCGGAACCGACACGACGGCACGCTTTTGTTGTTCATTCTGCGCCTTCTCCATGGGAACCGATGAGGTGGCCTTCGAGGTGAAACATGAGGTGGAGTCATCGAGGGTCCCGCTGGAGAGGAATGGTTGTGTCCGATCGTGGCAATCAAGGTCTGTATGCGATGTCCTTCTTGGGCCATTGGATAAAAGTGTGCACAACATCCCCTAGTGTTCGATGTCTTTGTTCTAAATCTTCACGGACGGCCACAAAATTGTCATGTACCATATCCACCTCGACCTGGCGTAACCTGCGGCCACCGGGCATCCGGTCTTACTACCCTTCCTCGGTATGGATACACCATCCCCACGCAGCCTCAATAGAAAGGGACCCATCCATCCTCACTTGAGCTTGCAGGCGTCGAATTCGCACAAAACGACACGCAATTAGCTAAGGCATCCTATAGGTCTATCTGTGGTGCATTCCATAGATGTACATTACCTTGATGTTGTCTATCGGTAATTGGACGCCGTCATGTTCGTAATTATGCGGACGCGACGCCACTCGATGTCGAGCATGACCGGCTCCAAATTAACAGGGCGGCTTATGATCGCTCAAGAGTTGATTCATTTGATCCCGCAATGTCATAGCTTTCCTTCAAATTTTTCAAGAATCATCTGTACTCAACCGGTCCTCGTGCTCGCCTTGGATTTCTTCCTACTCCTATACATCCAAAGAGTCGCTCATGAATCCATGACTCCAAGGCACGTTAACCCCAAGGTTCGCGTGCGCACCCGGTGCTCTTTGTTTCCCGGTACATAGATAGTATATCCTTCTCACCGCTCCGCTTGAAGGAGCTTTGGGAAGTTTGGGCAACTCAATTCACGCCGCAAGAGGTCATCATGTTATTATAGACACTATGAAGTTATGGACTTATTAACAACTAGGTAGTTCGACATATTTACCACATGTTGGGACACTTCTTGGTCTGCTGGTTTGTGAAAGAGATGCTGCCCAAGACGAGACTTTTGCCCTCGCTTTTTAACCAAATTAAGGGAACGCTGGTTTGTGATATCGTGAAATGACCCGTTGCATTCTCCTCCTCCGCCACCCATTCCTCGATTTACCATCGATCCAAGCGGTGCCGAAGTCTCAGGGTGAGTGTTTCAGGTCTCGAGAGCTTTGTGCGCCGCACTTTGCTCCTTAAATTCGCCATCGCCTTCATAGCCACAAAGGCGCCCCATGCTTCCCACGCCAAGAATCCATACTTCGCAAAGGGCGTCTGACCCGTGTTCACGTACTTTGTGACAAGAATGATCTTGAAGGTCCTCCACGATTTATCCATCGTGAGCATCGCCGTCCGTTCCACACGTGCCATGTCTGCTTCTGGGATAGTGAACTTGCTTGAAAGTTCTGTCCACAGTGCGCCTCTCGCTTCTTTCGTTAGATCCTTCCACCTTGGTGTGGTGATGGGGACCCGTTCCCTTGCAAGTATCCCGTAGATGGTCTGGAATCTCGCCGCTGATCTCTTGGGACTCAGAGGGACCCCAAAGTCACTGACCTCCGTGATGACCAGTCGGCCCACAGGCATTTTCAATTTTATTCTGCCATCTTTCTTCCGTATCATCTGTGGCGTCGGTGATTGCTGGCCTCGGCGACGCCTCGCCATCTCATGGTGTTGGTGATGGCGGCAAGACGGTGCTCTACCATCTCGCCACTTGCTATCTATATAAGTTACATATGCAATAAAATGGATTGCAAGTGTCCCAAATTAACATATACATATGAAGTATCTCTATGTCATTTAAATTGCTAAACATATACCACATGTATATGAATGAAATTGCATAATTAATTCTAGACAAGGCACGAGGAGGACCAAATTAACATAATCAAATGTAAATCATTCAAGTCATTTAAATTGATTGAAATGCAAAACATGTACCACATGTATATGAATGAAATTAGCACATAACACAAAAATTTGAAATTAATGTGAGCTCTCATATGGCGAGTTGCACAAGAAACAAACTTGGCCATCTCAAAGACTAAGGTCTATTCCTTCATAAATTGGATAAGAAAACTAAAATTCAGATTTTGAGCTCTATCCAAAGCTTAACTAGACCGACATAACAATCACATGTATAACAATCTCTTGTGATCTTTGTATAGATAGAAACTAGTGATACAAATATTTTGCATAGATAGAACCCGAGCCCATATTTGTTTCTAGTTTACTATCGAGCCTAACACACTTTGGAGTGTACGATTTGCTTCATGCCGTGGAGGATTGGCATGAAGCAAATGTACTCTCAAGTGTGTCAGATCGATTTAAGTAGGTCTGTGTTTCACCTTAACATTTAGGATGAACACCCAAGGAGCGAGCTAGCTAGTCAATTCGTGCCTCGAGTTAGCTCCTATTCTAACACTCCTAACATTCCAACATATTTAAATGACCAAATTATCATATACATATGAAATTTCTCCATGCCATTTAAAAAGAAGAATATGCTCAACATATTCATTATGAGAACACCTAAAAATAGCATGAAGCTAAGCAAATAAGATTACTCAATTGCTTCGCTGACTAATTGCATAAGACATAGTCTTTGCAATCTCAAATCCTTTGTCAAAATCTCTTCACCAATCAATTTTGATAATTACAAAACAGATCTTGAGCTCAAACTACAACTTTCTCATATGTCAAGTTATCTCGTAGTAGCAGTTAAACTTTCAACAACATATTATAATTTAACTATCTTAGTGAAATTAAATCACAAAAACAAGACATAAAGCATTCTCAGAAATGTAACATCCGATCATATGCCTTCAAGATAATTCACAAATTTATATCAACAATAAGCCTAATTGATGATTGAGAATAGAAATGCAAATATCTCACGTAAAATCAACTAGATCACATAAATACAAGTGTAATCTTAATTCAGCTATAACTAAAAATAGAAAGTATAAAGGCTACTAATTATAACTGACCATATAAAGCAATATGATTAAGCTCAAGTCTGTTTCTAATTATCTATTTGATTTCAGATTTCGACTATCATCACAGGGCATCAACAGAACCCATCACAGAGCAAGGGAGGGAGCGGGATAGAGTGAGTAGAGTGGTATACTAGAGGAGGCGCGGGAGTACTGAGGAGGCGCTGAGCCACATGAGGAGGGAGCCGGTGACAGGCCGGAGAGGAGGATGGCGATGTGTAGTAGAAGAGGAGGCGATGGGCTGCATCGGAGGACGGAGGCGACCGCTTGTCGGGCTGGAGTCGGAGGAGGGAGGCGGCCGCCATCGGCCGAGTCGAGGAGGAGGCGGCCGCCATCTGGCCGAGTCGGAGTAGGAGGCGGCCGGGCCGTCGGGCCGAGTCGGAGGAGGCCGCTGGCCGAGGAGGGAGGCGGCCGGCTGCCGGGCCGGAGTCGGAGCAGGAGGCGGCTGGTCGCCGGCCAGAGTTGGAGTAGGAGGCGGCGAGCCCCAGAGGAGGTGAACGAGCGGCGAGAGCTTAAGGGCGCGGAGAAGTGGAAGTGACGAGCAAAAGCAAAAACCCTAGCAGCTTCCTCCTTATAAAGGTTATCACAGACGGTTCTTAATAAGAACCATCTATGATATGGGACGATCACAAACGGTTCTTATTAAGAACCGCTCAGGATTCCTTATCACGACGGTTCTATAATAGAATTGTGTGTGATAGCCTCAAAACCCGTGACAATATGTGATATCTTGACAAAATCTAGTGACAAGTATGATGACAATCATGACAAGTCCATATGAACTCGGTGACAAGTATGATGACAAGTTCATAACACATTTGACTTCAAAAATTCATATCTAATTCAACTCAGCTCCAAATCAAGTGAAACCAATTTTGATACTCCAAAATTATAATGAACGCCCACATTGACATTAATATCAACGATGACAAGTCCATAACACATTAACACATGACAATTTCACGTTGACATCAAAATATATGAGAGATTACAAGTCCATAACACATGATGTTATGGAATAAATTAATTACAATGGAGTAAATTCTAATTAAAATATAGCCATTCATGATGATCGACGCAAGATATAGCTAGCTTCCTCACCGGGTTCTTCCTCGAGCCTCGATGCCGCTTTCGAACGGAGACAACTCGTTAAATTGATTGTATTCTTCCTTCTCCACTACATTCTCAACTCCGACAATCCTCCTTTTTCCATGAAGAACTACGTGTCGCTTATTATTTAAGGGTCGGTTACATAGAAGACTTGAACAACTTGGTTAGCCAAGACGTAATGGTTCGCTCTTTGTATCCGACACGCTCGAGGTCCACGGTAGTGACACCGCATTTGTCGACCTTCACCGTGGGAGATGGACCCAACGACACCAAATTGGGGGATCTTGAAAAGCACGAGTCGAGCTCCCATATCTCCTCTATTTGCCCATAGTAGGAGCTCCTCACCCCATCGGTCTCGAATGCATCTATGCGGATACCGCTGCTTCGATCAGGCTCTTCCTATCCCGAAATGTCAGATAAAATGTGTACCCATTTATGTCGATCCTTGCTATGTGACAATTGTAAATTGTGGCCCTTGTGCCAACCATAGCAACAGATCATCACTTGATGACCTCCCAGTGATTCGCACCTTTAACCATTTGTTGAACTGACGGTTGTGTTTCTCGTGATCCAAACCTCCGACCGGTCTCGATTCTGCTGGTGTACCATGTCTTTGTGCTCGCCGATGTACGGGACACTTGGGTCATGTGTTGCAAGACCGTGAAATGGGCTTGAGCGACGATCCAGATTGGGAGTGATTGATTTCTTCCAATGGTCCCGATACCATCCAGCTCCCCTCATGGCGAGATAGAGGCACACCTATCGGTTCCACCTCGAGCTATGTAGTCGACGCAGAACTCAATGACCTCTTCGGTTGCATAACCTTCGATGATGCTACCCTCCTACGAGATCGATTCACGAGGACTTGAGAATTCCCATGTACCTCTTTAACGGGTACATATGACATAGGAACATAGGGCCACATATCTTTATGTCTTTCACAAGGTGAACAATGAGATGGACCATGATATCAAAAATGACAGAGGGAAAATACATCTCAAGATGACATAGAGTCGCCACCACCTCACCGCAGAGCATCTAATCCTTGGGGATCGCTGACCTTCGAGCAATTGAGTTGAAGAAATAACACGACCTCAAGATTGCCACTCTGACCTTATTCTAAGCAAGATACTCCTAATTGCAATAGGAAGCATTTGTGTCATCAAGACATGATAATCATGAGACTTCATACCAATTAATTTCAAATCTTGCATACAAACAAGTTTCTTAATATTAGCAGAGTAACCAGACGGGACTTTCACACCATGCAAGCTCTAGCACGCTTCATTTCTCTCGCCTTGGACAGAGTTTAGCAACCTAGGGAAGGTATGTTCGTCTCAGATTGGTCTCTTTCGGTGCTAACTCGGTCCTTATGTTCATATCAACCAAGTCGCACCGCATGCTTACACCATCCTTTGTTTTGCCACTAATGTTCAAGAAGAGACCAATCAAGCTTATCACATACATTCTTCTCTACGCATGACGCCGATGCAAGGGTGAACTTCTAAGTGCTCCCAATAAGGCAAGTCCCAAAAATTGTCCACTTTTTCGAGATGTTTTTCCGACGGGTTCTTAATTTACGCCCTTCCCAAGTACAACATCGATATCCTTAACCATATCATAGACCTCTTACCCTCTAAAAGCCCTTGGAGCCGAACCGTCCTCCTTATTTTCGCTTAATTGTTTCTTCATCTTGCGGTATGGGTGACTCTCGAAGGAACCTACTATGACGATATATACGCTTTTGCATGAGTTATTCACCATACACTCTCCGTAGCATCTAAGTAGTGCGACAGCTTTGGCTCTTTTTGTATCAAGGGTCTGACAGTTACCAAGGGCGTAAAAATCATTGATGGTGCAGTAACAACATGGCGCGAGAAGTGAAGTTCCTCATTTGTACGCATCCCATACTTGTACCCCTTTGTTCCATAGTGTCACAAGATCTTCCAAAGAATGGTGCTAGGTACACATCAATATCATTCCTAGGTTGCTTCGCCCTTGGATAAGTAGTGGCATCAAAATGTACTTCCGCATGTACCAAGGAGGAAGGTTGTACATACATAGATTCACTGCCAAAGCTATGCTGGCGCTTCATGTTACCAAAAGGATTCATTCCATCCGTACTCAACCCTAACCTTATGTTCCTCGCTTCCACACCGAACTCTTTGAACCTCGATCGAAGTTTCTCCATCGCGTAATCAGCAGGTGTCTTAGCTTTCTATCTCTTACGCCCTCCGAAAGTGCCAACGCAACAATCTTGCCTCCTTTGGGTTAGCAATAAACGTTTCAAACGTGGGATCACAGCGATACCACAACATCTTAGCAGAGGTCCTTGCTTCACCTTAGCAGATTCTCGACGCTTGTATCGGATGCTTTGCACACGGACATACATGCATGTCTCCGCATACTCTTTACTAGTAGAGGATACAATCGCTCGGACATGCATGTATTCTTTCTACTTCCATTCCCAATGGACAAAGAACCTTCTTTGCTTGGTAGGTGGTGCCGGGCAACACGCTTTCTCCGTATGATGTCCGCTAGGAGACCTAACAATGCCGTGAAACTCTTATCGGACCAACCATTGCTTGCCTTCAATTTAAGCGCTTTTAAGCACGGTTGATAACCTTGTGTATTCCGCCTTGTAGCCAGGAACAAAGGTCTCACCGAGTCCTCCATTGAGCCCTCAAATTTACAAAACTCTCTCATCGTAGTTCTCTCGCATTATGTAGCATCCGATCCAGATTGTCATCGTATGACCTATCCTCATCAAAAGCACACCACATCCGCATATCGCTGACTTCCTGATGTCGTCATTATTAACTTTCCGTATAATATTCTCTTCACCTTGATTGGTCCAACATGTATACCCTTTTTTGAAACCCCTTCGAATCAAGTGCGCTTCGATCTACGCCGGGTTGTTAAACATCTTCAGATTATCGCAATCAATGCATGGACAGTATATAAATTTTATCCTCTTCTTCAACATATCCTGCTCGGCGGCTCTTCTAAAAGCAACCACGCCATTAATGTACTCTTGACTTACACAGTTCACACCGTACATCCAGTTTCGGTCCATGTACGCTACACATGTAACAAATTAGTGTCAAATTAGATTAATAAACCGCAAGTACGTACTCTTCCTATTTACCAAACATACTTAAATTGATTAGTGATTAATTTATAGCAAACATATAGGGTTATAGATCGTTACCATCGGAGCTCACGACAAAAATACCAAATATCTCTCGAGAATCCTCTCCTTATCCTCCTCCTCCTCTTTATCCTCTCTTTCTCTCTGTCACAAGAATGGGCTTCCTATTTACCAAACATACTTAAATTGATTAGCGATTAATTTATAGCAAACATTAAGGGTTATAGATCGTTACCCTTGGAGCTCACGATGAACATACCAAATATCTCTCGAGTCAAGCTTATTTGTGAGAAGCCCCGCATGCGATACTCACCTATCAAAGACGGTTTTGGAAGCAAGTTGCGTGTGCGAATGGGGAGGAGGCACTAGAGGCAGGGTCTGAACTTCTCCTCTCTAAGCCGGGTGCAATGGGGAGGACCAAAGAGAGGAGAAGCTAGGGCAAGGAGGTGGCGATGGGGAGGTGCAGAGAAAGTGGAGCCAACACATGGGGACGAGCAAAGAAGAGGGAACGAGCAGCAGGAGTGGAGCCAGCAGCAGGGGTTATGTCAGGTGCATTTATAAAGCCAGAAATATCACGAGCGGTTCTTAATAAGAACCGCCTATGATTAGCTAGATTATCACAAACGGTTCTTAATAAGAACCATTCTGTGATATTCACATACTGTTCCTAATAAGAACCGCTTGTGATTTGCTAGATTATCACTGACGGTTCTTATTAGGAACCATTCAGGATTATCATGCATAATTCTTAATGAGAACCGCCTATGATAGGTATCAGATCACTGCATTTGCCCTTGGAACCATCTGTGATATTGTAGGACCGAAAGGCGCCTAGAGGGGGGTATAGGAACACACATATTTTTTCATTTAGATTGGGTTCAACACATATTTCACTCCAAAGAGCTATGGAAGCTATGAAGATCAATAAATAAGTATAGCGGAAGGCTTATGTTGAATCCACTCCAAACCCCAAGCAAAGCAATCAACAAACACACCGATGTGTCAAGACAGAAAATCGGTAATACCTCTATATATGGGCGGTATTGTTGGAAATTGGTAATACCTCTGCTCATGGACTAGGTATTACCGATTCTATCGAGTTCAGCCCGACTAAACCAAAATCGACACAACTTTTGATCTACTCGGCCAAAGTCTACTAAACTTGAAACATAACTTCTCTAGGAGGTTGAGAACCTATTCCAATCAAGGATTGAGAAGATCTATGACAAAGTTTCAACCTTTTTCCATTTGAACGAAGTTTGCTTCAAAACCGAGTCAAAAAGCAAAACATGATCTAAATCTTGCTCGTGGGAAAATAATGATCAAGATGGACTTAGATGCACTCCCACATGTCACAGCAAGCTAGAATATCACAAAGATTCAAGAGAAAAGCGATGGATCATCAAAAACTCCAAATCATCAAAATAGAAGGCAAGAACAAAAGAGACTCATCTTTGGGAACTTGCTTGGATTGATTTGAGATTTGAGATTGATGTTTATAGCCACTCATCTTGGAGGACATAACTCAATACATGAGCACTCAATCAATCAACCCCTAGAACCCTAACTCTCCTCTTCCTATCTAAAACCTTAAAACCAACTAGGGTTTCTCTCAATGAAGTGCTTGGGGGCTTCGGACAAGACCCCTTCTATTTATACTAGAGGCTAGCATCTAGGAATATTCCTAACCGCACCCTGCTAAGTCCACACACAAATGGGTTTATCACACGCACACATCTCAAAGCGCTTATCTTCATCTTTCCTTGACCTAAACCACTTCTCCTTATGCTGCCTTATGCCATGGGTTTAGCCCAAGGTCACTAAGGCGATTTGATGAAATTACCAAAATACCCCTTCTTGATCCTTCTCCATAGACCGAGTCCAATCCTAGTGAAGCAATTGCCTGCTTCGCCACGTGTAGGTTGATCGACGGCTCTCATCATGTCGGCAAGTCCCTCCCATCCGGCTCCCGCCGAAACCACCAAGGCACTTGCATCGACCCCCGCACCGCTTGATCCAACCAAATGATCGAATCGCCTGCTCGATCACCCTTGTTCATTCTCAAGGCCACACTTGAGTCTCTTGACCTCACCCTACATCCTTGATCATTCGGACCTTAGCTCTCAAGCTTAGTCCCGATCATCCTCGCCGTTGACCGTTGTTGACTTCCAAGCAACCTGCACAACAATAGACCAAGAAATCATTTTCGAGAATAAGTTCTTCACAACTTGACCCACGTTAGCCAAAATATGCAATAAGCAACATCTATACAAAGATAAACATGAACTTGACCTAACCCAAATCAAAATATCCAAGAGAATCAACAGACAACTTAAACGGTATTATCCAGTGTAAACCCCAGATATCAAGCATTGCGGTTATACCGCTCTAACAACTGCAATATACCAAGACTTTGGAGAAACCCAAAACTCCTCAAAACATCCTCTCGAAAAACCATGCCACAAACCTTCGTATTACCACCATGCGGTATTATCGCCATTCGACTTGCGGTCATATCGCTTAACTGTAATATCACAGACACAAGCGGTCATACCACACTACGGTAATACCGCAATACAAAGCCAGACTACCGAAAAACCTAACACTTTGTTGAACTTGTTGAAAAACAGAGATTCAACAAACCATTAAACAAATTACCAATTGTATCATCACCTAAGATCGTGAGTATATCCCCATGATATCCACAGATATTCTTATCATAGACGGTTCCAAATGAACCATTTGTGATGAGGCGCCTTCTATAGCCTTTTTGTAGTAGTGGGCGCGACGGCCCGAGCGAAGTGAGACGGTGTGGCGTGTTGCGCTTAGTGCGGCGTCGGCAAGACGGCTCGCGTGGCGTACGAGAGCGACGGCGATGTATGTAGTGGGACACGGATGCGACAACGGAGGCTTGTCAGAGCACGGTGGTACCGAGATGACGGACGTGGACGTGGACAAGCTCGGTGATAACTACGGTGGACGCGGACGAGAGGATGAGCGGACGCGGAAACGGTGACGACTGCGATGGACGCGAACGAGTGCCGAGAAGACGATGTCCGGCGATATTTTGCACGCCTAGTGCCATGGTAAAATATTTTAGTGTCAAACCACGTTTACGATATTTGCTTATGCATGTTGCATATTAGTCCTGAGCATGGCATCTATTTATGTATGTTTAATTATAAAAATGATTTGGTAGCTTAAGGCCGGTATAACTCTCCGGTTATGTCCTAATTGTGCTTGTGTGTGATCCTTGTGATGATATATTGACGGATGCGATTGATTAGATTGTTGTAGCGGTTTAGGTGTATTATTGGTCGGTGGATGCTAAATTAAATATACGTTGGATCAATTGGTTGATGATATTATTTTGGAGTCACATGCCAAATTGTGGTGATCTTAGATTGGAGGTTTTCCTCAACATTGGATTAGTAATTTTAGAGTTAGGATACATAAGGATTTTATGAATTATTACTTGATGGATAGCTCTTGTGATGATATTTATGGAGATATGGAGGTTGAATCGGATGATTTAATTAATCATGAGTAAATTGATGGGATGTCTTAAGTAATAGCTTTATGAGTCACTTATGCTAGATTTGGGTGATGGTAGAATGGATGATTTGATTGCGAATAAATATTTGGATTGCCATGTAATTAGTAGTTAAGTCTTATGTGCCGAGTTGATAGATTTGTACCTCAATTAGATTAGTAGATAAAGGATTATTATTTGATCGTAGAGGCACATATATGATTGATTGGTAGAGGTCGCTCACGACTAAGTTTGGTGGTATGGATATGAGTTGATTGATTGGTGAGTCTTTAGATATTGGATGTGTTATTAAATTGTTAAGCTCATTAGGTATCGGTTAGTCTTTTAAACCTCGGTCGGTGGAAATTTTGGGTGTATGCGAATATGAATTGCCGAGGAAAGACTAGTAGAGTTAGATTGTTATTATTAGCTTAAATAGCATAGTGAAGAATAATTGATGGATTTAGACATGGTCTTATGCCCGTAAGTCGGTGGATCTCTAACAATTATCGGATAAGGTTGTAAACTTGGAAGATCGTGAATCCGGCAATGTGGTTGGATGGGCTATTTTGGTATTGACAGAGGCTAGGTTAACCTGAGTTTAAAAAGTATTTAATGTGGTAGAAATTTCAGAAAAGAATTATTTTTACACTAAAAACTCTTTTATCTTTGAAAATTGTGAGAAAATTCATATGAACTCCAAATGAGTTGAACCAAGTTATTTTGGTCTTATATTTTTATTCTGTATTTATCTATGTAATCCTTTTTCCCACCACTATTCTACAAATTTTCACCAAATAATTAATTTCGTGAACAAGAATCAAGACCATTTTTCAAAGATTTTTCAAAAACTGATTTTCAAACTGCTATAACTTTCACATACTAACTCCAAATGGAATAATGTTTTCACCTAAATTCATATAAAATCATTATCTACCTATTGTATAAATTTCATGCATTTTGGATGATATTGATTTTTGGATATTTTTGGTGTTTATTGTTCTTATTCAAGTTCTCGCTCATTTGATAGTTTACGAAGGTTTGAGTGTGATCGAGAGTGGTACTCAATAGAATATGGGCCATCCACGTAAAAGGCAAGAAGTTTCATCCTTTGATGCATGTTGTCGCTATTAATTTCAAAAATATCTATGTTGTTTTTCAAGTATTCTATGCATTGCTTTATTTCAAATACTGTATGTCGGCTTGGGTAGAATTAGTTATATCCTCTTGCTGCAATGGCCTCCCTTTGAATGTTGATTACCCTTGTTCCTTGAATGATTAAGGTTATATGTTATATGGGTTTGTTTACTAATTTGTAGAACGATGCTTAGCCGAGCAAGTAGTTGTAGCCGAAAGCGTTTGATGGAGCTAGTCCATCGGCCGATGGATTGAATCGAATCTTGATGAAATTTGAGGATTATATGGATTGAATTATGTTGAATTTGAGGAATATGTCCAGATCTTCGATCTGGTGTTTGTGGAATTGTTGGATGGGGGTTGTTGTGTGTTGGACTTGGACGGGTGATAGGGTGATGAAGGAGTGGTCCCGACCATGAGAGTCTCCGCTCTGGGTATTTGAGGACCGGTCTGATGTGATGTGATGAACCAAGTCTTACGCACAACACACGCCGATAATGGCGAAGGCTTGGCTTAATAATTTGTTGTGTGCTAACTATCAAAACACAATTAGATTGTCAATTGTTGTTGTTAGTGTTTAATGGCTCTCTTGTCAATCTAGTGGGGGCATGTTACATTTTTCTTTCTTGCCCTTATGGTCTTTTTTATGATGCCGGATTGCTACGCAAGGGACTTACTTACACAAAGGGGTTCACCTGTGGTGCTAGGCGACTTTAGTCTGCCATGGGATTCTGATCCTCGGGTGGGTTGATAGTTAGGACATGACATTGTAACGGCCTCATTATGCTATCTCACTCACACTCCAAAGGAAGAGTGCATTGGCCGAGATTGAGAGGTATGCATATCGTATGGGTAACTGCATAACTCGCAGAGAACTAATTCTATTCAATAGCCAGATCCCTGCTATGGACATCACTTGTGGAAAGCAGCACAATTAGCTTATGGGAAATTGGGTTTGGGTTATGGTTGGAAATGTTATGGTATTGTGTTAGTTTGTTCAGATCTGAAATTTTACCATGAATGGGAAGTTCGTGATGTTGATTTATTATGAATGATTATGTCACGAATCGAAGTTCGTGTGTTGATTATATTTGGAGTATCTACTATTGTTGATCATAAATTTGGAATTATCTACTGATTATATAAGTTTTCTAAATGTTTTACAAATGGCAATTTGGATCTATATTGTTTATCTCAATGAAAACCTTGCTTTATACTGAAAATGAACCATGTAAGCCTTCCTTTGACACTTGAATGCATTTATTATATGTTGTTATACGTAAGTCTTGCGAGTACATTTTTGTACTTAGTTGCATTGTCCATGTTGCAGGTGAGAAGTCGTTCAAATTAGGTTACGTATTTCAAAGCGCCACGACTTTAACCCCGCTTGGTTGCTTGTGAGTTTGGGCATACCAACTCGGCTCTTTTTCTTTTATTTCTAAGTTTATCTTCCGCTATGATTTATTCCCTTGTGTTTACTTTTGGCCGATCGCCCACATATACAAAATTGGACCATAAGGTTCTATTTGATGAAGTTGTATTAATGATTCTATTCTCTTGTACGATTGTGTATGGATGTGATTGCAATGTTGTGTTTGGATATGTGCATATTAGCCACCGATCCTTGGGAGCTAACATGAGACACCTATCCGCACTCGAATTGTTGCCTCTCGTTAAGTATTGCGCTTTTGGCGTAATCACTTAGCTTGGGACGGGTCCGATTTCGGGGGCCTACAAGGCAGAAAGCACCGGCAGCGTGGATTTGGAGGAGGGGCGGAGGAGGAGAAAAGGTGCTGCGGGAGAGGAGCTCGCAGATGCTGGAGGTGTTGCTGCAGGGGTGGAGATGGGCGCGGGGGTGGAGGCGGCGGCTGAGTGGGTTAGGGGGTGGGGGTGGGAATTATATAGGTGAGAGAGGGATAAAAAGTGAGCTACAAGGTTTTGATTCAATGGTGGAAAAAAGTGACTGTGATTTGTGATTTGATGAATTTTTAAACATATGTGATATACACGCCCCTATTATTATAGAACTTGAGAGTTGCTCAAAGTTCACGGTCGCAAAGGTTTTTTATGAATATACTGTAGGGACCCAACCGTCACATGTGGCGCACGTGAACCCCCCCCCCCCCCCCCCCGGCACGGTGACATCCGACTTAGAGCCTTGTATACAAGCTTTCCTCAGTTCCTGCATTACCATTTGACCCTTTTCTATATGTTTCTGTGCTGAGTTTGGCATGAAGTTATCAGCTAAAACATGTCGTAAATAAAAAGAATCAGACAAGTACGATAATTTTGCTTTCATCTTTTCATGCTCTCATGCGGATTTTAGTTGTTGATTCTATTTTGTACCGTATACTCTTATTAGTGTGATTTCAATAAAATTTGTGCGGGTCTTTGCTTTGCTAGTGGGTAATACTATTGGTGCACGCCATCCTACCTAAGAATCTTAGTGTGGATCCGCCACTACTATCGAGTGCCACGGCGTTAACAGACATACATTTTTCAAGAAAGAGAGATGAAGATGGAACTGGAAGGAAATAAAATATATTGTAGTTCTAAAGAAAATTGTAACAATCAATCAAATATTTTGTAGAAGAAACGATATCTGATTGAAACTGAGTGGACAGTTCGGTCAATAGAAATATGGATGTCATATATGTACACTCCAGAATCCGGATACTGAAACAGAACTCTGAACATGTCTTGCTATTTGAAACAAGCAAATTTCTGACGAATCCTCTCCGGAGTAAAATGGCACACTGATAATGACTAATGAGTACTAGACTGCTAGTTATCGGTACAATTCATAAAATGATGTTGTTAGCAGTGGAGCAGTGGATAGCTGCAAATTAGACTCATATTGTGCTTTAAAATTTATGGAAATTAGTTTTTGAGAGACGATAGAAGCACTACTCTGACTTTTGATATACTCCATGCACCATGGCCTTAACAAGCTTTTTTTCTTGTCGCAGAAAAACAGCTTTTTTTTAAAAAAAATCAAAATAAAATTTGAAATTCGCAGATTTTAGAAGCAGCATGTAATAGCAAACACTAAGTGAATAGTTCAATCAACACAAGTCATAGATACGCTAAAAGTTTGGTTCGCTTCAGAAGTTTGACCATGGCAAAAGAATACCATGAGTTGATTTATGTTTTGTTGGTGGATGAGGATCAATGAGATGTGATGTTACTGTACCACGTGGCTAAGTTGTTTTTGATGAATGAGATAGTTCAGTATCTAGAGAGAAGATTCTTCAAATTTACAATCCACCCTGCAAGATGAGAAAGTTCAGTTCAAACAACCAAACAGGTAGATGACTTTTTCTCTTGAATTACCTCATACATGTACCAATTAGTACAAACAACCAAACACACCCATCAAATAGAGTTTTCTAATTCATGGTGATAATTATACATGCTATGATACTAATAAAAGACAGGCTTCTCGTTCTCCTCCTACGTTTATCTACACAAGCAGGCAAAAACAGGAGGCCACGGCAGAGCATAGGGCACGGCGGCCCGCCATAGTCCGTTGGAAATCACTCGCTGATTTCTCTCACACACATAAAAAACACTCACCTTGTTTTTCTCTCTTTACTTATGTTTCTCTCGTTGGCTCTCACACAGAAACACAAGTACACAAAGAGAACAAAGAAAGGAGAAGAGACACATGTACAACTTAGACTACATTTTCTTCTCTCTTCTCACTTCAATACAAATACTTACAAGTCTTTATAAAGACCACGCCATTCCTACATGCAGCAACATGCAACCAATTAAACATGTCCAACATTACTATCCACTACCCCCTAAAAAAATACTCCACTTAACCCTATGTAACCTTCCCACTAACTATCTTAATTCACTAATGCTCCACTAACTCATGCATGCACTACTAACTCAACAGACTGCCACCTTCTCCACTCCCCTTCATGCACGCATGCTTGACTACTAATCATCACACACAGCTGCTTATACATGCAGCTACAAAACTTAATCAAACTAATTAACATGCAACATTAACCCACTCGTGCACGTGAACATAATTATACAAACTCTAAACAAATTACTTGTTAAGATTATAACCAACATAGTCGTCCCTCTTGCTCGCGCTCCAGCTCCATGTTCTCGAGGTCGACGGAGAAATAGCACGAGCTCTGCGCTCGTTTCAGCTTGACGAACTCGCATGCCACGACAATCTCGAAGGGACTATCAAAGCAGAATGTGTCCGAAAACGCTAATTTGAGGGCGCCCGCACGGTGTGTATCTCGCGGATGTGGCTTCTGGCGCGACCCGTGGCCCTCTCCGATGCATACGACGACGGCACATGGGCGACGCCAAGCAACTCGCGGATGCAAACCTTGTCTTCCCGTGCTCTCTCTCGCTCGCCTCTGCTGCGGCTCTCTAGTCGCCGCTGCTATATCTCTTCTGAGTAGCGTGTTAAACAATAGGATATGTATATTTGGTATATAACCTTGTAATCCTAACTTCCTGTAATCCCTGATTCTGTACCATGAATGTCACGGTATCGCTTGGCATTTAGGCGCTGGAGGGACATCGTGGAGGAGTGCCTGGTCTTAGCCATCTAGTGGGCACCGGTCGATGTGGTGTCCACGGCTTCGACAAGGTGTCCAAGGCGATGGTCTGTGCGGGCGCTTTGCCACGCTCAAGAGGCGCCAAGTTATACTTCATTGCGTCTCGGTTGCCGCAAAGCTTCGCCGTGAACTGGAAGTGAAGCCGGTTAAGCGCCGAACCCAAAGGCGGACCTAGAATTTATCGATGGGTGTTCGGAGTTAATAAAATATTGTTCAATGAAAAAATTAAAGGTTCACAATAGCAAATAATAAAGTACAAATTTTCCATATTAGAGATAACACCACAAAAATTTAGAGAAATTACAAAATAATTAAGAAAAAATATTTAATTGAGAATTTAGGATTTAGGACCGAGGAATGGGGATACACATGTATCGCTATCAACGCAGCGCCTACCTCGCTAGCCCCAAAGAGCCTCGACTAGGTCCCACTTGATGCCCATTTTCTTTTACCGCTATCTTGCTTCGACCTTCTATCCAACGCTTGTCACCGAGGTCAAGCTGCACTCCTGAGCTCGCCTCGCCTTTTCGCTGGCACCAAATCGCATGCCTCGTGGACTCGTGTGCTAGCGCTACCTAACGGCCTTAGAGTGAGAGGTTATGACTTGGTTTGAGGGGAAGGGGGTCTCCGAATGGACTGAAAATTATTGGGTTGGTGGGTTGAGCCGCATTAATTGAGACAAATTGGAGAGGTATGGGAGTGAGCTGAAATCTATTGGGTATAAATGTGAAGTATTTGGTCTAATTATCAACATATATGCATAATATATCTACTAAATACAAAGTATTTGAAAAAATGGGTGTTCAAGTGAACACCCATGACCCTTATTGGGCCTGCCCCTAGCCGAACCCTAGCTGGCTTGCCGTTGCCACCCCTCACCGCATCGGCCGCCAGGTATGCCTTCTCCTCCGCTCCCTCCCTGCCTATTGTGGCTCGACCTCCACTCCCACCGCACTCGCCGCCACTCTCTCTCCCTCCTCCCACACGCCAAGCCGCCTCCCTCCCTCCCACACTCCAGAAGGTTTCGCCGCCACCCCTCCTCCCTCCAGCCTCCCGCCACACCGCCTCCTCCTCTTGTGCTCACAGTGCTCGCCACGCCGCCTCCCTCCCTCCCACGCTGCCTCTAGTCCTCCACCCTCCTCTCCCGTGCTCCCCGCCACGCCGCCTCCCTCCTCTGCTCCCCTCTCGTTCCCCTCGCCTTCCCCTCCGTAAGTTTGTAGTAGTGTAGTGCTTCAGTAGTTTAGGAAGTGTTGTAACATCCCAAATATGGGTGTGTGTTTCAAATGTAAGAAAATGAGAAGAAATTAAAAATTTTCTTACATCTTGAAGTTTTTGGACTTTTCTATAATTCTTGTAAAGGAATTGTGGGAATCAAAAACACAAATCTCCTGTTGACTAAAGTCAAACCCTTATTCAACTTTGTCAGGAATCTTCTGATCAACCTTTGGGAATATTTTTCTTTGGTTCTAGGGATGCTGTGTGACCCCTCTAAAAAATTTCATAATTTTTAGAAATTATTTGATAATTTTTGGAGGCAAGCCAAACCAGTTTTTCAATTGGTCAAACCCTAGAACAAACCTTGAGGAATTTCTTGAGAAAAATGCAGTGCATGAAAATCTCTGGAAATTTTATGTAAGCTTAACCCTGGAGTGAGGAACCTCCAGTCAAAATTTTAGAATTTTTGGAGTTAGTTTCCTACCTCTAAGAATTCTTCCAAACTCAGCTCTCAAATTTAAACCCTAACTGGTTTTCACTATTCCTCGCGCCTGTCAAGACTCAAGGGCTCAAGCCACTCGACTTGGTCGAATCAACTAACTACACCGGCTCGGTCGGTTTGGCTACGCGCTTGTCGCATCGCTGATCTCCATCGTGCGGTCGATGTTTGCGCCGAAGTCGCGCAACCTCGAGATCGCGGAGCCGCCCATTTCTAATCCAACGCCGGTGGTCATCCCTTCCTTCGCCACATGGCGCAGCAAGACAGCGCCAAGACGCCATGGCAGAGCACACGCGAGGGAGAGGGCAGTGCCTTGTCACCTCCCAACCGCTCTTTGCTGCTGCTAATTAATGCTCGCTAGTGCTTTCGCCCCAAAGTCGTGGTACAGAGCTGCCCCATCCCCTTTAGGCCCTGGCCGAAGCGGTGAACCGAAAGGGGCCGAGCTCACCGTGGGTCCTAGCTCCATACCTTGCTCCTCCGCTATTTAAGCCCCCTTGTTCCTCCTTGGCTTCCTTTAAACACCCTCTCGACTTGCTCTTCACCGGGTCGAGCTCGAATCACCCAAAACACCTCTGCTGCCATTGTTGCACCTCGAGCTCCTCGGTGAAGATAGTGGCTCTGGCTTTTCTCTCTCTCTCTCGCTCGCCTTGAGCCTCTCATCTCGGTGATCCTTTCCCTAACTTATTTTGGGTTGCTCCTACAGAGCGGCTTGAATTTGAAGTTTGGAGCTTATGCCAAATCGCCTTTCGTCCTCGCCACCGTAAGTCCTCCATTTTCCAATTGCTCACTGGGACCATCCTTGAGCCATGTTGAGCTATCCCGATGACGCTGTCCTCTCTTTGCTCAAAGTTGGCTTCCCTGTTGTCTTCTTCGGCGCCGCAAGGTCCTCCGCCGCCAGCTTCTCCGCCACTTTGGACCTCCTCCATGCTCAGTAGCATCCTAGTAGTCCCTAGATGCTCGGGCACCCACTTCTCTGAACTGGCGGAGCTTTTTGTCGTTTGTCATTTCGCCGTGTTTGCACTGCCGCTCTCTCCCATTGCCGGCGTTCTAGGTCACACGTGCAGTGTGAGTGGTACCAAGAAAGCATCTTTATTATGGACTGGCGGTACCCTTGGTTTGCGCCGCCGCGCCCTAGGTCGCCGGCGGTGAGCCAATCTCCCCGGCGGGTCTTTTGTCGGATGGGGACGACAACTGTAGCGGCGTCGTTAGGACCGTCCATCCCTTGATCTGTGGTTGAGATGTCGCGTGGTCTTTGCGCTCGCACCGTGTCACGGTAGTCGTGCGCCGTCCATCCCCAGATCTGCGGCTGTGATTCGCGCGGGCATTCGCACGCGTGAGGTCCAAACGCGGTCGCGGTCAAGTCAATCTGGATCGTTGGATTTGATCTCAACGGTCTACGACTAGGGATTCCGCTGCTCGCTCGTCTGCGCAAGTTGGGCCGTTGGATTTGATCTCAATGGTCTACGACTAGGGTTCCGCTCGCGCGTCGTCGCGTCGACCAGTCGTTGGGCCGTCCAATTCAAGATCAATGGCCCAGGTGTTTCCACGTCGATTTGATTTTAAGAAAATCCCGAGAGGTTTATTTGTGAACTAAAAAAGGTAATAAACTTCAAAATTTCATAACTATTTCATTTTAGCTCCATTTGAGTTAATTCAAATTTTGTTAGCTCTGGTTTGAACTCAGCTTTAATCTAAAAATGGTTGTAAGCTTAGTTCGGCTCGAGGAAATGGATTGGTAAATTGGTTTAGAAACAGGCTTTAATTGTTATTCTAAAAATTGCATTTAACTTGTAATTGAATAAGAATTCTCTGTAGATCATTTTTGAGTGAATCCAATTTTGTTGGCTTCCTCTGTTAGTGTACTAAATGGTGGAATAGGTTTTAGGCATGCCACTATTTTTAAAATCTTTGTGGGTGCATTTTGTTTTGTGCTCTTGTGCATGTCTTTGAAAAATCATAGAAAATGCATCCTAGCTCTAAATGAGGTGAATCCAATTGTGTTATTCATATCATGAGGTGCTTTGTTTACCATAAAGATCTCAGGTGCAACACCTCTTTGGAAATTTGTGCCAAAGAATTTAATTCGGATGAACAGTAACCGATTTGAATTTTCTAGCATTTTCCAGGCTAAGCAGAATTGTTTTCGCCATAACTTTTGCATTGAGAATCCAAATCAATTGGTTCTTATTGATAAATTCCTTAAAAATCATGCTCTTGCTGCTGTAAAAATTTCAGTGCATTTGGAGAAAGTTAGCTGTTGAGTCTTTTCGGTTTTCTTTGTTCTTATCGGTTCTTTTTCGCTTTTTCGTTAGGTGCCGACGAGTGCGTTGATCCCGTGAGTGACCCTCTGCAGCTTAGTGAGCAAATCCAGCAAGGCAAGCAGTTTGATCATGTTTAATCCCATTACTTTCAAAGTCTAATATATTGTTTGCAAAGTATATGTATGCATGCTCTATTTTGTTGTTAAATGATTATCGATTAGTTGATCCTATAGATGCATACTCTGTAGGTAAATGTTCAATCTCTACTACTAAGCCTAGGAATATCTTGCTGTGATTTAGAGTTCGTTGGATGAGCTCTTGTCACTTAGTAGATCACGTGTTGGTATTGCTTAAAAATGCTTAGCTTACGGTAGAATTAGGCGGTCATCGACTTAGTCGATGATCTTGATCACACAAATCTAAGTATTATTCCATTATATCCAGCACTTGTGCTTTGTTAATTTGTAAAGTCAAAACAAAACTGAAAATGAAAACTATTTGGACTTGGGCACAATAGATGATGGTGTGATCTGTTGGTATGTGGAATGGTGCCTAAGTCAACAAGGATCTAACATCTTGTTACATTAAACCAAGTAATTTTATGTATAACCACACGAGGGGATATGGGACCCTCTTGACTAAGTACTTTGGAGGGTGTTAATTATGAGTCGATGGTGGTTAAAATATTTTTATAGGGATTGGGAGCACCCGCAGTTGCTTAGGTTGGGCCGGTGTATCCTACCCTTTAGGTTGTCGCGACTCTTAATTAGCATCATCAATTGGAAATGTCTCAGAGGACTTAGCCGTGCCGCATACCAAAGGAAGTGTGCTTAATCATGTGGCTAAAAGGCGGTCTCAAGCGTGTGGGTACATTGGTACACCCTTGCAGGGTTCAAACTATTCGAATAGCCTTGTCCTAGGTTATGGACACGCTTGGGGAGGTCTTTCTAGAGTTAGACTATAATCCTTTAATTAAAACTTGATGTGGGTGGTATGAATAGGTAATTCATGCTATTGTTGTGGTGACTATTGGGTTAGTCACTTCCAGGATTGTTGTTGTCATCTATCTATTGTTATTATGTTGTTGTCTCGCTGTTAATTGCAAATTAAAAATGAATTGTAAAACTGCTTTGAATCTATTTAATTATTGCAAATGAAAACTTGATTTATGCTGAAAACAACCTACAGCCTCCACTTAAATAAGCTTGCATGTAGCATATGTATAGGTCTGTTACACTACACGTAAGTCTTGCGAGTACATTTTTGTACTCATTTGCTTTGCTTAATTAATTTGTTGCAGAGGAGGTTGATCCCCCAGGGTTTCACTTTTGTGAGATGTGCGGTGGGTTTGACGACTAGGTTGGTGGCTCGGTTGGTTGCCTTGTGGGTTAAAGGCACACTAATTGGCTCTTGTTTATCGCCATCTTATGGCCTTTTGCTTCCGCTGTTTATTTATCTCTCTTAGTTCTTATTTGGCCGGTCAGCTCCTTTTGTAATAACTCTCTATTATGTATGTCTTTTGTTTAATCTAGTTCGTGCTTTGGTTCTATGTCTTGAATGGAATTGATGCATGATTTTGTAAAGGGGTGTGTATACTGCATTTCTGGGAAGTATACATATCTCAAAGGCACGGGTTATTTTGTTGGTGATGCTAGGGTCAATGGTAGACTAAGCATTACAAGCCAAATAAGCCGAGGTCCTCACAAGTGTTGCTACTGATGTTGCTACTGCCTACTGATGTGCTTCTCCCCTCTCCCTTGGTAATGTTATTTTGAACTAGCTAGATAGTAGACAAGTACATCGAGTAATCGATGTGCTTCTCCCCTTTGTAATTTCTCTGCAATTCATTCATGTAATCGTGTTGCTACTGATGTGCAGGTCTATCGACCTTTGAATCTTTGATCATTTGGTGGAAAATCATAGAGAGCAAGGTGGTGATAATGTTTGAGGCAAATGAAAGCAAACAGATCGAACAATATGAATCATATGATCCAATTAAAGATCCTAAACGAAGGGCAAAGTCTAAAGATCCCGGTGGCGATGGTTTTGGCTAGATTTGGGCAACAAAGATAAGATTCAATGCAAGCTTTATGGAGTGATTGTTTCTTCAGAATCAAGAGGCTTAAGTAATATCTTGTTGGGGGCTTTGGAGATGTAGATAAATGCTCCAAGACAACCACAACCATCATGAGAGCGATTCAAGACTACCTCAGAAGGGGTGAGGAACAAGCCAATCAATTATGATGATAATGATGATGTACAAGAGGCACAAGAGGAAGCTCAAGATTTCGAGGAAGTTGACCAATCACAAGGAGAAGCAACACATTCATCAAAGGCTCTGGCCCTCTGTTCGGGCATCCACCACAGACCAAGGCCAACTCCAAGTTCCGGACAGCCATGAAAAGTAAGCTAGCAACAGAGCTCTTCAATCCAAGAATACCAAGAAGCCTTCTCCGGTGCCTCCGAAGGGAACTAAATCTGTTATTAGTATGCTTCGGAAGCTTCCCCATGAGGTGATTGAGGAATGACATGCAAAGGGGAAGAAGCAAACATGCATGGAGCAATTCAACTCTAAGGTCACCAAGGAAGATAGAGAGAGATGCAATGAATACATAACAGATTTTTTTCTACTCGAATGGTATACCCTTCAATGTGTCCAAGTCAAGGTCACTTGAGGTAATGGTTGAGGCCATTGGGCAAATTGGACCCGGCCATATTGGTCCAAGTTATCATGAGTTGAGGAAACCAGGGTTGCAAAATGCAAAGAAGAAAACAGAGGTTCTGAGGAAGACACATGAGTTAGCTTGGAAGGAGTATGGCTGCACTATCATGTCAGATGGGTGGACTGATAAAAGAGGACGACATTTGATTAATTTCCTTGCCAATAGCCCAGAGGGGACTTTCTTCCTAGAGTCTGTTGATGCATCAAGTCAGGTGGCCGATGCAACAATGCTAGCTGACTTACTACATAAGAGAATTGAGGAAGTTGGCTAGCAAAATGTTGTTCAAGTGATCACTGATAATAGTGCTAACTTCAAGGCAGGAGACAGACTTCTAATGGCCAGAATTCCTACTCTATTTTGGACCCCATGTACTGCCCATTGCATAGACCTCATGTTGGAGGAAATCGGTAAGATAACTGAGTTCAATAGTTGCATTACCAAAGCCAAGCATGTCACCACATTTATCTATAGGCATAGGAAGCTTCTTGATGCAATGAGGGATAAGACAGGAGGCTATGATCTTGTGAAGCTAGCAACCACTCGATTCGCCACATCATTTCTAACTTTGCAGAGTTTGTTCAAGCATAGGGTTGCATTGAGAAATCTCTTTGTGGACGAGGATTGGGATAGGTGCAAAATGGCGAAGTCACAAGTGGGGAAGAATGTAGCTGAAATTGTGTGCTCTACTGATTTTTGGAATGTTGTGCAATACTCCAAAAGAGCAACACAACCGCTAGTTACTGTGTTGAGGATAGTTGATGGTGATGAGAACTCAGTGATGTCAGAGGTTTTGGTAGCTATGGATGTTGCCGAGGAGAAAATAAAGGAAGCCTTGCAGGGCAAGGCTCTCCTTGAACGTGTGATTGACATTATTGAGAGGCGGTGGACAGACCAAATGGAAGTGAAGCTATATGGGGCTTCACTGTACTTGAATCCAAATAAAATTTATGCATTCAAAGAGAAAGATAGTACACGTGCCCGAAAGCTAAGAGACAACTTCAACGATGTACTTTCCAAGATGGTTGGTCAAGATGACGAGGCACTTACCACAAAGAGATGGTCGAATTTGCAGGAAAAGCATGCTTGATCCCGCTCTCTCTGGCGTTATCCAGAGAGAGAGAATCACCGATGCCGGTGAAGTCCTGCATTGTGGCTTCTAGAGCTTGCCTCACCAAGTCGGACCGCCTTAGGGAACTTGGACACTTCGAGGAAAAACTCTCGTCAGGTCGTGAGTCCACTGGTGTGGTCCCGGTCGATTGACCCTTGCCCCTTGAGAGGGTAGATTGCTCTCTTGGACGATCACAGTGGGGATAAGGATCCTCCTCAACTCCACCGGCGACATTGTCTCCTCGGATCTGTGGAAGATCCCTGAGGCAAAGAATGCCATAGGATGAGTCATCACTCGGTTCAGAATCAATCCGGCATCCATGTCGACGTCACAGACCGCCAAGTCGAACCAGTTCTCCTCGCTCCATTCTCCGCCATGAGTGCATGAGATTTGGAAAACAGAGAGAATGTTTGACAAGAAATTACCGAAGATCCCCACGATTTCGCGCCTAACCGGTGTTTTAGAACCGAACTTACGTAAAGATTGTTTGATTCGGGGGTCTCCTAGAATAGAATCATGCAGAGATTGACACGGAATTTTTATACGTGTTCGGCCTTCTCCCGGAGAGAATAACAACCCTACTCCCTGTGTGTGTATGGTATTGAGTGTATATCTTGAACAATCGGGGAAAAACTAAGACTATTACAGATAGTGCTTGTATTCCCGATGGCTCGATCCCTCTCCTTTCTCTAGTTGCCGCTTTTTATAGTACGTGAAGGAGCGGCGATTACTCTAGTAAAGCGGCACCTCATCACCTCCTCGTAATTCAGCATGTTGGTAGTAATTACCGTGTATTAATTCCTCCACGTCGCTCAACAAAATATATACCGTAGATAATGGGGTATTACGTGCCATTATTCAGAGAATAATAGCGATGATGATCGTTTGAATCCCTTAATCAATAAGACCCACTTGTCTGCAGTGTTCATTTGATTATAAGGTGGTCGTGGCTGACCTAGTCGAGAGGAATCTACGATTATGAGGTAGTCGTAGCAAGACTTACGATTATGGGATAGTCGTAGCATAACTTACGACTATGGGGGTGGTCGAGAAGAACTTACGACCATCCATTTGGTTCTTCCTTCATAACATTAAGGGTACACTCAGGGTTCACATGACGCCATATTTACCTATAATAAAAATTATAGATAAAAGGTAAAATGAGGATTATTATATCCTCGCCATCTAGCCCCCCACTTCAAGTGAAAGCAACTTACTTGGTAAAGGGTTCTAGATGGTCTTACGATCATGAGAGGATCATAGAAAATAATCGAAGGAAAAACTCTTCGATTGTATACTACTTTGACCGTAAATGTGCTTGGTCAAGAAAATTGCTTACTTACTATCAAGTGGTCGTAAAGCATTTCTACGATCACAAGGTGGTCGAGTATAGTGATCGGAAGAAGGAACTTTCCGATTATCATTTCCTTTGGTTGAAAAGATCTAACCAAGGAAGTAATTTCGCTTGAGATGTAAACGCAAACCTGAATTTCTCGAATCGGACACACTGGGAATCTCAAACGACGCTCGCTAGCCTCGTGCTCAAGAGCGGTTCCTCGAGACGGTGGCGACCCTTGAATGTCACGCCTCCTACTCAAGGTACGCGATTATATATACTCACCGAGGGTAAAACCTAAGATCTTACCTTTCCCCAAATTTCTCCCATCGTTTCTTCAAGCTCTTGCCTTCTCCGCCGAAGTCGTTTTTGCCTTCTCCGCCGCCACTCCAATTGTGCCCTCTTTTTCGACCCAAAATTTTCTGCTTCCGAGAGAGATGGCCAGAAAGTTTCGAGTGGGAAGAGTCGGAGATGGATGCGCGAAGATTCAAGCCCTAGTTGTCGCGGAAGATTCCAGAGAAGACTCTTGTGAAATGGCTTCCGCAATTGGGCAAGATTGGCCGTCAGGAGAATGGGCAAATTCCGCCTTCCGTGCTTATTGTCAAGCAGGGCCTTCGATCGCTCACCACCCCTTTCTCACCGTTGTGCTCGAGAATTTTGGGGTGGAGTTAGTGAACCTTGGTCCTAACTCCATCACCATGCCGAAGTGTTTTCAGATATTTGTGCGAGGCGACTGGAATTCCATGACCTTGAGCTTTTCCAATATTTCTATGGAATGTCTCGGCAAGTCGATTGCTGGAAGTTGTGGTCTAAAACTCCACGACGGAAGTCGAGGGAGTATATTTAGAGTTTCACCCGGTCTTCGTGGTCGGATGGAGGAAGAGGTGGTTTTATCGAAAGTCACCTCGTAAGACGACCTCTCTTCGTGGGAAAGGTCATTGAAAAGAAATCTTCATGGGATTCGACTCACGAAGATATCACCGGATTGCCCCTTATGTCCAAGCTATTAAGGACTTGAAGAAGGAAGGGTCGACTCGGATGGCATGTGGTGAAAGATTTCATCACACGCTAATTAGTCCTTTGAAGAAACGAGCATCCCTATGTGGAGATACTCGGGCTAACAGACCCAACCAGTGGACTACAACGAGGGTAAGTGAATTTTCGACTTAGCTCTCGGTTTGGTCTTTTGCAAAGTTGTTTAAAAGATGCCTTTATCTGCTTGAACAGATCTTTCACCAAATGAGATTGACGTTAGAGTCAAACTCGCTTTGTGAGAAGTCTCCGCCACTTAGTGTGGCGGTTCCTAAAACCTTAAGCGGTTGTATCCGCAGAGGAAAGGATGGTTCGCCTAAAGGTAATCGAGAGTTGATTTTATCTTTAAGACTTTATAGTCGAGAAAGAACTTACGACTAGAGAAATGTTGTAGAAAAACTTACAACTTAGTCGTGACCGTAGGAAATCTTACGGTCGAGAAAAGGTCGTAGAAAAACTTACGACTAGGTCAATGGTTGTAGAATAACTTACAATCGATTGACCCATGCTCATGTCCACTGTTATCCTTTGCAGGTTAAACAGTGACGCCAAGACCTTAGCCGACTCGCCGATTATGAAAAAGAGGAGTCGAAAAAGTTTAGGAAGAGGTATTAGACCTCCCAAAAAGCTTAAAGAAGCTAACTCGCAACCATGAAGTCGCAGGAAAAATTAAACAAGAAGTGCTTGAACTTAAGACCGCTTATATCTTTGATCTTTACCTAACTCTTGCTTCTTTTCGTAAAAAGAAGATGAGACGAAAAAGCTCCGTAATGAAGTTAGAGAGAAAACTTCGCTTATTCACGAGCTTACTCAGATGTCCAAAAATAAAGATCAAAACCTTGAGACGCCGAGAACTCGAATATCAAGTAAGTAATTTTTACCGCAATCCTTTACGAGTTATTTCCTTTTCTCACTTCCACTTCCTTTCTAGCAATGGACGTTAAATTGAGAGAACTTGAGACCTAAATCGCGATAAAGCCGTGATTTATAACCTGCACCGCCCTTATTGCAAAGAAGAATGTAGAGGATATTGTATCATGGGAGAAAAAGTATGCCGAGACCGTTGCTTCCCATAATGAAGAGGTCAAGAAGTTGATTCTCAACTAGTGGGTAAGAAATTCTTTTACCCGTGATTATTTTTGTTTTTTTTTCCTCTAGGAGTTTATTTTGTTTGACCAATCTTATTTCTTCAGAGCAAGTGGTCGAAAACAAAAAGCTCATGAGGCTTCGACTTGTACCCAACAGAGATGGAAGCAATGAAGATTAAACTTCAAGGAAACATCACGCCTCAACAATGTGCTTGGTGAGCTACATAGTGAGGGAAAGACTCTCAAGATGATACAATAGCTGCTCACACAAGTACCATTGGGGATCAAGTCGATTTTGCAAGATCTGTGACCACTCAAGGCCAACCAAGTCAATCGATAAAGGAGGCGGTCGAAATCGCAGAAGTTATGCATTAGCAAAACTTAAAGCTCATGACCCCAACCTTAATGTGCAACCACTCAAGTCGACTTCAACCGCTCTAAAGCGTAAGGAAGACGTCGATGGAGGAGATGCAATCGCTTGGTTTGAAAGTTTCAGAGGAGATGTAGTTAGGCTCTCCTCTTCGAGTAGTCTGTAATGAACTTGTGAAAAAAGTCTTTTGTTGATGTAATCCATCTTGTTCTCGCAAATCATCTTGTCGAGTAGTTAGTAACTCAAAAGATAATTAACGAATTTAAAGACTAAGAAATGAAGTCAAATGTGATGACTTTATCCTAGCCCCGACTATTTGCTTAGTTTGTGAAAACTAAGTAAATAGTTTTGTCTCTCGCAAATCATCTTGTCGAGTAGTTAGTAACTCAAAAGATAATTAACTAAATAAAGACTAAGAATTGAAATCAAATTATTCTAGCCCCCGACTATTTGCTTGAGTTTGTTTAGACAAACTAAGTAAATAGTCTCAGAGAAAGGGTTTCAAAACAGAGAGGTTTGTTTAACTTGTAGTTTTTGGGTCTCAATTGTCATGAATCGTCGAAAGGGTGGTAACGAGTTGACACTAGGAAGTTCCTTCTAGTGGGCGTGACCACGTCAGAGAGGAGAGGCTTCGACTAGGTAATGTTAACATCTCCGACTAGTTTAATCAAATCGAGAACGGCAACTTGAGTTAAGCAAACGCCTAGAGGACTTTAAAATATTTACTCGCCCTTCTCGGTGGACTCGATAAGTCTATCCCGGTAGCAAGAGTAGGAAATCGAACAAAGCTAGAAGCTCCTTCCATTAGCAAGGTGACCACGTCAGAGAGAGAGAGGCTTCGACTAGATGTGTCTCTTCTCCCACCAGCTTGAGATGAAACGAGTACACCCAAGACGGTTAAGCAAATCGAGAAAGTGCGCTCTTCTTAGAGTATTTTTCAAATTAATCAAGAAATAAACTAAGGTGAAAAGAGTTGGCCTTCAAAAATATTTCGACTAAATAAAACCCGAGTTCTTTGTGTTGGCCATAAAAGCTAGTAACGAGTCGACACTAGGAAACTCCTTCTAGTGGGCGTGACCACATGCGAGAGGAGAGGCTTCGACTAGGTGATGTTATCGCCTTCCGACCAAAGGTAAAGAAAACTGGTGTTTAAAACATAGTCGAAAAATAATGAAAGCACTACTCAAAAGTAAGACAATAGAGATAGAAAAACCCGATTCTTTATTGTCCTAATGGTCGGTTACACATAGAACTTGCGAATCGGGTCAATGTTCCAAGAATTCGAGAGAACTCGCCGCCTTCCATTGCCAATCGCATCGACTCGACGAGTAACTTCACCAACTCGTAAGGACCTTCCCACTTGGGAGAAAGTTTGTTCCGATTAGACTTGGATTGGCAAAGCCTCAATACCAAGTCACCTACAAAGAAGGTCATGAGGTTGAACCTTCGATCGTAGTATCTTCGCAGGCTTGTTGGTAGATTGCCGAACTAATTAGGGCCTGGTTTCTCCTTTCTTCAAGTAGATTAATATCATCTACTCAATTTGTTCCCGGTTGGAGTTCGTGAATGTTTCGACTGTGTTGACCGTATCTTTAGTTCCGGAGGAAGCATAGCTTCAAAGACCAAGACTAAAAAGAAAGGTGTTTCTCCAGAGTCTGATCGGTAGTTGTACTGATCGCCCATAATACGAGGGTAATTCTTGTACCCAAGCCCCGAGCGCTTGATGAGTCGGGTCAAGACTCGAGTTTTAATTCTCTCATTATTTGGCCGCTTGCACGCTCGACCGCCCCATTACTCGGGATGGGCCATGTACATAACATAACTTGGTACCCAACTCGTCGCAAAATTCCTGAATTTTTGCGCCGAAAATTGCTTACTATTATCTCGTAATTATTCGACTTGGTACTCCAAATCGAGTAATTACGATCTCATCATAAACCGCTTTGTCGCTCGTTGTTATCCCAAATACAGTTCGCTTCAATCCATTTTGTGAACGATCAATAGCCACAAAAGGAACTCAAACCTCCCGGAGCTTTAGGAAACGGTCCCAGGATATCAAGACCCCAAAGTTGCAAAAGGCCAAGATAGAGGTATTGTTTGTAATGCCCGAGCCGGTTGGTGTATTTGCTCGCTATGAAACCGCATCGACACACTTTTTAACCAACTCTTTAGCATCGTATAGGGTCATTGGCAAGAAAACCTTGTCGAAAAGCCTTGCCGACCAACGCTCAGAGGAAGCATGATTTCCACAAATGCCACCATGTATGTCGTGAAGGAGTGTTAATCCTTCGCTCATGAATGCATCGCATGAGCACCCCTTGAGTACCTCGCTTATAGAGAACTCCTTCACCAAAGTATACATTTTGGCTTTTTCGATAAGCGATCCGCCTCGAGATCGCCTTTCGCATGTAACCCTTCAAGATAATCATAGATGGGCGCCATCCATGTATCCTCGTATTCTAGAGAGGTCGCCTCAATAGGAGGTGTCTCGCTCTTCGACTGAGAGAAGGCTTCGAGTTGTTCCAAGAAGACTCCTTTTGGTACTTCAGATCCGAAGAAGCTATTCGAGCAAGTCGGTCTCATGAGGAAATTATCCTTCGAGGATGAATTGTGCCTCAAACCTAAAAAATGCTTTTCTAGCTTACGATTCGATAAGTACCGAGACATTGTCGGGTTAGAGCACCGGTACTCTTTACCGACTTGATTCACGACTAGTTGAGAGTCTCCTCTCACGAGTAGTCGGCGAATCGAGAGCGCCACGCTCAGATACCACCTAGCAAACCTTTGTATTCTCGCCACATTATTAGTGGCCCGAAAGTTTAATTGTATGGCTCCTAGGGAGATACCAGACCACCCCAAATTTCGAGCCACTTAAAGTAAGCGACCGTCAGTACATCGCCCATCGGTCGGGAATCAGATCGGGATCCCGAATGTGTTCAGATTTGTCCATTCGGCGACAAAGTCCGCCAAGATCTGGATTTAACGGCCGTCGACACGAATGGATGTCGAACTCCCCAAGTTCGACCGACCATTTTACCATGCGCCCCGCCGCTTCCTATTCGGAGGATCGCTCCCAAGGAAACTCGACGACACAACTAGTTTGTGCGCTGAAAATAATGCCGCAGCTTCTCAAGACATGAGGAGGGCATACAAGCTTTTGGACCCGAGGGTAACGCCCTTAGGTCCGTAAAACTTCACTTACGTAGTAAACCGGTCGCTGTACATTTTCACGCTCTACAACCAAGATCGCTACCGATCGCTCGTATGTGGCGCCTAGGTAAACCAAGAGCGTTTCTTCCGCCTCGAGAGACCGTAATAGGAGCACTCAGAAGATACCTCTTGACATCCTCAAAGGCAGCGTTTGTTCATTCGACCACTCAAAACTTTCGTGTCTCCTTAGAAGTTTAAAGAAAGGTAGTCCATTTTCTCCCGATCGTGCGATGAAACGACTTAGAGCCGCCATGCACCCAAAGTGAGTTTCGGACTTCTTTCCGTAGTTGAGGGCGATTTGTAAAATGGCTTTTTATCTTTTGGATTCGCTTCAATTCCTCGTATAGATACTAGGAATCCAAGCAATTTCAAGAGATTCCAAACACATACTTCTCGTGATTAAGTTTTAAGCGATGTTTTCTCGAGATTGTCGAATGTTTCTTGTAGGTCGGTAATATGATTAAGTTTCTTGATGCTTTTGACAACTAAGTCATCAACATAGGCTTCTAGATTTCGCCTAATTGAGATGAAAAAGTTGCTCGCATCAAGCGTTGAAAAGAAGCGCGGCATTTTTAGACCAAATGGCATTTTGACATAGCAAAATATACCAAATGGTGTAATAAATGCGGTCTTTTCTTCATCGTCTAGACACATATTAACTGTGATATCCGAATATGCATATAAAAACTTAACATTTCACAACCCGCAGAGAGTCAACCAACCGATCGACACGAGGTAAAGGAAAATCGCTTTTGGACAAGCTTTATTAAGATCAAGAAAGTCTCGCACATACGCCATTTGCCGCTTGACTTTCTAACCATTACAGGTTAGCCAACCATTCCGATGGTTGACCTCTTATAAAGCCCGCTTAAGTAGCTTATCCAATTCGATTTAATAGCATCTCGCCGATCGGGGCAAATCTCCGCAATTTTTGTTTTACTGGTACTTTGTCGTGCCGTAAGGCTAGCTCGGCTCGATCACCTCCCAGGGACTCCGGGCATGTCGGATGCTTGCCACGCTAATACATCTGCGTTAGCTCGGAGGAAGGTGATGAGGGCGCCTTCCTATTTGGGGTCGGAAGTATCCTCGATGCGAAACGATCTTGAGGGCTCCCTGCCCGAGAGGAACCTCTTTGACTTTGTCGTTCGGCTTTGGTGCGACTTTTTAGGCTTCGACTTGCTAGTCGAAGGTCGACTTCTTCTCGAGTTGGTATTTGTCCTACCATCTCAAGGGATTGACTATCGCAGTATGCGCCATCTTCTTGTCACAATGGATTGTAATTACTCCTTTGGGACTGGCATCTTAATACATTGATATCCATAATGAGTAGCCATTAGAATTTTGCCAAAGTTGGTCGTCCGAGTATGGCGTTATATGTCAGATCGAAATCGACCACATCAAAGGAGATTTTCTCGTCTGAAATTACTTGGTGAACCAAATGTTAAAGGAAGAGAAACTTGACCAATTGGTTTGGTCAAGATCTCAGACAATCCCATGGAAAGAGTATCGTCTGGTCTTACTTTGGTCCCGGTACTTGCATGTCATCCAGGCACTCAGAATAAAATATTTAACGAGCTTCCACCATCAACCAAAACTCGATTGACCCGACAATTGTTGATGGTGGGTTCGACCACGATTAGGTATCGACTGTCGAGTCGAAGGATCGGGCAATCACTCTTCTCGAAAGAAATGGTGACTTCCACCACTTCGTAATTTATTGACGAGAGGAGGATCTATGGAGTTTACCTCGCGTTCAGCAGCCTTGAGCTGTCGCTTTAATTCATATGCCGATGATCCCCCGTAGATGTGTTCAATAGTGTGTTGCGAATCTTGGAACGACATCTCCTCTTCGTCATCTGAAGATTTATGACCACTTGTTTGACCTACCGCCGAGGGTGGGAAGTGGTCCTTCTCGCTGTAGTAGTCTTCAAGCTTTGGAAGACCCGATTCTATGAAGGTCATGCCCTTCCTTTTTATGGAAAGGACACCACCTAGGCTTATCATTTTTCCGATCGTATGCTTACCTTTGCCTCTCGCGGAGTGTGGCTTGATGTGCGTGGCTCTTTATCATTCACATACCAATACCTCCTTGGAACCGCTGGTTTTTGACCCTTCATCTTATTCTTGGACTTTTTGCTTTCTTATCCTTCTTCTTACCAACTTCGCTTTGCTCTCGAGATGGATTGTCTTCACGATCAATTGTGTTGTTCCACTCAACCGCCTCGAGGCGAGAGTATATCGATCGCCATTTCAAGAGCTCGCGATGTAAGTAGGAGGATTTAAAGCAATATCCTCTGTTATCCTTCTACTACGGACTCCTCGCTTGAAAGCCCCGATGACGATGAATCGAAACTTCCTAATTGAGTTACGAACTGGATCAAGCGCTTGATGAACCGGCGCAATGTCTCGTTGTCGCTCGCCTCATCCGGTGCAAGTCGCCCTCCTTTCGTATGCATTGTATGTGCCTTGGAAATTTGCCAAGAGAAGATCGCAGAGATGTTGCTAAGAATAGATCGACTCGAGTGGTTGGTTTAGTAACCACGATCGAGCGATCCTTCGAGCACGCTTGGAAGGTAATTTGCCATCACATGCTCTCCTCCTCCTGCGCCGCTCGAATAATTTGTTAGTAAATTTGAAGGAATTCGATGGGATTTTGGGAACCATCAAACTTCTCCATGTTCATCGGGTCGAAAACGAGGTGGCTAAATGACACTTCGGAGATCAAAGCGAGAATGCCCGACATCCAAGAATGACTTCTTGACACCTCCTTTGCGTAAAAGAAGGGTTGATATCATCGTGGTCGTACTCGACGATACCCAAGAATAAAGTTGACCCGACTGCAATAGGTCTCGGTCCCACGAGGGAATACTCCTCGTAGTTTATCTCTTATTGCAGATTTCCATGTCGGAGTGGTGAACGATCACCTTCCGAGGAGCTTGTTGATCATCGGTCATTTGAAGACATTTCTTCGAGTAGGAGATCGACACGACTTGTCATTCTATACCGATTTCTACGCGGTGATATGTTGATTGATCGGTAGTCAAGAAGTCGTATGGGTACGACTACTTGAATGATGTCGACGAGGAGCTTCGGCTTTTTCATTGTACTCGAAGCCTTTGTGCGATCTCTTCAAATAAGAGGTCGAGTCTCGGCGCTCGGGCTAGCTCTTGAGTTGGATTCTCGAGCAAATCATTGATGTGCCGGAGCTCTCGAGCTTCCTCGATTGATATTGAATACGCCCGAGCAAATTCTTCCGAGCTTCAATCTTCTTCCTTCAATTGCCTCAAGATTTTCCATGTTAGACTCTTGAGATTGCCTCAATGAAGCGAGAATGTCGAGGATTTCCTGGCGCTCATGAAGGCGCTGGTCGTGTCCGCCAGCTGGTGGTGTCTCGCCATTGCCACGAGGGGCGCATGTGTGACCTTCGGAAGGGTCTCCATCTCGGTCTCTAGAAGAGTGATCTTGATCGAGGAAGGACGAAGACCTCCGCTGATGATTCTCACTTGCGCCGAGGCCTCTCCGCTTGAGGAGTCGCCGAGAGACACCATCTAGCGACTTGGAGTAATCCTCCAAGTAGGGAAGTCCAGTTATAACTGTCTCCGTCGGCAGTGTGACTGCGAGAGATGGTCGAATTTGCGAAAAAGCATGCTTGATCCCGCTCTCTCGGGCGTTATCCAGAGAGAGAATCACCAGATGCCGTGAAGTCCTGCATTGTGGCTTCTAGAGCTTGCCTCACCAAGTCGGACCGCCTTAGGGAACTTGGACACTTCGAGGAAAAACTCTCGTCGTGTCGTGAGTCCACTGGTGTGGTCCGGTCGATTGACCCTTGCCCTTGAGAGGGTAGATTCTCTCTTGGACGTCTTGTTGGGGGATAAGGATCCTCCTCAACTCCACCGGCGACATTGTCTCCTCGGATCGTGGGAAGATCCCTGAGGCAAGAATGCCATAGGATGAGTCATCACTCGGTTCAGAATCAATCCGGCATCCATGTCGACGTCTCACAGACCGCCAAGTCGAACCAGTTCTCCTCGCTCCATTCTCCGCCATGAGTGCATGAGATTTGGAAAAGAGAGAATGTTTGACAAGAAATTACCGAAGATCCCCACGGTCGACGCCAACCGCTTGGTGTTTAGAACCGAACTTACGTAAAGATTGTTTGATTCGGGGTCTCCTAGAATAGAATCATGCAGAGAGATTGACACGGAATTTTTATACGTGTTCGGCCTTCTCCGGAGAGAATAACAACCCTACTCTGTGTGTGTATGGTATTGAGTGTATATTGAACAATTAGGGAAAAACTAAGACTATTACAGATAGTGCTTGTATTCCCGATGGCTCGATCCTCTCCCTTTCTCTAGTTGCCGCTTTTATAGTACGTGAAGGAGCGGCGCTTATCTGTAAAGCGGCGCCTCATCACCTCTAATGCAAGCGCATGTTGGTAGTAATTACCGTGTATTAATTCCTCCACGCCGCTCAACACTATATACCGTAGATAATGGGTATTACGTGCCATTATTCTCAGAGAATAACAACAGATGATGATCGTTTGAATCCCTTAATCAATAAGACCCACTTGTCTGCAGGTTCATTTGATTATAAGGTGGTCGTGGCTGACCTAGTCGAGAGGAATCTACGATTATGAGGTAGTCGTAGCAAGACTTACGACTATGGGATAGTCGTAGCATAACTTACGACTATGGGGGTGGTCGAGAAGAACTTACGACCATCCATTTGGTTCTTCCTTCATAACATTAAGGGGTACACTCAGGGTTCACATGACGTCATATTTACCTATAATAAAAATTGTAGATAAAAGGTAAAATGAGGATTATTATATCCTCGTCAATGCCTTTTGCATTATTGTAGTTGATTGGTGGGCTGCATATGGTGGCGACGCATTAGAGCTTCAACAATTTGCAAAGTGTCTTCTTGGTCTTTGTGCTTCGTATTCTGGGTGTGAGTGCAATTGGGGCACCTTTGAATTTGTAAGTAGTTACTAACTAGTAGTCTAGTACTAAGTAATATATAATTGTCTAATTGATCATTGTCTAATTGAATTTGTTTAATATTCTCTTGAATCTTGACTCTTGAGTCTTTTTTGTTATTATTCTTTTTAGATGCATATATAGAGAAGGAATCGGCTAGAGCACTAAAGGTTAAATGATTTGGTTTATATCAAATATAACAAAAAGATTGCTAAAAGATTTCAAAAGATGCGTGTAGAGGGGAGCAACTTTAACCCATTGATCTTTGATGAGTATGAGTGGAACACTGACTGGATTGATGTGGGTGCTGAAGATGTCCATGAGACAAAGCTGGAAAATCTGGATTGAGCACTTATTGATGAGGTTGTGGGTGCACCAAGTGCGCTCTGTGGTCACAATCTACCTAGGCAAGTCCATGCCACAACTGCTAGGACTGGGACCGCGGTAGTCTTATCATCGGCGACACCATGGTGGTGCTGCAGGCTCAAGCTCAAGGCCAGTTGAAGAGGAAGGAGGCAGTAGAGGTGATGAGCTTGATGGAGATTTTGGGATGGATGATGAAGAGATTGAGGATGACTATGGCGAATCTCCTCCTACTCCTACTCATGACAATGCACAAAGTAGTTTCGTAGGCCATGGGGAAGATGATGCAACTTCAGATAATGATTGTTGATGGCCTTTGCAATTTCATGCTTTTGCTGTTCGGCTGTAGTTATTTTGTAACTTTATTTGTCTTTGACTCTGTCTTTAACTCTGTGATGCACTATGCAGTAGTAGTACTATATGATGGTCTATCCTAGCAATGCTGTGCTAGTTTTTGCTCTCAGTTTCATCATGTCAACTCACTGCTAGAAATCCCTATTTTCCCTAGTGAGTAATATATTAGGGAACATATAAAAAAACTGTAGGCAATTGGTTTCTCTAGTGGCATTCGTAGGGAACGACTACTAGGGAAAAGAATGTGGGGAAAGAAAACGTTCCCTGTGGTTTTTTTTTTTTGGAAAACCTAGGGAAAGAATCGCTCCCTAGGATTTTAAACGGTAGGGAAATCTCATCCACATGGCATTGCCATATGACGTGGAAACATTATTTTCCTACGTTACCTTTCTACCAGCCTAGGGAAAGAATCCAACAAATTCCCTACGTTATTTCTTGTATACCCTAGGGAACATTTTTATATAAACATTATTTTTCTATTGCTAATTCGAAATTCATCTCCTACAGTTTGGCATGAACACCAGGGGTGTTGAAATTATTGTTTTTCTTCTTCTAAATATACATACATTATTCAAATACTTATTTATATGACCGGTTACAATCAAAAGACACTAAATTCACATTATCACTCAAAACAAAGTTTATGCAGGAGATAAACATAACAATATCTTGTATTTCCAATAGACCATCAAGCACTATTTGAGGCACATTTCCACCAACATATCCAAACGTAAACATCACACTATCAGAAAGTCCAAAAACAACACCCACGCTTGCACCACAAGTGCACAACACACATGCATACTGAAGTACAAATGACCAGCAAGGTTTCACATACATCAAAATGCAACCCTTACATGTTAGTCATTCCATAAAAGAAGGAAACATGCACCACTTGCAACAAAAGTATGCTTCTACATGTAATTGGACCATGGCTGTCATTAAAATAGTGCAAGATCATCATCCAGTGGAGAAGAGTAGTTCCTATCAACACTAACAGATGCATTAACATAACCTCTAAACATTCCTCGAGCAATCCTATTCAATGTATCATCTGGGTTCTCTACTCTAATAGCTGAATCGTTGATATGAGGCTATACAACAAAAATAGTTCGAAGTTTAGTAAAAAAAATTCAAAAAAGAAATATGGTTATGCTGACATGATTTTTCAAGTGTAGCAATTTCTACAACTATAGTAAAAGTTGCATGTTTTTCAGCTACATAATGCATAAAATTTAGTAAGTAGGACATGCATAAAGTGTTGCACATGACAATTGACCAAGAAACATATGAATGCATGTATGTATAGCCTAAAGATTCATGGATCAGACACATAATCATCGACTGTACAACAATTTGATGAAAAAAAATAGTTCATGGCAGAATCTTATAGAACCATAAAGAGGGCTATGGTGACATACCAAGGAAGTACTCCCTAATTAAATTGAACCATTATATACCTCAAGAGATAGATTTGGAGAGGTTGAAACTTCATATGTAGGAGGTGGAGGTGGGGGAGGCAGGGGAGGTGGAACTGCAGTAGAAGGCATTCCAGTATGCTCAGCCATATTATGCAATCATAAGATTTAATGCAAAAAGGTTAAATGTAGTTCAACATCTATTATTCAAAGTACAAAAAAAAATAAATCAGAATTCCTGTTATTAGTAGTTTAGCATCGCACATGGAACAGGTGCTGGCACTGAGGCAAGACTCACACGTTGTCGTGATCCAAAATCCTGTTATTAGTAGTTTAGCATTTCGTTAGTACAAGCAGCTAATTTTTGGCTAGTATCTTATATTAGAACACAACATGTCAAGGTCACAGTGATCACACTAACCTAAAGGCAGACTGAACAGTAGCTCCTATCAATTTCCTAGTCAGAATTGGTTGTAGCACTGAAACTAATCTCTGGGATCCTGTTGATCAGATCCCTTGACATACTCCCTGTACTGTCGGTTTTGAAAAGGTCATTGCTGCCGATGAACGGTGTACTCAGTAGACTCATCTGAATTACGCAAAACATTGAATCAGACCTAGCATTATGTAGAAGTAACTCACATCTAGAAGTAGCTCACATCGCAATCACATAGAACCTTGCAAAGTTGCAATCAACACCAAATGCAATTATGGTTGTCATGCTTAGAAGTTATTGCTTGTTGTACTATTTGGTCCTATAAAAGTAGATAGAGTATGTGCATAGAAGGAAACACCATCTGGTCCTATAAAATCTGATATGAGTATGTGTACAGAAGAGCAGTATCTGCTCCTATAAAAAAATAGTTTGTGGCTTTGTGCAACCACTCGCAAGTCTAATCTTGGATAATGGGTGATCTATTCAACAATGCATATCTGTATCAAGATTTTTTAGTTTTCAATTTTGTTTTACATCATATACTTCAATTGTGCCAATACCTTTTTATGAACTATTTAAGTTACACTTCAACCTTTTGTATTTATATTGGTCAGATCAATTTAAAAATTGTAAACTTTGAAAGTTAATTATTTACATTATTTCTTCCGGGCTATAGTTACACATTCTGATATAGCTCATATGTTAGGAAGCAAATACAGTGTACTTGAGTACCAGTTGACCATCCATCTTGCTATATCGATGGTATGCCGATGGCATGATTGTTTTCAGATACTAGCACTCCACGATCTCATTCATTTTTACATGCCATAACGGAGACATTTAAGGGTTGATCTCTATCACCAAAATGTAGTTCTAGATATTTCTATGACTAGAAACTTCTTTCGGTGGGAGTATGGGGTGGCATTATTCTCCATATAACCATTTTAATTCGAGAATCCCCTACAAATTAATTGTAAGGTTCAAAATGTTTTCTCTTAAATGGATATTAGAGTTATTTTCCTAAAAACAGCCATAGCTCTTGGGGTATCCTACCACTTGAGCCATTATGGTACATTACCCTACCAAACATTATGAATTTACAACTAGCTTACAGAAGAGCTATATACAGCTCTGCAACACACGCCGCAATCTTTGGTGACCTTCTCCCACACAATTCTTCCAATCAAGAGGCTAGAGATGATGTCAAGCTAAAAATACCAATACTGAAAAATCGTAACAAATAAAAACCTAACTTTGCTTATCAATTGCTGTTTTTCACTTATGTACAAAAATATCGATTACTTTGAGCTCCAAAATAAATCGCCCAACCATACAAAAATCCTTATTTTCGACTTTTCAAGATCTCATGTTTATGCGGTGACATCATAGTGAGGTGTGCACTAGAGTAGGTATGTGAAAATGATCTTTCACCTTCTCAATACATAAAAAAGGTGTTGGATTTTTTCACACTCACCACAAAGAGAATGCTATATTTCCCACGATTCACTTTGGATCTCCAAATTTCGATCTGAGATTCAACGACCTCGATGGAGAAGATGACACCAGAGATCGCTCCCACGCTAGCGCCTTAGAGCATGCTGCTTTCGTAGACATCCCCATGAATGCACCGATGAAGATTCCAACTAGCGAGCCCACTACATTCAACATAAAAGAAGCAAAATCACAATGAGGACAACTTGTGGTTAGAATTGCGTCTAGGTTTAGCTTTTAGGGGGAAGTGGGGCGGCTCGGATAAGGAGGACGAGGCGGAGGGATCTGCTGGGGGGGGCAGCATCAGGGGAGCAGCTGTCATGTCGGGGCCGACGGCGAAAGCTCAGGGGAGAAGGAGAAGAAGGGGAGCGGGCCGGCGATGACGACTTGAAGGAGGACAAAGAGGAGGAGGGGCGGGTGGCTCGAGGGAGGAAGAGGGAGGGGGTGGCATCGCTCGGGGGAGGACAGCGGTGCGTGGGCGGCAGCTACTACGAGCGGTAGCCTGTTTGGGGAATTTGGGTAGGGTTCACGTGGCAAGTAGAGGGTAGCCAAAAAGAAACTGGTGTGGTGCCTAAAAAAATAGCGCGCAACAAAAAATAAATAAATAGCGGGGCGCTAAAAAAGACTAGAGGCAAAAATGAAAAATACATTCCCTACGGTTTTACCCATTTGAGCAGGGAAAGTTGCCACCATGGCGCTAACATGGCATAGACCATTTTCCTCTTCATAGTCTTTCCTTAGTAATTTATGAAAATAGTAGGGAACGATTTCGTTCCGTAGTTTTTTTTTACCTCACCCCAGGGATAGATACTTTCCTTTGGATTACAATTCCACTACTAGGGAACGTTTTAAACTGTAGGGAAAACATGAATTTCTAGTAGTGACTCAAAAGCATTTGGTGCTCAGTTCTTCTTATTAATGTTTAGTTCCCTGTGAGATGGTGGAGGTCTGGAGGATTTCTTTGGAAGAGCACAAATTCTTGATGATGCAGATGGCGATGATTGGTTATCAATGATTCAATTCCATTCAATGATGCTAAGGTTCTTGTAAATGAAATCACATCTTGAATAAGAGATTCTGCATATTGTAAATGAAATCACATCTTGACTGGTTATCAATTCCATTTGCATATTGTTTTCTTTTTTTAGATAGAAATTCCTGAATAAGAGATGCTGAATAAGTGCATATTATAGTATGACAAATATTATTTGATTTCATCATTTCAAGTTTACAAATATCAAATTACAATAGTCAATGCTTAATTGCTCAGTATTCGATAACCCATTTGATAACTTTACATGCTAATGTTTGCTATCTTTCTCAATGGTAGGAACATATGGCTTCAATGGCTTTGATATTGTATTCTTTTGAAGCCGCTCTCTATTGTTTCTCTCTAAAAAGTGCAAAAGAATGGCAGGCTTATCAAGAAATGCAATTGTCATTGATCTCTCTCTAATTTGCTGTTTTAGTCAAGTACTCATCAAGTGAACCGTCTTAGCTCGCCTTGCCTCGCCTTAAGGACGACTAGGCGTCATGGTGCCTCTTAGGCGTTGTGGTTGCCAAGCTCGCCGTGACAACCATGAGTTCGACAATATATATATATATATATATATATATATATATATATATATATATATATATATAGAGAGAGAGAGAGAGAGAGAGAGAGTAGGTGTGCGGTGGCTGTTTGCTCAACGCCTTTCTCTGCCAATTCATCTCTTCCACTTGACATGGTATCAGAGCCAATATGATCCACCATGACCTCGGGAACCTCTTCGTCTATCTCCATGGCCTCTACAAACTTGAGTTCATCTAGCGCTATGGTAGGACTTCTTCCCACGCCAAATTTTAGCCACTTCATCAACATCAAACTCACCGGTGACAACTTCCTGCTTTGGAGGGCACAGTTTATGCCCTATTTGAGGAGTCAGCAACTCCTAGGGCTAGTCAATGGCACCTCTTCCTGCCCCGACAAACTGATCACCATGATCATAGAAGAAGGCACAACTCAGGAGCCCAATCCTTCCTATCTCCAGTGGCTTCAGCAAGATCAGCTCATCCTCAGCGCTATTCTGTCATCATTGTCCAATGATGTCCTTGGGCAGGTACTTTTCCTCACCACAGCTCGTGAGGTTTGGATGCATCTAGAGCGACTTTTTTCGTCACAATATCATGCGCACATTATGCAAGTTCTTTTGCAACTTGCAAACATCAAGAAGCAAGACACTCCGACGCCAGCATATTTCAACAAAGTCAAAGCTCTTGCCAATTCTCTTGCCACTGTAGGACATCCTCTCACTGACGAGGAGGTTGTCTGCTATATTTTGACTGGGCTCAATGGGGACTATGATTCGCTGGTGACTTCTGTTACCACTCGATCTGAACCCATGAGTCTCAGTGAGGTATACTCTCATCTCTTAAGCTTTGAGATGAACATTGAAGGACGCAACAATTCACTGCAACTTGACAGCAGCGTATCTGCCAACTTCACTGCACGAAATCACTGTGACAAGCAAGGTCGTGGGGGCGGCAGTGGGCGTGACAACAAGGGATGCGCCCATGGCAGAGGTGGATATACACCACAAGGAGGCGGCAATACCAGCGGATTCAATAATAATTCCACTGTCGGCTTCAACAACAATTCAAACCGTCCGTTGTGTCAAGTCTGTGGTAAGATGGGGCATGTGGTGCTTAAATGCTACCACTGTTTTGATCACTCCTACCAGATTGAAGATAAATGTGTTGCTGCTTTCGCGTCAACTCCATCTTACCCTGTCGACAACAATCGGTATAGTGATATAGGTGCAATCGACCATATCACCAATGATTTGGATTGGTTGACTGTGCCTGAAAGATACCATGGAAAGGAGCAAATTCAGACAGAAAATGGTATAGGTTTGTCCATCCTACATGTTGGTCATTCTCAGTTTCATACTCATCACAAAAACTTAAAACTTTAGAACATACTTTATGCGCCTAGAGCCTCCAAACATTTGTTGTCTGTTCATTGTTTTGCTCAAGATAACAATGTCTTTTTTTAGTATCATCCCGACTTCTTTTTTGCCAGGGATCGGGCAAGGAAGAAAATTCTTCTTCAAGGTAGATGTGAAGGTGGCCTTTACCCTTTGTCTCCTACATGTGCCACCATATCCAAGGAGGCTCTACTCACGGTGAAACAAACCATTGAGACTTGGCATTGTCGGTTAGGACATCTTGGTGTCTCCATAGTTCAGCAAGTTCTTCAAAAGAATCAATCAAGTTTTTCTTCCAATAATGGTGTTGCTTTTGTATGCAATGCATGCCAAATGGCTAAAAGCCATCAACTTCCTTTTCGAAATTTCAATAATAGTGCTTCTTCCCCATTAGAACTTGTGTTCTCTGATGTTTGGGGTCCCGTAGTTAAATCTATTGGAGGCTACACATATTATGAGAGCTTCATTGATTCCTATAGCAAATTTTCTTGGATTTATCTCATAAAACACAAATATGATGTTGAGAAGATTTTTCTTCAATTCCAGCAACATGTAGAACGTTTTTTCAACAAGAAAATTCTATGTGTTCAAAGTGACTAGGGAGGAGAACATCACCGTTTGAATTCTTTTTTCAACAAGATTGGCATACAACATCGTGTCTCCTGTCCTCGTATACAGTGACAAAATGGTTCTGCTGAACGAAAACATCGCCACATTGTGGAAATGGGACTAGCTTTGCTTGCACATGCATCTCTTCCCATTAAGTTTTGGGATGAAGCCTTCTTAACAACCTATCATCTTATCAATAGGGTTCCTAGTCGAGTTATCCATAATTCAACTCCTCTCGAATGACTTTTTGGTACCAAACTTGAATATTCATCTCTTAAAATCTTTGGTTGTGCATGCTGGACAAACTTGAGACCATACAATGCTCATAAATGGCATTTTGTTCTCAACAATGTGTGTTTTTTGGGTTATTGCAACTTGCACAAGGGTTACAAGTGCTTGTATATACCCACTAGTCGTGTTTACATCTCTTGCGAGGTAATCTTTGATGAGCACATTTTCCCATTTGCCAAAACCATTTCTTCTTTAGCTTGCCAACCACAAGAACATCCTGACAAAACACATATTTCTATCTTACCACTTCTGCCCTCTGCATCAGCCAATACTCCTTCCTCTGTTTCCACTAAGAATGATCAGCTAGAGGATAGGACTAACAATATCACCTCTTTAGATATATCTCCTTCCAACTCTAGTGGCAGTGTTGATGTTTTGCAGGATGCCAGTACACTGGACCATGATCCTGTGTCTTCGTGGCCACATACAAGAGCTCAAAATAACATCTCTCGGCCAAAGCAGTTCACTAATGGCATTGTGCGCTATGATGTCACTAAACGTACGTTTGCTGTGGTTACGGCCGCTACTGGTTCTGATACGGAACCAAGGTCTCATGTTGAAGCAATGCGGTATCCATAATGGCGAGAGGCTATGAATGAGGAGTTTGTTGCTCTTGTCCAGAATAAAATGTGACATCTTGTTCCTCCCCACAGAGGATTGAATTTGGTTGATTACAAATGGGTATACAATATGAAGAAGACAGCTACTGGGTCAGTTGAGCGACACAAAGCCCGATTGGTTGCCAAGAGTTTTTGACAATGGTATGGTATTGATTATGAGGATACATTCAGTCTTGTAGTCAAACCTACAATGGTTCCTCTCATTTTGTCCATTGCTATGTCACGAGGATGGGGTATTCGCCAAGCCGATGTCAAGAATGCCTTTTTACACGGTGTACTTCAGGAAGAAGTCTACATGTGCCCAGTGGCGGAGCTAGAAATTACATGATGGGGGTGCACACCTCTCGGCTCCCGCGCCACGCGCGGCCGACCACCCTCCCGTGCCACCGGACGTCCTCCCGTGCTGCGTGCCGCCCTCCCACATCCCTAGGTTTAAGTTCTATAGGGTTGGGCTAGCTAGTAGGGTGTAGAACAACAAATTAAGAAACTAATAACTAGCATAGTTCCTACTGTAACACATGTATTTATATGTGAAAGTAGAGATGTAACAAATACATGTTTTTATATGTGAAAGTAGAGATGTATTTGTTACATAATTCTAATGTGTGTGATTGAAAATACAATTGTATTTATTGTACAACTGTAATAGCTCTAAACATATATCATGTATGTATAGCAAGTTATATATATATATATATATATATATATATATATATATATATATATATATATATCATGATTAGCATGGTGATTTCCAACCATTTAGAGCGAACATTTTACCTTTTCTTTTCTTTTAACAATACAATAGAACCCGTCGAGGGAATCTTGGGAAATTAGCTCCTACATGATATCATTGCTCCTACCTACATGGTACTTTCCAGCCATTCAGCATGCTACGTATCCTTTTGACTCTTGAGGGGAATCTTGAGCACCCATTCAGAATCTAACGGTCAGAAGAGGAAATCATTGCACGATACTACTTGACAGAGGCATATATATATATATACACACTCCTATCTACGTGATATGCTTCATTCCTTCCTTCGAGGTTAAATGTCAAATGTGTTTACGACATGCAAGGCAATTTAAAGCGCATGCATGCATGCATCCTCGTTAGCTGTTTAGAAGGATAAGAATCAGCTAAAGTGCATGTACTCCCCACTGAACCAGTAGTAATCTCACTCACCTCGTTCAGATAAAAGCCTTTAAGACAAGGGCCTACGTGTATGTGCCATATGCAGGCCTGCATGCTCAATTGCTACTAGCTACTAGCTCATGCTCAGCTCAGTTTTGTGCCAAGCCCTAGCTAGGTACTCAACTCCCTCACTCATCCCTGCGCAGACATGTCATGCATCAGGGACTTGGTTGCTTTCCAGAATTTTGGGGGTGCCGGGGCATACCCCAGCACCCCACCTGGATCCGCCCCTGCATGTGCCAACCTCTGGGCTATGAGGATATAGGTTGATCTGGTTACGTTTGCAAACTGGACAAAGCCATTTATAGTCTTAAACAGGCACCGCGTGCATGGTATTCCAAATTAAGTTCTCATTTTTAAGAGCTTGGTTTTGTAGCTTCCAAGGTGGATACCTCATTGTTCATTCTTCATCAGGGAAGTTTGCTCATGTATGTGCTAGTCTATGTTGGTGACTTGATCGTTACCAATTCATCCTCTTCTACTACAGATGTCTTTCTTCAGAAGCTCACTACTGCATTTGCTATCAAGGACTTAGGTCCCCTTCACTATTTTCTAGGAATTGAAGTGGTTCCAAGTCTAGGGGCATCATCCTCTCGCAAAAGAAGTATATCTCTGAAATTCTTTAGAAAAACAATATGCAAGCTTGCAAGCCGGTTTCCACTCCAAAGGTTTCCACCGAGAAGCTTTCCAAGACCACTGGAAATTTGCTGTCACCTGCAGATGTTACAAAATACATGAGTACGGTTGGTGCGCTGCAGTACCTTACTGTCACACGATCGGACATTTCCTTTGCAGTTAACAAGGTCTGTCAGTATTTGCAGAGTCCGACTGATGTTCATTGGATCGCTGTGAAAAGAATTATCAGATTCTTGAAGCATAGTCAAGGTGACAGGTTGAAGATTGATCGATCATCATCCACACTGTTAAGTGCATTTTCTGACGCATATTGGGCTGGTTGTTCTGATGATCGACGGTCGACAAGAGGTTTTGCCGTATTCTTTGGATCAAATCTTGTAGCATGGAGTGCACAAAAGCAAGCTATGGTTTCACGATCTAGTACAGAATCTGAATACAAAGCCATTACTAATGCCACAGCTGAGGTTGTTTGGGTTCAGTCTCTACTTGGAGAATTGGGGATTTTCTAGTTACGACCACTTGTTCTATGGTGTGATAACCTGGGTGCGACGCACCTTTCAGCCAATCATGTTTTTCATGCTAGAACCAAACATATCGAGGTAGATTTTCATTTTGTTCGAGAGCGTGTGGTGTGCAAAGCATTGGATATCAGATTCATCACCTCCAGAGATCAACTTGCTGACATCTTTACTAAAGCACTTCTAGAAAAACAGTTCAGGGATCTTCGATTCAATATCAACTTGGTTACACCAAAGCTATGATTGAGGGGACATGTTAAACAATAGGATCTGTATATTTGGTATATAACCTCTGTAATCCTAGCTTCCCTGTAATTCTGATTAGATTTCATTGAATCTTATCGAAATGTAATTCCGGATCGGCAACAAAGGTCAGTCCGACAATATATATATATATGTATGTATATGTATGTATATATGTATGTATATGTATGTATATATGTATGTATATGTATGTATATATGTATGTATATATGGGAGCAACTAGGGGCCGTACGTCCGATCAAATGGTTCTCGCCGTACGCCTCCATTTTCGTGCTAGTGAGGCAGGCAAAGATTAAGCATAGGCTAGTATGCTAGTGTAGGTAAGCATAGGCTGGTATGCAAAGACAGTATTCCTCAATCGAAGATGCAGAGGCTGGTATGCTGGAATCTAAACTATTTAGCTTACTATTCACCCGTGTGATTAGAGGCAAAGATGTGATGGTCTAGGGCTTTAAATTACTTATATGTAGCCATGTAGGTAAGCATAGGATATTCCTGCACAGCTCTTCGAGGGAGGAGCAAGATCCTAGAGCCACTGGTTGCAACATTATAAATTAAAAACAAAGAATCTATAAAAATGCATTAAAAAAATCTTGTAACATCATCATGAACAGTGTGCAACATTTTTTTTCCTATAGATGCAACAATTTTTTCAACGAACCGCAACATTTTTTTTATATAGATGCAACATCGCAAAGAAGTATGCTACTACATGCAACATCAAAATCTCTGGACAACGGTTGCAACATCACCAGACAATGGTTGCAACATCCTCGGACAATGGTTGCAACATCCTAGGACAATAATTGCAACATCCCTGGACAACGGTTGCAACATCTTCGGACAATGGTTGCAACATCCTAGAACAATGGTTGTAACATCCCCGGACAACGGTTGCAACATCACAAATCAAAAAAAACAAAGCATCTGGAAAAAACGCGTTGAAAAAAATTGCAACATCACCGTGAACAGTATGCAATATTTTTTTCTACAGATGGAACACTTTTTTTTTCTATAGATACAACATTCTAAAGAACAGTATGCAACATTGACCGCAACATCAGCCGAAACCTTACGGAGGACATGATCGAGGCAGCTAGCTGCCTAGCTCTTGGAACACGTAAACGATCAGCGAAACCTCTTCGTTTTGGGCCATGTACTATATACTTGTACTGGCAGTGGTGGGATGCATGGATGACTAGGATCTAGATCGTAGTGCAGAATACTAAGCAAGCAGTAAGTATTTTATGAGTTCGGGGAGCTAGTAGGGAGTAGAGAAGAAACACGATCTAATTAATGCTGGGAGATCCCCCCAGTCGTTGGATTGCTATGGATGACTAGGATGAACCGGCGAACCAAAGCGTTCAAATCGGACATGCGGTGGCTGTTTGCTCAGTGCCTTTCTCTGCCAATTCATCTCTTCCGCTTGATAGAGCGAGCCCGTCGACAAGGAGACTGCGCCGCCGTCGTGGAGCTCGCGCGCGCCACCGGGAAGCTCTCGCCGTCGGGAGTGGTAGACCACCAGGTGTCACTTCCGGATGTAGGCGAGTCCAACAACGGAACAACCACGAGGACACATCAAGTCAGAGCTCAGGTTGCCAGTTGGGCCAGTATGCATTTCGGCCCTACGGTTCGAACATGGGACGAGCCGCATAAGGCCGGAAGGAGAAGACACGTAGAAACAGATGGAGCCCGGGAGCCTGCAAGGCTGCAAGTAGGCAGGTACGTGCCACGGTGTGAGGCATCGCTATCCATGCAGAGCAAACCCCTCGCCACGTACCCGTCCACACGTCCGGAGGCCCCCCTCCCTCCCCGTCAGCTACTGCCGTCGCACGCTATATATCACAATCAGTCCCTGAGTCGATCCTTCACACATTTCATCGTATCTAGCAGTCTAGGCCAGGATCAGGATTCGTAGTGACTAATTAAGGTGAGGTAGCTGTCGCCATGGCTGGAGAGCAAGCGTACCACCGGCCGGGAGCGGGGCGTGGGCACGGAGGCGGCAGCACCGTAGGGGAGCAGTACATGCTGGGCCTCTACGGCGAGGAGTACTTCGACGAGCAAGCTTACCGCCAGCCCGCGGCCGTCGCCGTCGCGAAGGCGGTGGCCGCGGCGGCGGCGGCGGGCTCGATGCTGGTGCTGTCGGCGCTGACGCTGACGGGCACGGTGCTGGCGCTGGTCGTGGCGACGCCGCTGCTGGTGATCTTCAGCCCCGTGCTGGTGCCGGCCGCCGTCGCGGTGGCGCTGCTGGCGGCGGGGTTCGTGTCCTCGGGGGCGTTCGGCGCGGCGGCCATGGGCGTGCTGGCGTGGATGTACCGGTACCTGTCGGCGCCGCCCGGGGAGGGTCCGGAGGGGGCTGACAAGCTGGACCACGCGCGGGCGAGGCTCGAGTCCAAGGCGCACGACGTCAACGACTGGGCGCAGCACCGGCTCGACCAGGCGCGCGCACAGTAGGCGCGGCTGCGGCATGATGCCTTGACGTTTGTATGTGTGTTATATGTACATGTATAAACATGCGCGCGCTGTGCTACCGCCTACGAATAATAAGTTGCAGCTAGTACTCTCAATTATATCTGAAATTATGAATACCATGTGAAAGTGGAAGACCCCGAAATCGAAATCGCTGAAAGCGAAACACTTAACGAGAGACGAAATCGATTCCGAGTACTCGGATATGTGTCTCATGTTAGCTCCTAAGGATCAATGGCTAACATGTACATATCCAAACACAATATTGTATTCACATCCATACACAAATATACAAGAGAATTATCATTAATACAACTTTAACAAATAGAACCTTATGGTCCAATTTTGCATATGAGGGTCGACCGGCCAAATTTAAGCATAAGAGAATAAATCGCAATGGAAGTAAATAAAGAAATAAAAAGAGAGAAATCGAGTTGGCACTACTACAGGAAGCCTCATCACAGACGGTTCGGAACCGTCATCACAGACGGTTTTCGAACCGCCTATATTTGTTGGTCTGTGATAACAGTAAGTTATCATGCACGGTTCAAAACCGCTCGTGATATAAGACTATCACTGAGCGGTTTTTGTTGAAACCGCTCAGAAGGCTATTATCACGACGGTTTTCATCAAAACCGCTCAGGATCCGAGAATATCACCGACGGTTTAATTTACAAACCGCTCGTGATGATATTTCATAGACGGTTCTTGTTCGTAACCGCTCGTGATGAGTTTTCAGACGGTTCTTGTTTAGAACCGCTCGTGATAGTTTTTCGTGGCAAAAAACCAAACAAATGCTAAAACTTCGGAGGTCTGTTTAGAGGCCCTAAACGACTTTTTTGGGGTTTTCACTTTTTCGAGACCTCACGAAGAGAATCTGACTTTGACTTATGGATTTTCGGATTGAGCTTTTCGTTAGCTTTCCAACGAGCCAAAGAACGTCCGCAATCGGAGTTCGTATGCAAAAGTTATGATGATTTTACCGAACGGTGCGCGATCTACCATCCATATTTTTGCCCAAACCAAATAACTCAACATGAACTACACACATCACAAAGAGCATCACCCACATCACAAGAGCATCAACTCAAGAATCCACATCACAAAGCAAAGGGGAGTAGAGAGAGTGAGGTCGTGGGAGGCCGGGCGACGTAAGTGGAGGAGGCCGGGCGCACGAGGTCGTGGGAGGCTAGTGACGACGAGGTCGGGCGAGGTGGAGGAGGCCGGGGTGATGGTTCGGATGAGGCCGGTGACGATGAGGTCGGGACGAGTTGGAGGAGGCCGGCGGCACAGCTCGGAGGCCAGGCAGGCGACAAGCTCGGCGGAGGCCGCGGGCGACAAGCTCGGCGGAGGCCGGGGCGCAAGGTGTGAGGAGGAGAAATGGCAGAGGTGGAGAAATGGTAGAGGAGGAGATGGAGGAGGAGAGACCGCAGAGGAGGAGATGGAGGTTATATAAAGCGAGTTTCGGCAACCCGCCCATTATGTTTAAATTTTCGTTTCCCGCCCAACAATCGAGACGGTTCTTGTTAAGAACCGCTCGTGATAGCACCTATCATGACGGTTTTTAATAGAACCGCTCAGGATTATTCATGACGGTTCTATTAAAGAACCTTCGTGACACAGGCCTCGAGAGCGGCAAGGCGCAGAGGCGGCAGCGGTCTGGCTGAGGGATAGCAGATATCACAAACGGTTCTTAATTAGAACCGCTCGTGATAACTAATTATCACTGAGCGGTTCTTATTCGTAACCGTTTATGTACTATCACGCACGGTTCTTATTGAGAACCGCTCGTGATTAAACTGGATTATCACGACGGTTTGTGAATAGAACCGCTCGTGATAGACCTCGAGCGGCGGTGCGGCGGCGCGCCAACGCGGTCGACAGATTAACACGACGGTTCTAAAGGAACCGTCTGTGATGGGGCGTCTACTATAGCATGTTTTGTAGTAGTGTGGCATGCCCAAACTGATAAGGAACCAACTCGAGTTAAAACCGGAGCGTCTGTAGTATTTAAACCCAAATCGAACGACTTCTCACCTGGACAATCCGATTTAGTACAAAAATATACTCGTAAGACTTACAAATAGCAACATAATATAAATGGATTCAAGTGTCAAAGGAAAGCTGCTACACTACGCAATTTTCAACATAAAGTAAGTTTTTGTTGAGATAACCGATATAGATTCAAATTGTCATTTGTAAAATATTTAGAAAACAATATATAACAGTAGGTAATCCCAATTCATCATCAACAACAATAGATACTCCAATTATAATCAACACACGAACTTCCCGTTTGTGACACAATTCATTTCTTAACCAATCAACACGTGAACTTCCCGTTCGTGACAACATACAAGATCTGAACAATCCAATATACGACATAACATTTCCAAACATAGCCTAACCCGAAAACCCATAAGCTAACTATGCATGGTTTACCAAGCGATGTCCATAACCGGGGACATGGCTATTCGAATAGTTTGTTAACTCTGCAGAGGTGTACATCTTTACCTACACGATATGAATACCTCGTACTGTCGTCATGCACTTTTTCGTAGGAGTGTGATTGAGATATCATAACGAGGCCGTTACAATGTCATGTCCTAACTATCAAACCACTCAAGGAACAGATCCCATGGCAGACTATCGGTCACTTGAACCACAGGTAAACCTCGTTGTGTAAGTAAGTCTCTTGCGCACAAGAGACCCTTAAGGGCAAGTAAGACGACACTTAACATGCCCACATTAGATTGACAATACAACAATTAAATAGTAACAACAATTGTCAATCTAATTGTGTTTTAATAGCTAACACACAGCAAATTATTTAGCCAAGCCATCGCCCATAAACCCAACGTGTGGTTGCATGTGAGACTTGGTTCAACACACCATAGATCAGTCCTTAATCACCCAGACGGGGCTACACAAATCCGGGACAACCTCCCTTCATCACCCTATCATCTGTTTAAGTCCAACACACAAGAACCCTACCCAACAAGTCCACAATAACCAGATTCGTAGATCTGGACATATTCCTCAAAATCAACATAATTCAATCCACACATTCCTCAAATTTCATTAAGATTCAATTCAATCCATCGGCCGATGGAATAGCTCCATGAACCGTTTTCGACTACAACTACTTGCTCGACTAAGCATCGTTCTACAAATTAGCAAACATTCCCATATAACAAATATCCTTAATCATTCTAGGTAATAGAAAAATCAACATTCAAAAGAAGGCCAATGCAGCAAGTAGGGCATACCTAAAGCTAGCCATTTGACATACAAGTATTTGAAATTAAAGCAATGCATAGAATACTTGAAAATTAACATAAATACTTTTCGAAACCAATAGGAATTCAACATGCATCAAAGAAGGGGATTGCTTGCCTTTACTGTGGATAGTCCAGGTGCTGCAATGTACCACTCTTGATCACACTCGAACCTTCGTAAACTATCAAACGAACGAGAATATCGAATACGAACGAATAATACTGAAAACATCCAAAAATTTAATATCATCCAAATTGCATGAAATTTATGTAGTAGGTAGAGTATGATTTTATATAAATTTAGGTTAAATAATTAGTTCAATTGGAGTTCGTATGTGAAAGTTATAGCCGTTCCAAAATCAGCCGAAAGAAAAATGCTGAAAATTCAGCTCCTACTGGTATAGTCCGAAAATTAGCATTTTCACAAAAATTTATGGAGTATTGGTGAATGTAATAATTATAAAAATGGATATATAATAAAAATATAAGAACAACCCCATTGGATTCATCCAATTTGGAGTTCAGATGAATTAGTTTTGAATTTTCAAAGTTAAAAGCACTTTCTAGTGTAATGATAATTCGGTTTTGGATCAATTTCGAAAAATATATTTTCTAGGATAGAAACATATTCCAAAACTAGTTCCAATTAAATTTAATTAAAAATAAAAATTATCAAAATCGGTTTCACTAGATTAGGACTTAAAATGAATTAGTTATGAATTTTTGAAGTCAAAAGAATTTTCAGTGCAAAATTAATTCATTTCGGATTTTCTAAAGGAATTAAATACTTTTTATACCGAGAGAACCTAGCCATAGCCTATAACAGGTGGGGCCCATTGCATAGTGTCATTTTTCAATTAATTTACGAATTAAGCTTACTGACATGTGGAGCCTACGCGTCATAGGCACGGCTCACAAAAATAGCGTGTGGACTAAAGTCCATAGCACAGTGCAATGGTCTACGGGGGCTGGATACTATGCACTAATGGCTTCGGGCCCACAAGTAATAGACTTGTGCAAACTGGTTTAATTAAATACCTCAAATTTCTGTTCACGGCCCCCACGTGTAATAGACTCAAGCTTTTAATTGATCAATCATTAACACAGTTAAGCATTTAATTAACCTAAACCGACATAGATCAGTGCTAATCCACATGCTACAGTGGCAGTCGGAGCATGCCACGTGTGCGCGCAGCAAGCGAACCTTGTCGTCGGCACAACCGCGGGGATTCGAGCTCGGCGTTGACACTAATGGTTGCACAAAGAGCTGGCGAACTCACCCAGGGTGGTGCGGGGTCCGATGGTTGTCAGAGTCAAGCTCGTGATGGCCGGAGGCGGAGACAACTGTGAGACCCTCAAATATTGGAAATGTGCCGAATTAAAATTATACTGGTAGCATAATTCTTAATTAAGGAACAGTGTAATGCCCTTATTAAAAATCATACTAGAAGCATAATCATAATAAGTAACAATTCCAACATTCAGGTTCCCGGATATATGTCATGCAATAGTTCCCAGGATTAGTGACTATTGCGTATATATCCTTAAACAACATTGCATCATACACATACAAGTCATACATTCACATAATTATACATTACAGATTACATATTGGTTTGGTTGCTACAGTAACCGAAGTTGCTACAGGAACAGATGACCTTGGGTCATCACAAAAGAGCAACAGCGGAAGTAAAATAAACATAAAACCACCAATGGCCCCATCCCGAGCTATTGCGTGGAGACTAGAACTAGCATCACTCGTTAGCATCACCTCGATCGGCGCTAACGGCATCTCATAAAGATAACCATCTTCACCGCAACAAGAGGTCATAAACCTACTCAAGAAGACTTACACAAACTAATAAAAGAGAGTGTTTGATAGAACCTATACAAAGGAGTAGAAAGTTTACATGCATAAGGTTAACAAAAGAAGGGTTATAATGGTTCAATTTGCGTAAAGCGATACATCTAAACCTCAGATTGCTAAGTTTTGACAAAGCAATTTTAATAAATCAATTTGGACTAAAACAGTAAGTAATTGCAAGTATAAGCATAAACAAGAATAATAATAAGTCACATATCAATATCAACCTGCATGACAACCATCATGCCAAATAATTCCCAAACGTAAATTTAGAGCAAAATCTATACAGTGACATCAATTCAAGTATCGTCTGTGAATAACGTGGACACGGCTATTCAATAGTTTAGAAATCCTTGCAAGGGTGTACATCTTTACCCACACGACTTAGTTAGCCCGTAAGCCTCCGGAATAATAGCACACTACCTTTGGTATGCCGGCCGGGGAGACTAAGATTTGGTATTTTTCAACAAGTTGATACTATTGAGTTGGACAACCCATGTGAGACTAATCCCGCTTAAACAACGACTGATAGCATATATTCAACCGGGGCCCACATGTTGTGCCGGGAATGCCGACCCAATCAATTAAATGCGAACTCGTGCATAATTGCACATATTAGACCGCAGTCAGAGCCCTGAAGGTACGTACATGCGATGGAACACATCTATGTCCTCACCCTTCTAAGAACATCTGATATCGATATAAGCTCCACATGGCATACGATACGGCCCGAAGACTTAAGCATCTATGCCATATGAAATCAATACACATGTCCTTACTCTCCTGCTTCCAACTCAATAGTATTAACCCTTTACTTAACCAAACAGTGCCCATACACCGCGTGTGGAAGTATGCGTTGGGGCTTGAATTGGGTAGTCGAGTTCACCCTTAATCAACCTGCATAAGACATCCACATTTCCCAATTCTCGTGCACAAAGGCACTATCACTAGCATCCACTTGTCCAGATTTGAATCAATTTATAAACAAGATTAAGGGTCATTTTAGATTCAAATAAACTGAACAAGAATCAAAAATAAATAAAATTTATTTGTTGTTCCCAGGTTTGACCAGATAAGCTTGCCAAACATTACCGTTCTATGGACTGCATGGCTAAGCAAAAGTTAAAACTAAATATTATAATACCACAGACTACCTTAGTTTGAGTGTATCATTAAATTCAAGGTAAGCCACAAGTTCAAAGTTATAACTAACTAGAGACAGTCATAAATAAATTTTTTTTTAGAAAATTGCATGCAACAAGATCACCGTGTTTTGTAAATCTACAGCTCACAAATTTGGGATCAACATGGTGCAGAGAGGAAGCTTGCCTTGGTAGTAATAAACAACCTCTTGCTCGTGGTTCTTGTGGCTCAACAAAAGGCTCAACAATCTCGGAAGAACCAAGATTCAAAATCGTAAAGAATTCAATAAACACAAGAACCGCCAGAGGACAAATTAATGAGAAAGAATGTATGCTCAAGATGGTAATGCATGGTTAACAATATGCTTAAGTTATATCTAACTTATTAAAGATAATAACCCATATTTACCATCTAATGGCACTTATTACTCAGATTTAAGTCTAGCTTATAGCTACATTCTGATTTTTGAAATCGAACAGATGACTTGTAATTAAATTAATTATCTAGCTCAACCCCATATAAATGAAATATTGAAGAAGCAAGTGTATTAAAGCTAGTGCTGTGACCTAACTAATCATTTAGTGCTATTATTGGTGATTGACTTTGGTGAACCGCACAAAACAAAGACTTTTAAGCTTGGTGAACCGCACAAGAGTTATAACTATCTATCTCGAAGTAGTTAATACTACACCCATTAATACTAACCTTAACTGCCCGGTTTAAAAGAAGAAACAGATAGAAAGGATCTTTGTCAGTTTGGATCAAAAACAGCAAGGAACCCTTTTCCGGATTTTGGCTATTTAGAAGAAATACACAAAGCTAAGACCTTAAATGGGAGTTAGAGCTGTCTGGGAAGTATTTAATACCACAACCCATTAATGCTAACCCTAACCGTCCAATTAAAGAAGGAAAAAGGAAGATTCACCTTTCGGTTTTAACCGACAACAACTAACGGAGAGGTGGGGTTGCACCCATGAATGAATTGATGACCTAAGACTTTAAAGAACAATTACTGGTGATGCTAGGGTTTACCTTGGACCTAGATAAGCTAACATCTTGACAAGAGAAACCCTAATTCTTGAAAACGATATGAAAGACCGAAAAGTTATAAAAACCATTTTCTAGATAAAACAAGGTGGGAGCATTACATGAATATGTGAGTGAGTGATGTCCTTAGAGAGCTTACAATGACAGGAGGCAAGATCTAAACTTACCAGCTAGGGTTAGAGAAGAAAAGATCAAGTTCTTGGTCAACAGTAAAGATCCAATGTCCTTTTCTTTAAGCTGACCAAAAAGAAAGCGATGGAACTTAAGCTTTAAGACCACCATAAACGTTCTGGATAGGAAAGAATGGAAGCTACTCACCAGGATGAGGTTTCCACCAAGGTGGTGTTCCACGGCTCAAGTTGATAGAGAGAAAAACCCTAAGTCCAAACCTACAAGAAATGCCCAAAATCACATTAGCATGAGATTTAGGCCTTCTTGAAGTTGAACAAGGGTAGAAGTAAAGAAGCTTCACTGGGAAGGAGGGCAACTAGTGGAGTTCTCCCTGGTCAACAATGGCAGAGAGTAGAAAGCTAGGGTTTATATAGTGTTGGAGCCACTAGAGCAAACGGGAATTCTCTAGAAACGATGAGGTGGCATCTAAGGATAAATATCAAGGGAAATATTTTTATTTTCACTGTGCTTGACCACCGCTCCCATGAGAATAGCGCCGACGGCGTGCAAGAAGAGGGGAGCAAAGAATCACATCGACACGCGGGTCCTGTGGGCGCCTCACCATGCACAAAGATGCACCCGACCTCGAGGTACAGCCACCGTTCGATCAAAAAAGAGTGGCTACGATGAGGGGGTCAAATAGCACTGAATCGGTATCACGCAATATGGGCCGTGCGATTTCATTTAAACGGCTACGATTGAGGGGAAGTCCGGGATGGTCCGAACGTCCCTAACCCACAAGGACCGTCCGATTTCACCTCAACGGCCCAAGATCTCAGGCGCGCTGGTGAGGTTCGGCCCAAAAAGGAAATCACCGCTAGATCTAAAACCAACGGCTAAGATTGCTGGAAGGTACGGATGGTCCGAAGGTCACAATTAATACGGTCCACCCGATCTAAATTCAACGGTGGATCTCACGTGGCACCTCCGGCCGGTCCGAACATCACATTAGATCTAGGCGGTTCATAGAAGATCTAACGGTGGCCGATTTTCAAAAGGATTTTAGTATTAGGAATAAGATGTGATGCCGTTGGATTAAGATCCCACGGTGGAGATCACATGGGCGTTAGGATGGTCCGAACAGCCCATTAGATCTGGCCCGCACGTTGAGGATCCAACGGCCCATGCGCTTTTCAATTTCTGCCATTTAAAAATGGCATTGCCTGGAGATCGCACACCGCACGTTTTTGATCCAACGGCCAAAATGGGAGGGTGGATTGGAGCGGTCCGAACGGCCCATCCAATCTGGCCCGTTCGCGAAGAAATGGACGGCTCGATTTCGTTGGGAGTTTGGAGACGCGCGCGGAACGTGACCGAGCCGGACTTGGCGCACTGGGTTGGACCCAACGAGTCTGAGGTTGAGTCGCTACAGTGCCAGGTTGGGTTTTAGGCCGAGAGTTGACCAACCTATTTCAAATTTTCAAAAACTTTGACTGGGTCTTTAAAAATAGCAAATAAATTTGTAAAAATATGAAATCTTGCCAGAGACTCTTCGATGATATATTCCCCAAATAAATTTTGAAACCACTGTTTCTCATTTTGAAATACACAATTAATTCATTTTTGGCCGAATAGGTTTTATTTAAAGACAAATATTTTTCTTGAAATCAAAATAGTTTCTAAAAATTCAACAAAAATTATTTTTGGCCATAATAATTCATTTGGCTTTTAAATAAAATACCTCCCAGTCTTAATACCAACATTGAGTGGTATTTCCTTTTGAAACTTTAAATAGGTTTTGGATTGGGCTAGAAAAGGAAGGTTTCAAATTGGTAACCAATTGTCCAAGTTTTCCATAATGAACAGTGATGCTAGGAAAAGCATCTTATTACTGTTTATTAGGGCTGAGGCTATTACAAACCTACCCTCCTTAAGAAAATCTCGTCCCGAGATTTCCATTAATTCAGAAGTTGGACAAAGATGGAACTGAAATGATGCTTTTAGAAACATAACAACAGTTGTCTTTATTTCTTTCGAAGACAGACATGAAAGATTTTACATAACAACATAGTGTTGTTATTACATCTTCTTTTACATTGCTTTGTTTTACTTTGCCTTTCTTGATTTAAAGGCAACTTTTAAACAGCAAAAAGGTGGGGGTGCTCGATCCTCATTAGATCTTCGCGCTCCCATGTGGCTTCTTTCCGAAAGTGATTAGCCCAATGAATTTTTAAGAACTTGACAAAGGCGATTTCTTGTCCCACGCTCCATTTCGCCGAGGATACGACCGGTTGTTGTTGATAAGAAAGATCCGGTTGAAGATTAAGATTCTCATAAGCGAGAGCCTCGAGGAACACGAAGGCACTTCTTTAATTGAGAAACATGAAAGGTATCATGAACTACCGAGAGAGTGTCTGAAGTTCCAATTGATATGCCACACCCCTCGCTTTTGCAATAATTCGGAAAGGTCCGATATATCGAGGTGCTAGCTTCCTTTTACTTGAAAGCGATGAGTACCTTTCATCAGCGACACTTTAAGATAGACATAATCATCGCCTCAAAGCTTAGCTCACGGCGATTTATGGTTGGCATAGCTCTTCCGACGAGATTAGGCGCTTTTCAAGCGGTCTCGAATCGCATTTAACTTGCTCTTCACTTCCATAACCAAGTCTGGCCAAAGAATGGTCTTTCACCGACTCAGAATTAATTTAATGGAGTCCTACAAGCTCTTCCATACAAGGCTTCAAAAGGTGACATTTGAATACTTGCTTGGTAGTCATTATTGTAGGAAAACTCCACATACGGCAAAGATTTCTCCCAATTCTTGCCATATGCTAGCACACATGCTCTAAGAAGATCCTCCATCACCGATTTACCCTTCGGTTTGACCATCTTTGGTTTGAGGATGATAAGCAAGGTTTGAAGGAGAGTTCGCCCCATTGCTTGATGAAGCAATTCCAAAATGGGAAGTAAATTGAGATCCACGGTGCAAACAATGACTTTTGGAACACCGTGAGACAAACAATCTTGGCAATATATAGCTCGCCAATTGCTTGCCATTGAAAGTGGTTCGACAGGATAAAATGAGCCACTTTGGTTAGACGATCAATTATCACCCAGATGGCATCAAATCCATTCTGAGTTTTTGGAAGTCCAGGAACAAAATCCATACCGACTTCTTCCCATTTCCATTGTGGAATAGGCAAAGGCTGAAGGGTACCAGCAGGTTTTAAGTGCTCGGCTTTAACCCTTTGACAAATGTCACACTCAGCAACATACTGAGCAATCTGTCTTTTCATCTTGCTCCACCAAAATGTCTTTTTCAAATCCTGGTACATTTTAGTGCTTCCAGGATGTAACGAAAACTTGGAATTATGAGCTTCTTTAAGGATTAAGCCTCTCAGATGAGGATCTGAGGGTACTACCAAACGATTGCGATATCGAATGGTACCACGAGCATCTTTAGAAAATTCGTTGGCTTTACCTGCCTTCAAATTTTCCTTGATTTCATTACCTCAAAGATCGGTTTACGGGCTTCGAATCTGATCTTCGAGTGTTGACTTCACTTCCAAGGCAGAAAGAAATCCAACTTCTACCATTTCGAGACTTAAGCGTTGAAAATCAGCACATAAGCTCTTAGCCAAAGGCACTGTCGATAAGCAATTACATTGTGTCTTTCTGCTTAAAGCATCAGCCACAACATTGGCTTTGCCAGGATGGTAATGAATACCCATATCATAGTCCTTGATCAATTCAAGCCATCTTCGTTGTCTCATATTCAGATCAACTTGAGTGAAGATGTATTTCAGCTCTTATGATCAAGATAGATTTCACAACGATTACCAAGAAGGTAATGTCGCCAAATCTTTAATGCATGGACTACTACCGCCAATTCCAAATCATGAGTAGGATAATTCACCTCATGTGGTCATAGAATCGCCTGGATGCATATGCCACAACTCGCCCTCTTGCATAAGCACACACCAAGTCCATGGCGAGATGCATCACAATAGATATCAAAATTCTAATGAATATCCGGAAGAGTGAGAACAGGAGCTTCGGTCAGAGCTTTCAAGAGTCAAAATTGTTTTCACACTCAGCTGACCAAAAGAATTTGTTCTACTTCTTTAAAAGCTGAGTCAGAGGCCTAGAAATTTTGGAGAAGTTTTCAATGAACCTACGGTAATAACCCGCAAGTCCAAGGAAACTTCGAACTTTAGGAACATTCTGAGGCTGCTTCCAGTCTAGTACATCTTGTATCTTGCTGGGATCAACAGTAATACCTCCTTCAGATAAAACATGTCCCAAGAATGCAACTTGCTTGAGCCAGAAAGCACACTTGCTAAATTTAGCATACAGCTGATGTTTGCGAAGTGTATCTAGCACAAGTCTCAAATGCTGTTCATGTTCTTCGGCAGACTTGGAGTAGATAAGAATGTCGTCAATGAACACAACAACAAACTTATCCAAGAAATCCATGAATACTGAATTCATAAGATTCATGAAATAAGCAGGAGCATTGGTTAGGCCAAAGGACATAACAAAGATACTCGCATAACCGTAACGAGTAAAAAATGTCGTTTTAGGATATCCTCAGCTCTAACCTTGATCTGATGATAGCCCGATCGCAAATCAATCTTAGAAAAGACTCGGGCTCTAATTAACTGGTCAAACAGATCATCAATTCGGGGCAAAGGATATTTATTTTTGACAGTGACTTCATTTAACGGACGGTAATCCACACACATCCGTAAAGTCTGATCTTTCTTTTTGACAAAGATGGCCAAGCATCCCCAGGGTGAGGAACTCGGTCGAATGAAACCCTTGTCAAGTAATTCTCCAAGTTGTTTCTTCAATTCAAACAACTCATTAGAAGGCATACGATAAGGTCTTCTAGATATGGGAGCGATATCAGAACTAGTTCAATCACGAACTCCACTTCCCGATCCGGTGGCATACCGAAGGTCTTCGTGAAAGACGTCCGGATATTCACATACTACCAGATCGACTCCAAGGTAGGGCGGCATCAATTTGTAATGCACCAAGATGAGAATGAATCGTTCTAGATTGAAAAACGATCGAAATGCCGTTTTTATTAGTAATGGATATAGCCCGTTGAGCACAATTAATTTGGCCAAAATTCCTAGACAACCAATCCATTCCCAAAATAACATCTACCCCTTGGGAGTTTATCACAATCAGGTCTGCCCAAAAATCTACCCCTTCAATAATAATATTGACATTAAGGCAGATTTGATCGGTCATGAATACTGACCCAGGTGAGTGAATAATATGTGGTGGATGAAGATGATGCATAACTAACTGATGTTGAGTAGCAAACTGTCTACTAACAAAAGAATGGGATGCTCCAGAGTCAAATAAAACAGTAGCTGAACTGAAATTAACTAGGAGCATACCAAGAATAACTTCTGGTGCCTCGGCCGCTTCTTCAGCAGTTATTTGATTAACACGACCATGATCGAACCGATCGAGCTTGACAATTGCCTTTGGAGAAGGTGTAGGACGACAAAGAATGGGAAGGCGAATGTGGCAACCCACGTGCCTTAGCAAAGCATTGGTTTGCAAAATGCCCCGGGCGTCCACAATGATAGCAAATCACACCAGGCCTAACATTGATAGCAGTAGGTGGCCTGTTTCCACTAGGTCGGGACTGCCCAGTGGGTGGCGGTGGACGAAATGCAAACACCGGTGCCCTAGATGGAGCTGGGGCTGGTGCTCGGAAAAACGGAGGTCGCCACAGATGTGGTCCGATTGAACGCCACTAGTCAAAATTGGTGGCCCTCTGTCGCTTCCGCGAATCTTCCAAAGCCTTGCTCTTGGTTTCAGCAATGATGGCTTTGTCCACAAGATGCTGAAAATTTCTAAAATCTTGTACTGCCAAAGCCATCTGCAATTCTTCGAATGCACTATTCATGAAAGCGGTTTCGACGACGAGTGTCAATAAACATCGTCGTATGCGTCGAGCAAGAAAATTGAAATCATGAAGGTACTCGGTCATCGACTTTCGCCCTTGCTTGAGAGCGAGAAATTCGCCGCTTGAGCATCATCACTCCTTCAGAATATGGGCCTCACGAAAGGCCTCCATGAACTCAAGCCAAGTAGGGTATGTCCTGTGGGCTGGATAGCCGTAATTATCCCACCAATTGCTAGCCGGTCCAATCGGTTGGTAGCTAGCATATAGGACCTTCTCCTTTCGACATTGGGCAATGGATGCTTCTTTTCAATTTCCGGCCAATCTTCGCTTTATTGATCCTCGAGCCGGAGAACACCGGCGGTTAGTTCACGAAAGTCACGAGACTTCCCTACCCATGCTAAACTCTGCTCTACCAGCTGGTGTAGTAGTAGAAGAGGTATTACGCGCAATTTGCTCCAATATGCGCGTCTGGTCCATGCGGTTGCGCTCAATTTGCATGAGCACATCCGCCATAGTAGGTGGTGGAGGAAGCTCCTCTTCCTGATGACCACCTTGCGGACCATGAGATCTGGAAGGGTCAGCCTGCTCCCCCTGAGTATAAGGAACAGGGGTGGAGAACCTCTCCTCTTGTTGTGCTCATGAACGAGTAGTGGATCCTGTCATCCTGCTGCCATATAATGGTTAACAAAATCACAAGGATACACTCGAGCGAACACATACAAGATTCTAAGATAGCAAAGAAAGAAGTACTAAATTTAATCATGCATCATGCCATGACATGCAGCCGAATTAACACCAAAACAGAATCACACGGTACAGCAAAAGGTGCGGTCTCCATTTTATTATAATATGTCGGCTAAACAAAACACCAAGTCCAAAATGCAAAAGTCGGCACACAGTATTTTTACAGAACATAGGCTAGTCTATTACACAATATTTACTGGACATCTACTAGCCTATTACACATCTAAATACCGAACACATCATCCAGCTCCTAAGTGTAATCATTACGGTTAAAATTCACCGGAAACTCATTTAACAAATGAGCTTCAGGTGAACCCGTATCTATGGGATCCCTCGGGCTGATGAGACGGGTAGGAGAACCCAACAGCAAATGATGGCCCCCAGAGTGTGTAGGTCGCTGAGTGCGAGGAAAATCGGCAGACATCCAGGCTTGACGACACTGCCCCAGAACAGGAACAAGCCCAGGCACTTCTGAAAGTCGTAACCCCTATGGTACAGTAGCAGCTGGAGGGATCTCATTGTTGCCATAAAGCACGTTACGAGGAACGTGGTTCGTGGCAACACCAAGCCTCAAATACTCCTGTGCCTCATGCGGACGACGGCGGGTTTCCCATAACTCGTACACGAGACAGTGATGGACTTGTTCCATAATACGGACCAGCCTCGCTAACTCGCGTACGTATGGGTCCTCTCCAAACTGAATCTCATCAAATGTAATCACTTCTGCTCTAGGGCCTTGTTTTGGGAAGTGAACATAGGGTGGCTGAGACAGCTCCGTCAAATCATGACGAAGGAGGCTCATCATCCTACGCGCAGCTTCCTGTACAGCCATAGACTCGGAGGTGTCACGTGTATGGATGCAGTACGGAACACTACCCACCACCTGTCTGGCAATCACATTAATGATAGCTTGGTACTCTTCCATACCAGGCCCTCGGTCTCGGCGGTAGATGGCATACTCGGTGATAAGTAAAATTGGCTCGCCACATCATATTCAAGCAAGGCCGAAACCCGCCCACATCTTCGCTCGAGTCTCCTTAATCAAATACCACCACTCATCTACAAGCAAAAGATAAGATAAATAAGAAACTTAGCTTAGAAGATCAATGAAATTAGATAAGAATGGATACTAAGGAAGATAAGAAGTAAAAGATAACATACTTAGATCTTTTAAAAATTAATTATGTTAAAATAATTTCACGAGAAACTCGCTAAGGACAACGACTATACTAATTCTAACCTCAGTAAACGTATGCTCGATACCAACATTTGTGAGACCCTCAAATATTGAAATGTGCGAATTAAAATTATACTTGGTAGCATAATTCTTAATTAAGAACAATGTAATGCCCTTATTAAAAATCATACTAGAAGCATAATCATAATAAGTAACAATTCCAACATTCAGGTTCCCGGATATATGTCATGCAAGTTCCCAGGATTAGTGACTATTACGCATATATCCTTAAACAACATTGCATCATACACATACAAGTCATACATTCACATAATTATACATTACAGATTACATATTGGTTCGGTTGCTACAAGAGTCGAAGTTGTTACAGAACAGATGACCTTGGGTCATCACAAAAGAGCAACAATGAAGTAAAATAAACATAAAACCACCAATGGCCCCATCCATGAGCTATTGCGTGGAGACTAGAACTAGCATCACTCGTTAGCGCCACCACGATCGGCGCTAACGGCATCTCATAAAGATAACCATCTTCACCTGCAACAAGAGGTCATAAACCTTGAGTACGAAAGGTACTCAGCAAGACTTACACAAACTAATAAAAGAGAGTGTTTGATAGAACCTATACAAAGGAGTAGAAAGTTTACATGCATAAGGTTAACAAAAGAAGGGTTATAATGGTTCAATTTGCAGAAAGCGATACATCTTAACCTACAGTTGGTAAGTTTTGACAAAGCAATTTTAATAAATCAATTTGGACTAAAACAGTAAGTAATTGCAAGTATAAGCATAAACAGTAACAATAATAAGTCACATATCAATATCAACCTGTGCATGACAACCATCATGCCGAAATAATTCCCAAACAGAAATTTAGAGCAAAATCTATACAGGTGACATCAATTCAAGTATCGTCCGTAACCGTGGACACGACTATTCGAATAGTTTAGAAATCCTTGCAAGGGTGTACATCTTTACCCACGCGACGTAGTTAGCCCGTAAGCCTCCGTAATAATAGCACACTACATTTGGTATGTCGGCCGGGGAGACTAAGATTTGGTATTTTTCAACAAGTTGATACTATTGAGTTGGACAACCCATGTGAGACTAATCCCGCTTAAACAACGACTGATAGCATATATTCAACCGGGGCCCACATGTTGTGCCGGGAATGCCGACCAAATCAATTAAATGCGAACTCGTGCATAATTGCACATATTAGACCGCAGTCGGAGCCCTGAAGGTACGTACATGCGATGGAACACATCTATGTCCTCACCCTTCTAAGAACATCTGATATTGATATAAGCTCCACATGGCATACGATACGGCCCGAAGACTTAAGCATCTATGCCATATGAAATCAATACACATGTCCTTACTCTCCTGCTTCCAACTCAATAGTATTAACCCTTTACTTAACCAAACAAAGGCCCATACACCGCGTGTGGAAGCATGCGTTGGGGCTTGAATTGGGTAGTTAGAGTTCACCCTTAATCAACCCGCATAAGACATCCACATTTCCCAATTCTCGTGCACAAAGGCACCATCACTAGCATCCACTTGTCCAGATTTGAATCAATTTATAAACAAGATTAAGGATCATTTTAGATTCAAATAAACTGAACAAGAATCAAAAATAAATAAAATTTATTTGTTGTTCCTGTGTTTGACCAGATAAGCTTGCCAAACATTACCGTTCTATGGACTGCATGGCTAAGCAAAAGTTAAAACTAAATATTATAATACCACAGACTACCTTAGTTTGAGTGTATCATTAAATTCAAGGTAAGCCACAAGTTCAGGTTATAACTAACTAGAGACAGGTCATAAATAAATTTTTTTTTTTAGAAAATTGCATGCAACAGTATCACTGTGTTTTGTAAATCTACAGTTCACAAATTTGGGATCAACATGGTGCAGAGAGGAAGCTTGCCTTGGTAGTAATAAACAACCTCTTGCTCAGGTTCTTGTGGCTCAACAAAAGGCTCAACAATCTCAGAAGAACCAGTATCTAAAATCAGAAAGAATTCAATAAACACAAGAACTGCCAGAGGACAAATTAATGAGAAAGAATGTATGCTCAAGATGGTAATGCATGGTTAACAATATGCTTAAGTTATATCTAACTTATTAAAGATAATAACCCATATTTACCATCTAATGGCACTTATTACTCAGATTTAAGTCTAGCTTATAGCTACAGTTACAGATTTTTGAAACTGGAACAGGACAGCTTGTAATTAAATTAATTATCTAGCTCAACCCCATATAAATGAAATACTGAAGAAGCAAGTGTATTAAAGCTAGTGCTGTGACCTAACTAATCATTTAGTGCTATTATTGGTGATTTAAGACTTTGGGCTCTTTGCTGCCTGTTTTGTCGGTTTGGACAACCACCAAAAACAACAAGAGCCTATTTACCTGTTTCAGTTGGCTTGGTGAACCGCACAAGACAAAGACATTAAGCGGAGTTATTACTATCTGGGAAGTAGTTAATTCTACAGCCCATTAATACTAACCTTAACTGCCCGGTTTAAAAGAAGAAACAGACAGAAAGGATCTTTGTCGGTTTGGATCAAAAACAGCAAGGAACCCTTTTCCGGATTTTGGCTATTTAGAAGAAATACACAAAGCTAAGACCTTAAATGGGAGTTAGAGCTGTCTGGGAAGTATTTAATACCACAACCCATTAATGCTAACCCTAACCGTCCAATTAATGAAGGAAAACGGAAGATTCACCTTTTGTCGGTTTTAACCGACAACAACTAACAGAGAGGTGGGGTTGCACCCATGAATGAATTGATGACCTAAGACTTTAAAGAACAATTACTGGTGATGCTAGGGTTTACCTTGGACCTAGATAAGCTAACATCTTGACAAGAGAAACCCTAATTCTTGAAAACGATATGAAAGACCGAAAAGTTATAAAAACCATTTTCTAGATAAAACAAGGTGGGAGCATTACATGAATATGTGAGTGAGTGATGTCCTTAGAGAGCTTACAATGACAGAGGCAAGATCTAAACTTACCGGCTAGGGTTAGAGAAGAAAAGATCAAGTTCTTGGTCAACAAAGAAAGATCCAATGTCCTTTTCTTTAAGTGACCAAAAAGAAAGCGATGGAACTTAAGCTTTAAGACCACCAAAAACGTTCTGGATAGGAAAGAATGGAAGCTACTCACCAGGATGAGGTTTCCACCAAGGTGGTGTTCCACGGCTCAAGTTGACAGAGAGAAAAACCCTAAGTCCAAACCTACAAGAAATGTCCAAAATCACATTAGCATGAGATTTAGGCCTTCTTGAAGTTGAACAAGGGTAGAAGTAAAGAAGCTTTACTGGGAAGGAGGGCAACTAGTGGAGTTCTCCCTGGTCAACAATGGCAGAGAGTAGAAAGCTAGGGTTTATATAGTGTTGGAGCCACTAGAGCAAATGGGAATTCTCTAGAAACGATGAGGTGGCATCTAAGGATAAATATCAAGAGAAATATCCTTATTTTCACTGTGCTTGACCACCGCTCCGGCGAGAATAGCGTCGACGGCGTCGAAGAGAGGGGAGCAAAGAACTGCCATCGACACGCTGGTCCTGGGGGCCTCACCATGCACAAAGATGCCCACCTCGAGGTACAGCCACCGTTCAATCAAAAAAGAGTGGCTGCGATGAGGGGGTCAAATAGCACTGAATCGGTATCACGCAATATGGGCCGTGCGATTTCATTTAAACGGCTACGATTGAGGGGAAGTCCGGGATGGTCCGAACGTCCCTAACCCACAAGGACCGTCCGATTTCACCTCAACGGCCCAAGATCTCAGGTGCGCTGGTGAGGTTCGACCCAAAAAGGAAATCACCGCTAGATCTAAAACCAACGGCTAAGATTGCTGGAAGGTACGGATGGTCCGAAGGTCACAATGAATACGGTCCACCCGATCTAAATTCAATGGTGGATCTCACGTGGCACCTCCGGCCGGTCCGAACATCACATTAGATCTGGGCGGTTCATAGAAGATCTAACGGTGGCCGATTTTGAAAAGGATTTTAGTATTAGGAATAAGATGCGATGCCGTAGGATTAAGATCCCATGGTGGAGATCACATGGGCATTAGGATGGTCCGAACAGCCCATTAGATCTGGCCCGCACGTTGAGGATCCAACGGCCCATGCGCTTTTCAATTTCTGCCATTTAAAAATGGCATTGCCTGGAGATCGCGCACCGCACGTTTTTGATCCAACGGCCAAAATGGGAGGGTGGATTGGAGCGGTCCGAACGGCCCATCCAATCTGGCCTGCTCACAAGAAATGGACGGCTCGATTACCGGGAGTTTGGACGCAGCGAACGTGACGAGCCGACTGGCGATCGGGTTGGACCCAACGAGTCTGAGGTTGAGTCGCTACAGTGCCAGGTTGGGTTTTAGACCGGGAGAGTTGACCAACCTATTTCAAATTTTCAAAAACTTTGACTGGGTCTTTAAAAATAGCAAATAAATTTGTAAAAATATGAAATCTTGCCAGGAGACTACTAGGATGATATATTCCCCAAATAAATTTTGAAACCACTGTTTCTCATTTTGAAATACACAATTAATTCATTTTTGGCCGAATAGGTTTTATTTAAAGACAAATATTTTTCTTGAAATCAAAATAGTTTCTAAAAATTCAACAAAAATTATTTTTGGCCATAATAATTCATTTGGATTTTAAATAAAATACCTCCCAGTCTTAACACCAACATTGAGTGGTATTTCCTTTTGAAACTTTAAATAGGTTTTGGATTGGGCTAGAAAAGGAAGGTTTCAAATTGGTAACCAATTGTCCAAGTTTTCCATAATGAACAGTGATGCTAGGAAAAGCATCTTATTATCGCTTTATTAGGGCCGAGGTCATATAACGACAAAGGGCCGTGGAGAAGATTCTACGAACGATGGGGGAGCTCGGGGAGGAGCGCGTCGGAATCCTCGTGCCACCAGGAACACGAATATGGGGTTGCTGAAGATGGAGGACAACGGTGGTGCCGGAACAGGAACGATGGTGGCATGGCAACGGAGCTTCACGTCGGCAGGGCTTCACAACCAACCAAAGCATGAAGGAAGCCTAGGGATGAGAAACTAGGACCTCAGGGACTCAAAGGACTTCAACATTAAAGGATGAGACTCACTGGAGCGGCCAAAACGGTCTGAGGTGGAGCTCAATCGGAGCCGAGGAAGACAAAGGCCGTGGGGGCGATTGCCTACACCAAAAACCAATTAAATTGGTGGGGACACTCCTTTGGGCAACACGGAGCTCCTAGACAAGGTTAGGGGGACCGAGGCTCACCGGAGGAGAGGTCGACTCGGCACGACGGTTTGGACACCGCCGGAGCGCACACCAAAAGCGGCGATGAAGCAGCCATGTTCTGAGAGCTACAAGGCGAGAGAGAAGCTCGGGTTAGAGAAAATGGGGACAGTAGAGTGAGAGGAGAAGGATGGCGTGGTGCGGCAACGCTTACTGGGATGGAGGAGAGCTCAAAGCCTCCTCTCCCACGGCCGAGGAGAGAAGTGAGGGGAGAGAGGGAGATAGCGCCCGTTTTGTGCAAGAAGGAGGACGGAGAGAGCTACAACGTGAGTGAGCGGTGCTTGGGGACTAGTCGATGAGGACGGTGGTTGATGGCGTCACTAGCGCATGGATGGAGGCGTTCAGAGCGCGGCAGCCCTATGGCGCCGAAGGCCGCTATGCCAAAGACGAGGAAGAAGATGTCTGGCGTCGTGGGCCTGTGGACGAGGGCACAACGAAGCAAATGGGTGCGGCTAGATGAGGCGGTTCGGGTTGGAACAGCGCAAGGCTCGAGCTGGAGTCTATTGCGAGCGGTTCGACGAGTGAGTTGGGATGAGTCAATTTGACCAAAACTCAACAGGATTGACCGAGCGATTAAAAATAGAATACAAATTCTACAAATTCTAAAAAAATTTGTGGGTGCTCTCAGCTTCAAATAGAACCTAGGAAAAATTTATTCAGGTATTGTTCATGCTCAATTGTTAGCATTAATTCATTTTCAGATCTGCAATTGTAAGTTGGTTTGAATTTTGGTGAGGTTAGTTTGATTTCTAAAATTTTTGGAAAAAATCAAATCAATTCAAGATGAAAAATATAGTATTTGAATAAATTATTTCCAGAAACTTTTATGTGTACATTTTTTTTGGTTTCAAATGGAAGCTTGATTTCAACATAGGTTTTAAAATCTGGGCGAACTTTAATACAAATAACAAAAGTTTAAAATTGTACCAAAATTTACACACGTGATCAATGAGATGCTCAGCTAAACCAACTTAAGGAGTTTAGGGATGTTACAAACCTACCTCCTTACAAAGAATCTTGACCCCGAGATTCCTACAGCTCGACGAAGAGATGCGGATACTCGGCTCTAAGGCGGTGCTCATGCTCCCAAGTTGTTTCATCTTCAGTATGGTTGCTCCACTGAACCTTCAAGAACTTGATGACATGATTCCTTGTCTTGCACTCCATTTCTTCAAGAACATGAATTGGGTGCTCCTGATAAGAAAGATCGGGTTGCAAATCGAGGTCTTCTAAATTAGTTACTTTGGTCGGTACTCGAAGGCACTTCTTTAGTTGAGAGACATGGAATATATTGTGTACATCTAAAAGTGATGGTGGTAGCTCCAACTGATAGGTCACCGTTCCTCGCTTCGCTAGAATTTGGAATGAACCGATGTAGCGAGGAGCCAACTTGCCCTTGATGTGGAAATGATGTATTCTTTTCATCGGAGAGACTTTAAGGTAAACATGATTGTCCACCTAAAAACTCAACTCACGTCGACAGTGGTCAGCATAGCTCTTTTGACGAGATTGAGCCGTCTGTAGTCGCTCCCGGATCACACGGACTTGCTCTTCGGCTTCATTGATCAAGTCCGGTCCAAAGAATTGTCTTTCCCCAGACTCGGACCAGTTATGTAGTGTCCTACACCTTCTCCCATATAGTACTTCAAAAGGTGACATTTAGAGACTTGCTTGATAGCTATTGTTATAGGAGAATTCCGCTAATGGCAAGCATTTCTCCTATTTCTTGCTATAGGACAACACGCAAGCTATCAGCATATCCTCTAAAATTTTATTCACCCTCTCAGTTTGGCCTCCGGTTTGCGGGTGGTAAGCGGTGCTAAAGGACAATTGCGTTCCCATCGCCTCATGGAGGCACTTCCAGAAATGCGAGGTAAGTTGAGTACCTCGATCTGAAACAATCCTTTTTGGCACACCATGGAGGCATACAATTCTTGAGATATATGACTCTACCAATTTGTTTCCTGAAAAGGTGGTCTTGACGGGGAGAAAATGTGCAACTTTCGACAACCGATCGACAATTACCCATATGGAGTCATACCCTTGCCGAGTCTTAGGAAGTCCGGTGATGAAATCCATGTTGATTTCATCCCATTTCCACCCGGGAACAGGTAGGGGTTGAAGCATGCTCGCTAGCCATTGGTGCTTGGCCTTTGCCTGTTGACATATGTTGCACTCTGCAACGAACCGTGCAATCTCCCGCTTCATCCGAGTCTACCATAATTTTTGCTTCAAGTTTGAGCTTCCCAGTTGAATGGAGAAAAGAGAGTTATGGGCTTCTTGAAAGATTAAATCTTTAAGCTTTGGGTCATTAGGCATGACCAATCGCTTTCTGAACTACAAAAGACCTTGGTGGTCTTAGGAGAAACAAACGGCTTTGCCCCACCGTACTCACAAGTCATACCACAGAATGCAAATTATAGACGTAGGCTTATTCCAAAGGAATGGCTTCTGTGGTTCTTTTGCAGAAATGCAACATTCACAAACTAGGGTGACAAAAGATTATGACATACAATTAGACAAGGAGGTCATAGCAAATTGGATATTAACTAATCCCAAAAGCATTTAAATCAATACTTTAAAGTAAATGCAATAATTTGCATCAAAATAATTTTAGAAAACTAGGTTCAATATGATCAAAGGTATAACTTGCCTTGAGATAGGTCTAAGTACTGATCTTTCTCTTGAAGTGTTCCTTCTTCTTCAAATCTTCTCGAAGTATCGACGTCTACTCGCAAACGAAAGCAAATAAAAAAAACAAATAAATAACAGAGGCAAAACAAACTCTAAAAATTAAATAAAAATTTCAGATAAATAGATCTAAGATTTATATGAATTTAGAAATTTGAATGAGCTCAATCGGAGTTCGGATGCAAAAGATATGAGCTTGGAAAGATTGAAATCACATAAAATACTGAAAATCAATATTTATGAATTTACTGAATTATTTTACTGAAGGAAAAGGGAATTACTACGTCAGCTGATGTCAGCAAGCAATAACAGCCGAAAGGAACAAAAGAAATAGATTTTATCAAGTGGGACCCACTGGTCATTGAGTAGGTGCACGATGGAACTAGTCCATGGACATTTGGCTCGGGTGGAGTTTGACTATGCCACATGGCTGATGACCAGGGGCTGACGGGGACACCACATGGCAACGAATCCGAGGTGGCGCAGAGGTGGATGCTAACTCATCTGCCACATCAGTAATGAGAAAACCGAGATGAAGGAGGAGCTCCAGAAGAAACGGCCATGGCCGACGGTGGAAGACAACGGCGGCGAAGGTGAACGGAGGCGAGCTAGCTCCGGGGAGGTGGCAAAACGGATTCCCCTCGAGTGAGGCGAAGCCTCGGGTGGCGGTGGTTCGGCCAGTGCAGCAAGGGCTCGTCAACGGCAGTGCATTGGGCGGCGGAGGAGTTCACAGCTGCGGTGGCATCGGTGAAGGAGTGGCACCCGAAGATACTTGAAGCGAGCACCGGCTTGGCGAGGAGATGGGGAACACACCAGGACAAAGAACACAGCCAGAGGACGACCAAAACGGCGGCAATGGCTAGATGACCGAAAGCGAAGGAGATGACTAACAACGACAACTCAGTGGCCGAGAGATATAAGCAAAAGAGGGAAACGGATGAGAACGGGTCGGGGCACAACGTGACGCGCACAAAAAAGGGCACATCGCTTACCAAAGGAATAGATCGGCAAAGGGCGACGGCGGTGACGACTTTGGTGGCGACGAGCTTGCGAGCGATGGTGAACTTGACGATTTGATGGCGCCCAAAGGAAATGGAAGAGAGCACCGGGTTGGCGAGACCACAAGGATCACTGAGAGCTGCTCCGGATGGACGGAGATTGACGGCCGGTGAAGAAATCCTGCGAAGAAGCTTGCGGCGGCGATGACTTTCTTCGGTGAAATTCGACCTGACGAAGAACAAATTTGTAGCGGCGCTTTAGGGTTTTGAGGGAGGAAACTCGGGCGAAGAGAACGACGTGATCGGTTCCCTTTTATAGGGTTCGGGAGGTAGGGTTTCCAGATGAAGTCGGTGGCACGGTCTCGTAAGGAGCTCGGACTCCTGAGTCCTGAAGGAGGATGACGACGAGCAGCCAAGGTGGGCCCATGTGCAACGATGCAACCAGAAAAGGAAGGCATAGCTCTGGCCTCATGGAGAAAAGGAAAAAATGGGTCACACGAGGAATGGGCACGACGCCAAGATATGATTGGGCCGAATGAAAAGGAATTCGGCCCAACTGATTATTTGAGATTTTAATAGGTTTTTCCTTTTTAATAAATACCAAAAATCCAAATAAGCAATAGATAATAGCAAGTGAACTTGGAAAAATTCTAGAAAATATATCCAAGCACAAAGAATCCAAATAAAATAGTTTTGACCATTGTTGATGTTGACTTTAATTATATTAAATTGTTTGATGTACAAAGTCCATGTTTAAGCTTTCAAATTAAATTCAAATAAAATCCAAATGGCGGATTTTCTCCTACTAACTATTCAAAAGATTTTTAAAAGCTCAGAAAATTGGGATGTTACAAACCTCCCCCCCCCCTTAAAGGAATCTCGTCCCCGAGATTCGGGCTAACTAGAGAAAAGGCTAGGGAACTCGGCTTTCAGCTCTTCTTCACGCTCCCACGTTGCTTCTTCTTCTGAGGGGTTGCTCCACTGAACTTTGCAAAACAAACGATCTTGCTTCTGGTACGATGCTTTATGACATCCAAAATCTTGACTGGTGGCTCTTTATAAGTGAGATCTTTTTTTTCAACTCAATTGACTCCAACGGGGCTTGTTCTTCTAGCACACGAAGGTACTTCTTCAACTGAGAGACATGAAAGACATCATGTACTCCTGCTAAAGACTACGGTAGCTCTAAGCGGTAGGCTACTTCCCCGATTTATCCACAATCTTGAACAGACAAACATACCTAGGGGCAAGCTTCCCTTTAGCATGAAACTTTTTACACCTTTGAGTGGCGTAACTCGAAGACATACAGAATCTTCTAGTTCGAGGCTAAGATCACGACGGTGATTATGAGCATAACTCTTTTGCCTTGATTGGGCTATCTTTAATTTTTCTCTGATCATAGCCACATGTTCTTTGGCTTCTTGAATAATATCTGGTCCAAATACTAAACGTTCAGCTATTTCTGAGCAATTCAATGGGGTCCTGCAGGCACGACCATACAAAGCTTCAAACATTGACATTTGCAGGCTGGCCTGATAACTATTGTTGTACGAGAATTCTGCATATGGCAAACTTTCATCCCAACTGATGGCATTAGCTAGGGCACAAGCTCTCAACATATCCTCCAATATTTGATTAACTCTTTCAGTCTGTCCATTCGTCTAGGGATGGTATGCAGTACTGAAATTCAGATGAGTCCCTAAGGCTTCATGCAGACTTTGCCAGAAACGAGAGGTAAACTGAGATCCTTGATCTAACACTATCTTCTTCTGAGCTTCAAAATCTGAACTGACTGACACATCTCTGTCACCTCTGTCGTACAATCCTTAACTCAAATCTTCAACAGGTATCCTGACGATAGACAAGACTGCGAGGGTGATAATCTGTATAATCTGCATAACCTGCGTAGCTTTTCTGCTTGCACTAAGCTACTTACAATCGCTTTTAGGATTAAAAATATTTGGCCTTTTGCTTCATGATTCACGCAAAATCTACATACTTGGTGATATGATCTGCTCCTCGCTGAGTAAAGATTGCTCGACCTGGTACCATGAGTAAGGCACAACTCATTTTTCTTTTAGTCTATCTGCTGTTTGGGGGTGATACACAATACTGACATTTAACAACTATCCAAGGTCTTATAGATACTCTTATGCTGACACAAGGTAAACTGGTATCCTCGGTCTAACACTAACTTTTCTGGCACGTCGTGCAAATTAACCGTCTCTGTCGATCTAACATTACACCAATTCTAGCAAATACCATCTCTGTCGTATACAACCTCTGTCATATACCATTCTGCTAAGCGGTCTCCAAATTTGGTGACATTAATAGGAATGAAGCGGCAAATCTTTCTGACAACTGATTAACATTCACCTTTCAAGAAATTATATCCCGATTGGGTCCTGGGAAATCCCATGTCTGAATTATCAGGGCTAGAGGTACTCTAACTGGCCTCTGACTTGTTGGTTGTCTTTCTGACATACCAAACTCAGGGTAACCCATTCCATGATATTTCACTTTTAAGTTGGATCATCACAATTCAACTTCGAGCTCTTTGTACACCCTTGCATTTTTTTTATAGAGAAAACGTAAGGCTTGCACATAGATGTTGGTTCGAGCCTCAACTACTTGAGTTTCATGTGATCAAATACGCAGACATACTCAATGTTTCACGAACCATTTGTTAGCCCTCAATGGGTTCCAAGGTAAACCTCGCCTCACGTGAGGACTGATTTCCTTGACATAACTGTCATCTCACTATCTTGTCGACACTAATGTCTAACATTTGTTTGAACTTTGGGATTCAACAAATATCCTCTTGAAACTGACTCAAGACTCAACTTTTGACTTTCACAAGTAACCTTAGCTGACTGAACAATAGATCCCTGCGGTTGCTCTTCCGATTTGGAACATTTGCCACGGGGTGGCCCCAGAATAGGGCAAAATGGGTGGCCGTCCGAGGTCCGTGGCGGCCCCCGCCCGCCGGCGCCGACATCTGACCGAACGGAAGAGCCAAGAGGTGAGGTTTCAGGCGTCCAGAGGAGGAAGAAGCGGCCAGCCCAAAGTGCCTACAGCCCATATCCGGCCTAGCTAAGCCCATCATCTCATAGTCTCAACCTCTCCCCGGTTCCCCCAAATCCCCAATTCGCAAAAACTCGAAATCTCCAAAAATCTCTAACCTACATAAGGCGGCGATCTTGGCACCGCTGGGAGCCGGGAGGAGCGAGCCTGCACTGCCGCCCGAGAGGAGCTCTGGACTGCGGGGGGACGGCGTCGGGTCACCGGGAGGAGCGGGAGCAAGGAGCGCGGCACTGGGAGGAGGAGCGCAGTGCCCGTCGGGGAGGATTGAGGAGCCCGGAGGGCGGAGGCGGCGCTGGGCGGGACCGCTGGGCCGAAGGCGACAGGGAGGGGAGGAGGTCAGGAGGAGTGCGGCGCTGGGCGGGACTGCTGGGCCAAAGGCGGTAGGGAGGGGAGGAGGTCAGGAGGAGCCGTCGGCGCCTGGTCTGGTCATTCTGGTCATCTGGTGAGAGGTGAGTGGTGAATGTTTGAGTGAGGGGGTCACTTAGGTGATCAGGTCAGGAGCCTGGAGCTGCCAGGAGGAGGTGCTCGATTTGGTCTTTTGGTGAAATAGAAATTGGGTTTAGTCTTTGGTGAAATAGAAATTGAAATTGAAGATGGCTCTTACTAAGTCTAAAGAAAAAGGTAAGATTTGGATTGTGATTTGTGAATGCTTGAATGATGAATACTGTGTTGTGATGTGTTATGTGTGATACTTACAGTGATTATAATTTATAAATTATAAATGATTATTGATGAATGAATACGATGATTTGTGAATTTGATAGTGTCACCGTGCTCTGAATTTGCTAGATTTGAAAAGCTATTTTACCATTGCGTCGTCGAGTGGGTCGACCCTGAGAACTGGTGCAAGCAGGAATGATGTGGTAGCTACAGAAGAGCAAGTACTACCAGTTGAAGCTATCAATATTGAAGATGCACAAGTAGCACAACAACCACAACTGCAGGAAGAAATTGAAGGTATTAAGGATTTTAACCCGGATGTTCATATTGTTGCCGATCCAGCACTTCGTATACCAATTGAGGAATTCCATCCGGATATTAGAGATCAAGTGAGAAGGGCTTATTTGTTGAAGGGTCCGACTCAACCTTTTGGTCACAATTTTCCCATAAACAATATGGAAAGGATTTTAGGTGCTTTAAGTGAAACATGGTTTAAGAGGCACGATGGTTGGAATATAGTGTAGAGAAGGATGCTGTTTATTGCTTCTATTGCTTCCTTTTTAGACAGCAACCCTTAGATGAAAAATTTGGCCATGATGTCTTTACTAAATTAGGGTACAACAACTGGACGAATGCATATGCATCACTACCTCTTCATGTTGGTGGGGTTAATAGTATTCACAACAATGCAAGGAGATGTAGTGATGTTTTTAAGAATCAACGGACAAGTGTATCTCATAAGATGGAGTCTCACAGCAAAGAATCTGAAATGAAATATGAAACTCGTTTGACTACTTCTTTAAATTGTGCAACATATCTATTAATGCAAGGTCACTCATTCCATGGACATAATGAATCTTCTTCATCCATAAACAAAGGCAATTTTCTAGAGATGATTGATTGGTACAAAGAAATGAAGGAAGAAGTGAGGGTTGCATTTGAGGAGTTATGTCTATTAAATGCCCAAATGTGTTCAGCAAAGATTCAAAAGCATCTTGTAAAATGTTGTGCACAGATGGTCACCAATTTGATTTTGGATGAGATTGGAGGTAGTCTTTTCTCCGTTCTTATCGATGAATCTCGTGATATATTAATCAAAGAGCAAATGGTCGTGATTGTAAGGTTAGTTATTAATTATGTGTTATATTTTATCTCAACTAATTGTACCGTATCTCAACTAGTTGTATCATGATTTCTGCAGTTTGTGAACAACAAAGGAAAGTCATCGAAAGATTTTTGGGTCTTAAACATGTCAAAGATACAAGCGCAGATGCATTGAAGGGAGCTTTGGTTGCTTTGCTTGGTAAGCATAATTTACCTATTGCTAGAATACGAGGCGGGGATCGATGGACCTTCCAATATGAGAGGTGAATTCAATGGCCTTCAAAATGCAGATAAGTGACATCAACCCATGTGCTTTCTATGTCCATTGTTTTACCCATCATTCTGATTGGTAGTTGTTCTTGTCACAAGTTGTTGTTCATCTATTAGGATTTTTTCAACTATGTGACTTTGATTGTGACCACAACTAGTGCGTCTTGCAAGAGAAGGGATGTATTGACCAGAAGCATCGTAAGAATATTTTGGATAGGTTGGAGAGTGGTGAGATCTTTACAGGAAGAGGGAAGCATCAAGACACTGTCTTGGTCAGACCTGGAGATACTAGATGGGGCTCTCATTACACAACTTTAGTTCGCATTGAGTCAATGTGGGAGGCAGTGGTGGAGGTGCTGAAATTTGTGCATGAAGATGGGCGTGAACCAGGTCCAGCAGCAGGATTGATGTAGCATATGGAGAGTTTTAGCTTTGTGTTCATTATGAAGATGATGTTGAAAGTATTTCGCATTACAAATGAGTTATCTCTTGTGTTGCAAAGGAAGGATCAAAATATTGTTCAGGCCATGTCATTGCTTATTGATGTGAAAGCATGTTTGATCAGCTTGAGGAACCATGGTTGGGAGCCTCTATTTGAAGAAGTCAAAATATTTTGTGATGCAAACAAGATTCCAGTACCGAATATGGATGAAGCGATACCAAGATGGGGCCGATCAAGGCTAGATGGGGTCACGGTTACTCAAGACCACCATTATCATGTTGATACTTTCTTTGCTGCTGTTGATGCTATTAATACAAAGATGGATCATCACTTCAATGAGGTATCTTCGGAGTTACTTGTTTGCTTTTCTTGTCTTGATCCAAGAGACTCATTCTCTAAGTTTGATATAGATAAGATTGCTCGACTTGCGGAGATCTATGATATGGATTTCTCCATTGCTGATCATGCAGCTATAAGGGATCAACTTGAAACCTTCATTCTTCATGTCCGAAGAATTGATGATTTCATTGTTTGTCATGATTTTGCAAGTTTGGCCACTACTACAAAACAGGCTATAGTAGACGCCCCATCATAGACGGTTCCTTTGGAACCGTCGTGTTAAATCTGTCGAACTTCTTGCGGCGCCGCCACCACCACTACCGCTGAGGCCTATCACGAGCGGTTATTATTTAGAACCGCTCGTGATAGTCATTTATCACGAGCGGTTCATTAATAGAACCGTCAGGAATTATCACGAGCAGTTCTATTCACAAACCGCTGTGATAATCCAGCCAATCACAGACGGTTCTCAATAAGAACCGTTTGTGATAGTACACAGACGGTTCTCAATAAGAACCGTCTGTGATATCCTGCTTTCCCTCTGCCGCACTGCCGCTGCCTCTGCCGCCTTGCCGCTCTGAGGCCTGTGTCACGAGCGGTTCTTTAATAGAACCGTCAGTGAATGATCCTGAGCAGTTCTATTAAAAACCGTCAGGATAGGTGCTATCCTGAGCGGTTCTTAACAAGAACCGTCTCTCGATTGTTAGGCGAAGCGAAAATTTGAACATAATGAGCGGGCTGCCGAAACTCGCTTTATATAACCTCCATCTCCTCCTCTGCCGTTTCTCCTCCTCACACCGGCCTCCTCCACCTCGCCGCGACCTCTTCGTCTTCGGCCTCCTCCACTTCGTCGTCCCGGCCTCCTCCACGTCGCCCTGACCTCGTCGTCTTGGCCTCCTCCACTTCATCGCCCGGCCTCCTCCACCTCGGCGACCTCGTCGTCTTGGCCTCCTCCACTTAATGCCGCCCGGCCTCCTCCACTTGTCGCCTGGCCTCCCACAACCTCACTCTCTCTACTCCCCTTTGCTTTGTGATGTGGATTCTTGAGTTGATGCTACTATGATGTGGGTGATGCTCTTTGTGATGTGTGTAGTTCATGTTGAGTTATTTGGTTTGGGCAAAAATATGGATGGTAGATCGCGCACTGTTCGGTAAAATCATCATAACTTTTGCATATGAACTCCGATTGCGGCGTTCTTTGGCTCGTTGGAAAGCTAACGAAAAGCTCAATCCGAAAATCCATAAGCCAAGGTTAGATTCTCTTCGCGAGGTCTCGAAAAAGTGAAAACCCCAAAAAAGGTCGTTTTGGGCCTCTAAACGGCCTCCGAAGTTTTAGCGGCCGTTTTGATTTTTTTTTGCGCAAAAAGGCTATCACGAGCGGTTTTAAACAAGAATCGCCTATGAAAACTCATCATAGGCGGTTCGAACAAGAACCGCTGTGATAATAGCCTTCACAGCGGTTTTAATGAAAACCGTCAGTGATATTCTCGATCCTGAGCGGTTTTTGATGAAAACCGTGCGTGATAATAGCCTTCCGCACGGTTTCAACAAAAACCGTCGTGATAGTGCGTATCACGAGCGGTTTGAACCGTCGTGATAACTGCATGTTATCACAGACCAACAAATATAGATGGTTCGGAAACCGTCTGTGATGACGGTTCCGAACCGTTTGTGATGAGGCTTCCTGTAGTAGTGGGCCATCAAGATGGTTGAAACAGAAAGACATATTGTTTTTCCATTGGTCTACTGCCTCATTGAGTTAGCATTGCTCCTACCGGTGGCAACAACATCTGTTGAAAGGGTCTTTTCGGCTATGAATATTATTAAGACCGATTTGCGCAATAGACTATCCGATGAGTGGCTCAATGACCTGATGGTGTGCTACATCGAGCGGGAGATATTTAAAGGACTTGATCATGATAAAATTAAGAAACAATTTCAAGCTATGAAATCTCAGAGAATGAAATTGCCTCGGCCTCATAGACGTAATTAGTACTTTAATGGTATGTCTTTCTGTTTGTTATGTTCAATATTTTTTATGATTTATGATGGATTAATCTGAATACTCACCATCCATCTACTTTTGACAGGTTGTTACTAGTAATTTAATAATTTGGTATTTTGGTGGCAAATTGTTCTGTAAACTTCATTGATGAGGTACATTTTCTACATTTGTCTTGTCTTTGTATGTTCACATTATGCGGATTGTAGTTTTGAGATCCATTTAGTGTCATATGCTCTATTGAAAGTGATTGCAATGTGTATTATATATGACTTGCTTTGTTATCGGATAATAGTATTAGTTTATTCCGCCCAACCTAAATTTTAATCCTGGGTCCGCCATACGTATGCGCCACTATCTTGATTTGTCACGAGGAAAGGACTTGACCTCGTGGTTCTCAATCCAATAAAACCATTCTTTGCTTCTTCACGACAACAAACTTTGAATTATGACTAGGATAATTCACCGCTTGAAACTTTAGTTAATAGGAAGTGCTGGCAAAACTTCTTAACACACTGATTCTTGGATGTTCCGTGATAAAAGCTATCAAGGTTCTTTCTGATATCTGGCAGTACGAATAATAAAGTCGTGATTAATCTCTTTTGAACTTCTCACTAACTCGGTTCACTTCTAACGATCTGGACGAACTTGTCCTTTTACAACGAGTGAGGGGGCTTGGCTATCTTGAAACGACTGCTTTACTGATCTTTAACTGACACTGTCTTGTTCACCGATGATTCTGGGGAATCTGAAATTATTACTCAAAACTCAAATAAGCTGACTCTGAGGTTCCGAAGATTAGCTCTTGGATAAACTAAAATTCTCGCATATCCTTGTGCTAACAATTTATCATACAAACGCCATTGAAGCCTGCCAAACTGACAAACTTGATTTAACACTGACTTTATCTGAGGGAATCATTTGATCTGTTCTATCATTTCTGCAAACTCTTTTAACAACTTTTGTCATAGTTCATCTCTGACTTAATTCTTTCTGAAATTGACTGATCCTGGGTACCAAATCAAAGACAACTTGACTTCTGATACGGTTGCATGCTGCATTGATCATTTGCAATAATAATTGCATACTATCTTGTGGATATGGACATTATCCAATGGTTAGACCCTTCAATAATTTATTATTATTTCACAGCGATGCACAAGACTGATTTGGAATTCAACATCACATTCCATGTTTACGGCTCTATGGCCTTGAAACAACATGATTCAAAGCTTGATTACTCAACTTGCAAAAGCAGATGCTTAGAAAGGTATCCAATGATTTATAATCGAACAATTCTTTTCCTTCGCAACTGGCACACAAAGATGTCCACCTTTTTTGCTTTCCAACAAAGGAAAAGATTACCACTATTTTCTGACTTTATTGTTACGAATGATGCCGCATATTCTGGTCGAACTAGGCTTTCTTGGTAACATCATGATCCAAACGTCTCTTCTTTGACTGCTTCACTGGACAAATGGATCCAGCTGCGTTACCACCTGCTCTGGGAGTTACGATCTTGACTAACACAACTTCTGGCATTCTTGCATCTGGAGTGAGTGATTGGTTCTGCTGCGGACAATGGCTGATGTAGTGACCTTTCCTACGGCAACGGTAGCATACACGTGTCGAGCCTTGCGACTTTTCTGACGAGACTATGGCAGAACAACTATCCTTCTTGAAGGTTAAAGCTTATCGCTTTGCAGGGCATTTCTTGGCATAGTGGCCTTGCTTACCACACTCGAAACACACTCTTGGCGAGACTAGCTTGCTTCCCTTTTGAGGTGGGTTGCCAAAGTCAACATTTCGCTCTTGTGATTCTTCGGCTGACATATCTTGCACTGACAACGGATTGCCTTCTTTTGCTAATGCACTGACAGTGGCTCGGAAGCTTTCTCGCTGACGTTGTGTTGCAGAAGTCCACACTGAATACATGGGGCACTGACTCGGACAATGATCATGTACTTCACATAAGAAACATGTGATTTTGTTCATTGGATATTCTCCAACGGAATGGTTTCCTTCGCAACTGGAACAATTGATGTTGTGCTCATTGGCACTATGACCTATTTCTCCACAACGGATACATGCACAATCTTCTGACTTATCTGGCTGGCAGCACTTTAAGTGACAACAACTAGATTTGCTATAGGATATTGGAATAGAAAGCTCCTCTTGATCACTCCTACTTGATGTTGCATGCTGCTGACGAAAAGCAGTGGTGAACTCTGACCATGTGATGGTTTGCTCGTCCTGATGGGCGGCGTGAAATTATTCCCGCCAATCCAATGCAACTCCTTCCAATTGATGAGCAGCAAAGAGAACTTTCTCATTATCGTTGTATTGCACAATAGTTAGCTTTTCTTCTATGGTGCGAATCCAAGATTCTGCATCCTTGAGTACGGTTGATCCTTCAAAGATAGGTGGCTTGGTCCTCATGAACTTTATAAACTTGAACTGAGGGCGTGCCGTTGGGATGGCAACGAACTGTGCATCCTTGCAAACATTACCACTGTCTAACGATTGAATCATCGCATGCATGAGCTGATTCTGGGTGGCAAGAAGCTGACTCGGGTTCTAATGTGTCACTACTGGCACTAGAGATAGTTGTTGGTTATCATCTGTTCTAGTACTGACACTGGTGATGGTATGACGGCTTGCTTGGTTATTCCGATTCATCAAATTGATTAAAGTAGCGGTGGTCTGATTCTGCTGTATCATCATGTTGTTCATGTTCTGTATCATCGCGTTCATGAAATGAGTCTGAACTATCAGGAATTGTTCCATGACTGGATCTGCCACTCCTGATACTGGCAACTATCCACTGAGATTGACAAGATCTGAGCTGGCACAGACTGTCTCAAGATTACTGACAAGGTTGGCTTTACTGGGGTTCTCCATCTGCTGGCTGACCAGGGCTAATAGATGAGAGAGAAAAGCATAGGGTAAGGGAAGACAATCTACTAAGGGGAGCAGGTTTAACCCAAGGGAAAACAAGGAACACACAATTAGCCAGAGAGTTATTAAGAAGCACAAAACTCACAAGCAAACAACACAGACCAAAGAAAATGAAAATCTAATCGTCTAGTCGATTAAGCTCTAACTTAACTAGGTGACTTGGCTCAACACACGGGAGGAACTAACTCTGATTTATCCTATATGGCTAGTCTGAAGAAAACTCAGACTGGTCACAGTCTTCATCAAACGTTGACTGCTTGCGATCCTAGGAGGCGAAGCTTGGAGAAGGCAAGGGTGATGTACAACTTCTTCTGGTCTTCAATTCTTGCGATTAACTTGTCTTGAACACTTGGGGAGATATTGATACGTTGTTGCTGGTTGCATGGCCTTCAAAGAGTTGTTGAAACAACTTTTGGGCATCCACCAAGATATTTGGCACAGGTAACGACAACTATAGAAGTTATGGGGAGAGGGAGTCAAATTTGATACTCAAAACGGTGAGGAAGAATATAGATGAGAAATGGATAGAGTGGAAGAGTATAGAAGCTAGACAAGATGAGAATAGCACCTCATTGAGATTTTCCATTTGTAAAATAGGTTTTGAAGTTTTCCTTAAAACGGCCATTCTAACTAAGGTCACGACCTACAGTCGATATGGCTCTGATACCACCTCTGTCGGGACCCAAAATATGCAATTCTGGACCCTCTGTGTATACTGCACTAGTCCAGGATCACGCTAGTGCACACAGTGGCAACATCAGTGAAATATCATTTCCATATACAAAGATAACTAATAAATAGGCAAATAACAATAAACATCAGAGTAAAGACCTTAAGGTCAAAGCTTACAATTAATGCTTCAGAGGGCAGATAGCTCAATAAAGCTGCAGTGGAATGAAACAGAATAACTTCAGTGATGCCCATCCATATGCCCACAGGCAATCAGCTAGGGTGCGCGACCTAGTTCTCCACGATCCTTGAAGTAGACCTTGTTGACTAACGATCCTTTCACTTCTGCTTGATTTATTAAAGCAAGCATGAGTACACATCGTACTCGCAAGTTATACCACAGAATGCAAATTATAGATGCAGGCTTATTCCAAAGGAATGGCTTCTGTGGTTCTTTTGGAGAAATGCAACATTTGCAATTTGAATATGAATAATAGATTGAAAGCATAATTCAGAACAAATAGACAATAATAAGTTTTATCATTTGTTTTCACAAAGACACATAGCCTAAACAAGTTATTCACACAGCTGCATAAGTTATCTCACACAGTTGTCCCATCCCAAGTTTTATGAAAATCTACCCCTCGTGTGAAATCCCCGAGCATGTCCATGACTGCGGACGCGGCTATTCGAATAGATTGATTAACACTCTGCAGAGGTTGTACACTTTACTCACAAGATGCAATCAACTTGTATGGAGCTGATCACAACAAAACCTTTCAGAAACTTCATCTCAACATTGACACTCCCGGTATGCTTAGCCGCCACAGACGCACACTGTTGGACAGGGAAACGGCGACCGCCCCGTGATGCGACTACTAGTACACACCTCCACCCAATCCGACATAGCTAACCTACAACCTGAGTAATCAATGTCAAGACTCCATAACTTACTAAGTTAGGCCCGTCCCATACCAAGCATGTGGTTGTACGAAAGGCCCAGTTCAATAGCGCACAAGGTTAAGTCCTTAACTGACCGAGGCAAGACTTCCAAATTCTAACCTATCATTCCCACCAACATAGATCCACCATAAAAGTATACCAGCCGACTTGCCCCCGTCCAAAACCTTTTCCCACCCTATTGGATAAGTGCAACATATGCCATCAACGAGTAATAGCACATAGTACACATAATTTTATCAAATGGTTCATAGTCACTTAGTCAAGTTTATAATTGCGACTTACATGAAATGATGACTCGTAGCATGGCTAAGCAAACTAATCGTGTCTAACCAACCCACGTTGGTAATACAATAGAACCAACTAAATGAACCAAACTAGGGTGACAAAAGATTATGGCATACAATTAGACAAGGAGGTCATAGCAAGTTGGATATTAACTAATCCCAAAAGCATTTAAATAAATACATTAAAGTAAATGCAATAATTTGAATCAAAATAATTTTAGAAAACTAGGTTCAATATGATCAAAGGTATAACTTGCCTTGAGATAGGTCTAAGTACTGATCTTGCTCTTGAGGTGTTCCTTCTTCTTCAAATCTTCTCGAAGTATCGACGTCTACTCGCAAACGAAAGTAAATAAACAAAACAAATAAATAACAGAGGCAAAACAAACTCCAAAAATTAAATAAAAATCTTAGATAAATAGATCTTATAATTATATGAATTTAGAAATTTGAATGAGCTCAATCGGAGTTCGGATGCAAAAGATATGAGCTTGGAAAGATTGAAATCACATAAAATACTGAAAATCAGTATTTATGAATTTACTGAATTATTTTACTGAAGGAAAAGGGAATTACTGCGTCAGCTGACGTCAGTAAGCAATAACAGCCGAAAGGAATAAAAGAAATAGATTTTATCAAGTGGGACCCCCTGGTCATTGAGTAGGTGCACGATGGAGCTGGTCCATGGACATTTGGCTCGGGTGGAGTTTGACTATGCCACATGGCTGATGACCAGGGGATGACGGGGACACCACATGGCAAAGAATTCGAGGTGGCACAGAGGTGGATGCTAACTCATCTGCCACATCAGTAATGAGAAAACCGAGAGGAAGGTGGAGCTCCAGAAGAAACGGCCATCGCCGACGGTGGAAAACAACGGCGGCGAAGGTGAACGGAGGCGAGCTAGCTTTGGGGAAGTGGCAAAACGGATTCCCCCCGAGTGAGGCGAAGCCTCGGGTGGCGGTGGTTCGGCCAGGGCAGCAAGGGCTCACCGACGGTGGTGCATTGGGCGGCGGAGGAGTTCACAGCTGCGGTGGCATCGGTGAAGGAGTGGTGCCTGAAGATACTTGAAGTGAGCACCGGCTCGGTGAGGAGATGGGGAACACACTAGGACAAAGAACACAGCCGGAGGAGGACCAAAACGGCGGCAATGGCTAGATGACCGAAAGCGAAGGAGATGACTGACAACGACAACTCGGTGGTCGAGAGAGATAGGTAAACGAGGGAAACGGATGAGAACGGGTCAGGGCACAACGTGATGCGCACAAAAAAGAGCACAGGGCCTACCAAAGGAATAGATCGGCAAAGGGCGGCGGCGGTGATGACTTTGGTGGCGACGAGCTTGCGGGCGACGATGAACTTGACGATTTGATGGCGCCCAAAGGAAATGGAGGAGAGCACCGAGTTGGCGAGACCACAAGGATCATTGAGAGCTGCTCCGGATGGACGGAGATTGACGGCCGGTGAAGAAATCCTACGAAGAAGCTTGCGGCGGCAACGACTTTCTTCGGTGAAATTCGACCAGACGAAGAACAAATTTGTGGTGGCGCTTTAGGGTTTTGAGGGAGGAAACTCGGGCGAAGAGAACGACGCGATCGGTTCCCTTTTATAGGGTTCGGGGGGTCGGGTTTCCAGATGAAGTCGGCGGCACGGTCTCGTAAGGAGCTCGGACTCCTGAGTCCTGAAGGAGGACAACGACGAGCAGCCAAGGTAGGCCCACGTGCAACGACACAACCGGAAAAGGGAGGCATGGCTACGGCGCTCGCGCGGAGAAAAGGATAAACGGGCCAGCGCTGAGGAATGGGCCGGACGCGCTCATGATTGGGCCGGATGAAAAGGAAATCGGCCCAACTGATTATCTGAGATTTTAATAGGTTTTTCCTTTTTAATAAATACCAAAAATCCAAATAAGCAATAGATAATAGCAAGTGAACTTGGAAAAATTCTAGAAAAATCTAGAAAATATATCCAAGCACAAAGAATCCAAATAAAATAGTTTTGAGCATTGTTGATGTTGACTTTAATCATATTAAATTGTTTGATGTACAAAGTCCATGTTTAAGCTTTTAAATTAAATTCAAATAAAATCCAAATGGCGGATTTTCTCCTACTAACTATTCAAAAGATTTTTAAAAGCTCAGAAAATTGGGATGTTACATTTATCTCTCCAGATTCTCATGCACATTCTGCTTTTGTCGCGTCTTTTGAACACCGAGGTGTCACCCATGCTTTATCTTATTCCTCTTGGGTTAATGCCATGCATGAAGAGCTTCAAAATTTTGAAAGAAACAAAGTCTGAGCCTTAGTTGAACCTCCACCTAATCATAATGTAATTAGAACAAAATGGGTTTTCAAAAATAAGCAAAGTGTGGATGGGTTGGTAGTTCGCAATAAGGCTAGGATTGTAGCTCAAGGTTTTTCCCAGGCAGAAGGTTTAGAATTTGAAGAGACCTTTGCTCCTGTAGCTAGATTAGAAGTCATTCGTATTTTGCTAGCATTTGCGGCATCTAAGGGCTTTAAGCTTTATGAAATGGATGTCAAGAGTGCTTTCCTGAATGGTTTCATAGAAGAAGAGGTCTTTGTCAAGCAACCTCCTGGTTTTGAAAATTCCAAGTTTGCAAACCATGTGTTTAAGCTCTCCAAAGCCTTGTATGGATTGAAGCAAGCCCCTAGAGCTTGGTATGATAGGCTTAAGAGTTTCTTGCTTAATAATGATTTCAAAATGGGATTGATAGATAAAACTTTGTTCACTCTCAGGCATGGCAATGACTTCTTACTGGTTTAGATTTATGTGGATGGCATCATATTCGGTGGTTTTTCTCATGCTTTGGTGTCTAGATTTTCAGATTCTATGAGCAGGGAATTCGAGATGAGTATGATGGGCGATCTGACTTTCTTCCTTGGTCTTCAAGTCAAGCAACTGAAAGAAGGCACCTTCATTCATCAAAGCAAGTACACAAAAGACCTTCTTCAGCGCTTCGACATGGGAAGTAGTAGGCCAATGTCTACTTCCATTGCCACATCCACTGTGCTAGACCCTGATGAGGATGGAGAGCCCGTGGACTAGAAGGAGTACCGCAGCATGATTGGCTCTCTTCTCTACCTCACGGCGTCGAGGTCGGACATACAGTTTGCTTTGTATCTGTGCGCTCGATTTCAGGCTTCCCCTCATGCCTCTCATCATCAAGCAGTGCGTCGCATTTTTAGGTACCTCCAGGACACTCTTGACTTTGGACTCTGGTATTCTTCTGATTCCGCTCTCTCCATTCGGGCTTTTTCTTATGCTGATTTTGCGGGGTGTAGAGTGGATAGGAAGAGTACTTCTGGCACTTGTCATTTCCTAGACCCATCTCTTATCTCTTGGTCATCTAGGAAACAGTCATCTGTTGCCTGATACCTTCTTAGAGGCCAAGTATGTAGTCTATGACCGATGGTTGCTCTCAGGTTCTCTGGATCTTGTCTACTCTGCGGGACTATGGGTTATCTCTGGGTAGTGTTCCTCTTTTCTGTGACAACACTTTTACCATTAACATTGCCAAAAACCTAGTGCAACACTCACGGACCAAGCACATTGACGTTAGATATCATTTTCTTAGAGACTATGTTGAGAAGGGTGATGTTGTGCTTCGTTTTTTTAGTCCAAGCAGCATGTTGCAGATATTTTTACTAAAGCTCCTGATTCTTCTCGTTTTGCTTCTTTGCGGGGAGAGTTGGGGGTTATTAGTCCTCTTGGCCTGTTTTGAGGGGGAGTTTGCTCTTTTGCATTCATTGTATCATACTGCATTTTAAATCAGCAATTGCATTGTAATATAATTTCATGGAGCTTTGATTATTATCCTTGTATGACTTGATCTCATACTTTATACCTTGTCATGTCTTGTGCTAGGTTGCTAGATTTCTTTTATGGCTTTTCATGTATAGCTTAGCTTTTTATTATCTGTGAGAAAATTGAATCAAAACATAACTTGTTGGATCTTGTGACTAGTTTTGCCATAGTGATCCTCTCATGATTCACGCCATGTCATATAGGCTAAATTGAGTCTTGAACTTACTTTGAGCTTTAAATTGAGCTATGATAGTTCTTAAGTCAAGCAAATGAAAAATGAGTTTTTCTGTGTGAAAAAACTGATCTCGCCAATTCTTTCTCATGAGACGGATTGCCATTGCACTAGACATGAACTCAGGGGGAGTTTTGGATGACCTAGACCACTCTCTTAAGCTTCTTGCTTGAGATGGTCGCGGCAAGGCTTGAGATCTAGCACAATGCTAAGAAAACAAATTGTCAATTGGTTGAATCTTAGGAGGCAGTTGTGGATGGCTCCTAGTCCAGGACTTGTTTTACTAAGATAAAACCAAAAACTTTTAGCAAAATGCTCAATGTGCTAAATTCCAAATGCTTGAACAAATTGATTCATAATTGAACTCATAGCACACAAAATTGACTCATTTTCTAGTTTTTGGGCTTCATTTTGCTTATAGACATGGCTTGACTCATTTTTGGATAGCTTTAGTTAAACTATGATCTTGAGCACCTTATCATGCTACCAATTCATTTAATTTTAGATTATTGCTATTTTGGCCTTAGCTTTGCTGTACATATTTTGCCATGATAGAAAGTAGCTTCTTCACATAATATGGCTTGGTGTAATTCTTGTACAATCCTCTTGGATAATTTTCATGGCTCCCTATGCTAAAAATAAATTAATTACAGCCATTCCATATCATTCATGCTCTATCTTCCTTTATGCACCCTGATGAATCCATTGTCAAAGGGGGAGAAATGGTAAAAAAAAATCTTCATGAGGTTTTGAGGATCATAGTAAGGGGGAGCATCTCATATGCATTTTTGTGATCTTATTGCCATTTCTGAACTTCAATTACAATTCTTGCTTCCTCACAATTATCAAAGGTCAAATTGAACAATTGTTCTTTCATATGGACCTTAAGTGAGATTTTGCAATTTTTTGGAAATTGAAGCTTTCTTGCTTTCTTTTGCCTTATATCACTGGCCTATGCTATTTTGGAGCCAGCTTGGTCATTTCCTTTGCTTTCTCTTGCATTTGGACCAAGTTGTGCCTTTGTGCGAAAACGTCGAGTACTTTTTCTTTTCAAACCTCAAAACTTGCTTTTGTGGGAAATTGCCAATGTGTTCATCAAGGGGGAGATTGTGGATATCATGGGGATATTCTCATGATCTTAGGATGATGTTACAATTGGCAATGTCGTTAAAGGTTTGTCGAATCACGCGTTTTCGTCAAAGTTTCAAAATTTGTCGAGTCAAGTCTTGATCGAGCCGGCGTTCATGGCGCTGTCGGGCCAAGCTCATGATCAAACCGGCGTTCAATCTTGTGATCGAGCCGACTGCTGGTCGAACTAGCCATTGAATGGCGGTCTGACCGATTTTGTGCTGTTCATCGGCCATTTTGGAGATTTGGTTTTGGGATAGGTCAAGTTCATGGGCTTCAGTGCATATGTGTTGCATAATGCATGTTTTCACTAACGTGGGTCAAATTATGAAGAACTTGTTCCTGGATTCGATTTCTTTGTCTATTTGTGTGCAGAATGCCTGGAGGTCAACTACGGTCAACGGCGAGGATGATCGAGACTAAGTTTGGAGAGCTGTGGTCCAGAACGATCAAGGATGCCGTGTGAGGTCAATGGAATCAAGCATGGCACAGAATGGACAAAGATGACCGAACGGGTAGTTCGGTGTGACTGGTTGGATCAAGCGGCGTGGGGGTCGATGCAAGTGCCATGGTGGCTTCGGTGGGAGCCGGACGGGAGAGACTTGCCGACATGATGAGAGCTGTTGATCTACCTACACGTGGCGAAGCGGGCGATTGCTTCACCAAGATTGGACTCGGTCTTTAGAGAAGGACCGAGAAGGGGTATTTTGGTAATTTCACCAAATACTGCCTTGGTGACCCTTTTGGCTAAACCACGGTGCGAGACGATGCATGGAGAAGTGGTTTAGGTCAAGAGAATATGAAGATGGCGTTTTAAAATGCGTGCGTGTGTGACCCGTTTGTGTTGGGCCTTAACGGGAGCCCATTAGGGTTAACTCTTCTAAAAGCTAGGCCTCTCTATAAATAGGAGGGGGTGTTGTCAAGCAGCCCCCAAGCACTTCATTTGTAAAACCCTAGTTTGTCTTAGGACTTAGAGAGGAAAGGAGAGGCTTAGGGTTTTAGAGAGATGGATTGATTGGAGTGCTCATGTTGTGAGCTTTGTCCCGCTTGAGGGAGTGGCTGTAAACCAGCAACAACCATGAATCAATCTATGCAAGATTTCTCAAGGTTGAGTTCCTATTTGTTCTTACTCTCTATTTCTTGATTTTGAGTTTTTCTTTGATCCTTTGATTCTCTGTTGGTTTCTTGCCCCAATCTACCTTGCTGCGACATGTGGGAATACATCTAGGATCATCTTGATCATCAATCACCCACGAGCAAGTGTTTGGATCAAGTTTTCGTTCTTGCCCAGTTTTGAACCAATCTTCGTTCAAATGGAAAAAGGTCGAATCTTTGATGTGGATCTACTCAATTGTTGCTTGGAATAGGTTCCTAATATTCTTAGGAAGGTGTGTTCCAAATTTGGTAAGTATGGCCGTGTAGATCAAAAGTTAGACCGATTTTCGTTTTGGTTTTTGGGTTGTCGCACTGTTTTTGGTCAGGTCTAGTCAGACCGCGCGTAAGCCGCCGGTCAGACCACCCGTCGGACTAACCGCGTGATAGACGTCGGTCAGACCGGACCCGAGGGTTTGATCTCCGTGTTTTGGGTCTTTTGCTTTGGGGTTTGATCGGATTCAACACAGGTCATCCACTGTCCTTGTATACAGATCTTCATAGCTTCTATAGCTATTGGAGTGAAAGTAGTGTTAAGTTCGATCGAGGAGAAAAATAGAGAAAGCGTCTATTTACCCTCCCCCCCCCTCTAGACGCCTTTCCGGTCCTACAATCGTAGAGGGAGATATGATTTTTGGAAAATATTCGGTTGAGACGTACAGGAAACATGCTCTCGGTTTGGTTAGGGATTGAAGATAAAACAGTAACCGCGCGCTACAGTAGCATCCAAGAGGAGAGAGAAAGAAAAGATTTTTGGAATAAAGAAAGAGACTAAAATCAAGGAGACCAAATAAATAGCAAACAAATCCAAAAAATCTCAGAAAATACCATAAAATTCCTTGGAACACAAGTAAGCCAAATAACACAGGTTTTTATTTAATTGATGTTTGGATTAGTAAAATTAAATGTTTTTAATATAGGAAATTCCTAATTAAGCTTTATTAATTCAAATAAAATTAGTCAAATTTTCCAAGGACCTAAACTACTCAAAAGATTTTTGAAAAACCAAATTTTGGGACGTTGCACATGGCTTGGACTCTATAACATCCCAATTTTCTGGGCATTTTGAAAATTTGCAAAATTTAAAACTAACCATTTGATTTTATTAATTTGCTAAAGCTTAACCTGAAATTTTAGGATTTCAAAAGCAATTTAATTTGAATTAATTAAACTTCAATTAATTCAAAAGTTGGTTTATATAAGTTTTACGGTTCTTAATTGGATTTAAAATAAAAAAAATTATTATTATAAGTATTTTATTAGTTTTCCGAGTTTTGAAAAGGTCAAAAATAAAATTTCTTGAGCTTATGTGATTTTCTTGGATTTAAAGTTAAAAATAAAAACTAAATTAATTTCTTGATTTTCTAGATTTTAAAAATGGTTTTTCGTGTCTTTCAAAAACTAAAAATAGTTATGTGCAAAATAAAAAGGCCAACTTTAAGTTGGAAGTAATTTTGATTATTTCAAAGCTAATCTATTTTATTTTTAGGCCTTTTCAAAGTTTTCCAAATAAAAATCACCATTTGATTTTTCCTGATTCGTTAAAGCTTAATTTGAGATTTCAAAAATAAAAATGATTTAAACATGAGTAAAATAAAATTCAATTAAATAAAAATTATTTTATTCTATTTCCAAAGCCTTTTGAAGCTTTAAAAATAAAAATAATCATTTGGATTTTATTAGATTTAATTTAAAGCTTAAAATTGGATTTCTAAAGGAAAATTATTTTATTTGGCTAAAATAAACTTCAAAAAAATCCAAAACTATTTCCGGATTTTCGGATTTTCTGAATCCTTTTCTTTTCTCTCTCTTCTCCTTTCTCTCTCTGCCGACGCTGTTTTTCTTCTTCTTCTTCCCTGGGTGTCGTTTCCTCCCCTTGGCCGCCTCCGCACGCCACCTCTCCTGCCACCACCCACTCCACTGCAGCTGCGACTTCGGAGCCCCACCCATGTCCTGTCTTCTCCCCGTGCGTAGCCATGACGTCGCCGCCGTCGTCGTCGCTTCGAGCTTTGGTGTCTTTGCACGCGCCTGCAAGGCAAGCTATGCAAGTCGTCGCTCCCTCTGCCGCGCTCACCCACCTCGGCGCCTTGTCCTCTCCAAGCGCGAAGCCAGCCTCGTCTTGTCGCCTCAGAGCCCAACGGCTCCAAGCTCCCCATGCCCGGCCGACCGTTGCTCCCAATCCTCCCCTTGCATCTCCTCTCCCCCCCCCCATTGTTGGCTATAAATGGGCGCTACAGCCACCTCTCTTCCTCCCCCTTTCCTTCCTCTCCTCCCCTCCCCTTGAGCTGCGTCGAGCCGAGCTCTCCTCTTCTTCTCTCTTGCCGGCCCGTGCGCCGCCTCCACCCATCTTCGCCGCCGGTCACTCCCGTGCCCTCCCGACCGCGTCACCTCGCGCCCTGGTGCTTCCTCTTCCAATCCCCCACCTCCATTCTCCCCCTCCACCACCGTGCCACCGCGCCACCGTGAACTTCCTCCCGCCGGCCATGGCTGCCGTGGAGCCACCTCGTCAGCCCTTCCCCGGGCTCTCCGACCGCACCTCCGGCTTCCCTATGACCTTCCGATCCCCGTGCTCACGCTAACTTGGCCCGGCCACCGCCCAAGCGCCACTGCCCCTGAGTGCCGCCACCGGCCTTGCGCCCTCTCCCTTGCGCGCACCATCTCCAGCCGCCTGAGCCGCTGCCGCCACCTCCCCTCCCTTCCTCGTCTCCGGGGCATCCCATTTTGCTCCTCGGCCTCACCTCCCCCGCCACCCTTCAACGGCAACCGCCCCCTGCGCGTCTTCCCCCCTCCCCCCCTTCGGTTCAGCTCTAGGAGGAAGAAAGCCCCCATCCACTTTTTCTTTTTTATTATTTGTTTATTCATTTTGTTTTGATTCCTTGGCCTTTAGGCCCACTTGTCATACACACCACCCATTCTCTCTATTTCCAACCCTCTCACCTCCATGTGGGGTCCACAAAAACAGCCACTTGTTGCAATCCATTCCAAACAACTCAAATTCCAAATATTCAAATCAATTTCCATTTATATCATTTCATGCGATTTTTGAACTTCTGAACGTCCGTTCTCCTTCATATGAAGTCCGATTCCATCGATTCTCATTCCTAAATTCATCTAATGGCGGTATCTTCCTTTTAGTATTTATTTGGTAATTTTTGGGATTTTATTTGGAGTTATTTTATTTATTTGGCTTTGTTCGCACGAATAGATTTCGGCGTTTCGGACGAATTTGTGGACCCGACGACCGAAGCACCTCAACTCTTCAGCGAAGGCAAGTCATAGACCTTTGATCATATTGAACCCATTTTATAAAAAAGTATATTGTTTGATATAAACATGCATTGCTAATTTTATAATAAATGGTTTCGGGAATTAGTTAATTACCTATTTGCCATTATACCTCATTGATAAATTGTGAATGACATGTATCCTTGATTGACATAAATCCTTGGACACCATAGGATGGTTAATTATTAGTTGGACATTATTGTACTACCAACATGGTTTCGTATTATTCTTAGCCAATGCTTTAGTTATACGATAGATTCATGATCACATACTCAAAGAATGATTGAATTTGACTTAATGATATATGGAATTGTGGTGTGAAGCCACTATTGATAAAATTTGTTGTGTCATGGCAAGGGTTGTCATTTGGCCGGGTTGAACAAAAATGATTTATGCTCGGACGAGTGGGTGGTGGTAAAGGTGGGTGCGGGAAGCACATTTGGAATGCGAAAAGTCTCGTCTGAGCAACCACTAAGGACTTAACCTTGAACCATTGATCTGGGCCATACTGTGCAACCACAAGTCCATTTATGGGGTGGACCTAGCCGACTAATTAGCAATGTTTTGGTTTGGTTCTGTCAAGGGTTGATAAGCGGCGCAAGAGGGGGCCTATAATGGCGAAACCTCAGCGGGCAGAACCGAGTCAAAACAGAACTTTGTAAAACCCTTGTCATGTGCACTAGACTGCTTACCTATGGTAGTGAGCAGTGGTATCGACGGATGCCAAACCAACTAGTGAAGTCGTGTCTTGTGGGTAAAGTTGTACAACCTCTGCAGAGTGTAAAACTATTCGAATAGCTGTGTCCCCGGTTATGGACATGCCTGGTGATTTCACGCAAGGGGTAGATTTTCATAAAAATGTTGGAATGGGTTGGATGGATCTGAGTAGTTGATGTTGGTTGATGGTTGGGAAGTGAACAGGGTGCTCACTATTTGTTTCAAAGAAACTTGTTTACTTATGTATTAATCTTTTAAATTATGCTTTTCAATCTAATTACTGTATTTACTGTCAATACTGCTTTCCGCAAAATAGCCATAAAGTTATCCTTGTTAAACCTTGCATAAATACTATTTGCATACATTTCCCTATGACTTGCTGAGTACTTTAAAGTACTCATGGCTTTGCGCCATTGTTGAACAGTCACAGAAGAAGAACCAGAGAATACATGAATCTAAGATGAGGAATACTTTGAAGACCATGCGAACTAGGATGCGTTCTCCACTCGATAGCCTGTGGGCATGTCGGATGGCTTCCACGAGTTTGTTTATTTTTTGTTGCAAGTTTACTCTGGTATCTTTAGCCCTGTGTGGCACCCTTTGTAAGACTTGACCATAAGGTCCTTTTGCTATTAAATATTAATTTGTCTGCTTCATCTATAGTTTGTTGTACGGTTTTTGATTACACCAATGTTGCAACTGTGTGCACTAGCTACTGATCCAGGGAATAATACAAATATACACAGAGGGTCCTGGATCCGGAGATCTGGGGTCCCGACAGACTCGTAGTTTAGTTTCTATTTGCCATTAAGACCTAGTTATAGGTCAAGTGTAATTGCCATATTATTGATATTGATAGGTAAGTGGTCACTGAGACACCTTTTATATGATCATCTCTTATCAAGGTTCAACTTTATGGTTTAGCATCAGCTCTATTAAAGTCTTTATTTTGATTTAAATGTTAATCATGTACTAGCTAGCTTTAGTCGACATTGGTTACTACTGCAATTTAGTTAAGGGATCTTAGGGCTGTCATCTAGTGACACAGTGATCCCTCATGATTATTTTGTAGTACTAATAGGTTTCGGGTCAAACTTCCTAGCTAAGTGGACCCTAAATGCATTTGAGTTGTTTAGCCAACTGATGTATACTTAATTGCCATCGTAGTGTTTAACTAATCATTAACACTAGTAGTTTAACGATGGAGTCTTATGTGTTGACGGTATGCCAACCAATTCTAGTTAACTTTCATCAAAAGTAATTACTAATTACTTGATTTAGCTACCTGAATTCCTTTACTAACTACATAATTCACAAGCTACTACTAGTTTGGACTGTCACTGACTAATTACCAAACTAACTATCTAATTAACAACTACTAATTAGTTTTGCTCTTTTGATCAAATGCCAATGGCTCATTTAATTTATACTTAATTAATCATCTATCACTAATTGATTTACCAAAAATCCTTCCTGATTGTGATTGCCCTTATACTATAATGACAACGGCTTACTACTTTCAATTATCCCTTAATTACCTATATTATCTTCTAATTGAACCTTAAGCATCCAAGGAAATTGGCTTACTGACTGTTGTTTTCTCATGACACACTAACTACTGACTAGACACTTACGAGTGGACCCTACTATCAATTAATCATCCTCACAACCCTATTAACCAGCTTAATCCTTACAGGTGAGCCCCTACTACAGTCACATAGAGAGAACAGAGAGGAAGGGACAGAAAAAGACACAAAGCAACACAGGGGGGCCTCCTGTCATATGCCAACACAGAGAAAGCCAGAGAGCTACACAATGCAGAGGAAATAGACGAGGGTGGCCGAGCTTGGGCGGCGAGGGCGGGAGGGTCGATGGTGGCGAGGGAGGATGGGCAAAATGGAACTGGGCTTGGGCGACGGTTCTAGGGGTGGTGGTGGTGCGGCCAGAGGTGGACGGTGATGGGCGAGTGGCGGCGTGAGGCGGCCGACCATGGGGGAGGAAAGGGGCGACGGCACTAGAGAGGGAGAGGGGATGATCTAGGGGGAGCACAGGCACCAGTGAGGTGCGGGGATGTCACTAGAGTGGACGGAGGGGATTGGGATGGCCGGAGGTGCGTTGGCGACGAGAGTCACAGGCGACGCAGCGGGCTCGATGTGGCGGCGGTGCTACGGGGAAGGGGACCCAGTGCGGACAGTGGGGGAGAGAAGAGGGTGGTCGAAGGATGCTCCATGGGTGAGGAATTGGAAAATGCATCATCGAATCAATGATGGTGTCTGCGGTGGTGGCTTTCGGCCGGAGCAGAGGAAGACAGAGTTGATGCGAGCTCCGATGGAGCAAATGCGGATTCAGTTGAGGTGAAACGAACCTACGGTGCTGGAACATGACTTGACGTGGTTGGTTCGGGGAGGAGGTCACCGAGTCGGACAGGGCGACGAGGGGAACACGGCGGCGTTCTGTCAAGTAGTGGGCACCAGCGGAGAAGACGACGGTGTTCTCAACATCTCAGCTGTGGGGAAGGAGAGGGAGGTGGGCGCGAGGATGCCGATGCTGAGGTGGGGGTGACGATCAAGGCAGGGAATGCCGCCGGATCAAGACATGGAATTTGTCAATGATTTGATACCCGGGACAGCTCCTATGTCCAAGTGACCCTACCGAATGGCATCCGACGAGTTAACCGAATTGAAGAAACAACTCAAGTAGCAGCTGGACAAGGGACTCATTTTCCCTAGTTCATCTCCATGGGGAAGTCCCGCATTGTTTGTAACGAAGAAAGACGACAGCTTACGGATGTGTGTTGACTATTGTTCTCTGAATGAAGTCACTATCAAGAGCAAATATCCTCTCCCGAGAATTAACGACTTGTTCGATCAAATGAATGACACCTTTATCTTCTCCAAGATTGACTTGAGACTCAGATATTTTCAACTCAAGGTCAGGCCAGAAGATATTTCGAAGACTGCTTTGACCACCCATTACAGTCTGTACGAGTACACCGTAATGTCATTTGGACTTACCAATGCTCCTATGAATTTCATGAATCTTATGAATAAGATTTTTATGGAGTATTTGGATCAGTTCATGGTGGTATTCATTGATGATATTCTTATCTACTCTAAGACCACAGAAGAGCACGAGCAACACTTGCGTTTGGTGCTCGACAAGCTGTGCGAGCATCAACTGTACGCCAAGTTCAGCAAGTGCGAGTTCTGGCTAAAGGAAGTCGGCTCCCTAGGCTATGTTCTATCTGAAGGAGGTGTGGCAATGGATCCGAGCAAGATACAAGATGTTTTAGCTTGGAAACAGCCTCGCACCGTTCCTGAAGTCCGAAGTTTCCTCGGTCTGGCAGGATATTACAGTCGGTTCATCGAGAACTCCAAGATTGCTAGACCAATGACTCAACTTCTGAAGAAGGAGAAGAAATTTGATTGGTCAACAGCATGTGACGAAAGCTTCCATGAGTTAAGAAAAAGACTCACATCAACCCTAGTGCTCACTTTGCCCGATATACACAAGGATTTCACTGTGTATTGTGATGCATCTCACCACGGCCTTAGTTGTGTGCTGATGCAAGAAGGTAGAGTGGTAGCTTATGCCTCAAGTCAATTATGGCCACATGAAGCTAATTATCCAACCCACGACTTGGAGTTGGCAGCTGTGGTTCATGCTCTCAAAATATGGAGGCATTATCTTATCAGCAACCAATGTGAGATCTATTCAGATCATAAAAGCTTCAAGTATTTCTTCACACAGCCGGATCTGAACCTAAGACAGCGAAGATGGTTTGAATTAATCAAGGACTACGACTTAGGCATTCATTACCACCCTAGTAAAGCCAATGTTGTAGCTGATGCTCTCAGCCAGAAATTTTACTACATGAGTGCATCGATCGAAGAAAAGCAATCGATGCTACATGAAGAGTTTTGAAAGCTTAACTTGGAAATAGTTGAGGAAGGTTATGTTGCTCCCCTAGCACTACAACCTATTCTCGAATCATAGATCCAGGCCTCTCAGCTCAAGGACCCGGCAATAGCCGAAATCAAGCTTAACCTATGAGATGGTGGAAAATCAGAATTCTCCGAGAACATGAGTGGATTAGTTATGCGCGGGCAGCAAATCTGTGTTCCAAAGGACTGTGATATCAAGGAGTTAATCCTCAGAGAAGCTCATGATTCTCCTCTCTCCATTCATCCTAAAAGCACCAAGATGTAGCAGGATCTCCGGAAGCAGTTCTAGTGACCCGGTATGAAGCGGGGCATCACCGCACATGTTGCCATGTGCGATATATGCCAGCGTGTCAAGGTAGAACACCAGCGACCCACGGGTTTGCTACGATCCCCGAATATCCCCAAGTGGAAATGGGATGAAATCGGTATGGATTTCATAACAAGGTTACCAAAGACCCGAAGTGGGCACGACTCCATATGGGTTATCGTGGATCGCCTAACCAATGTAGCACATTTCATTCTGGTTAGCACCACATACAATGAAGCCAAGCTTGCAGAGCTTTACTTGAACAATATCATCCGTCTGCATGGCAAGCTGAAGATCATAACCTTTGATCGAGGACCTCTGTTCACTTCCCAATTCTGGGATAGTCACTACAAGAAGAACATGCATACAACAATACATAACTCGCAACGGAAATCATATGCGTTGCAGAGCCAACTTATTCACCATGCATAAAACCAGCTTAACCCACCTCCTCCCACACCTCACACGTCCAAATAATGCCCAAATAAAACTGCTCGACTGCCTATAGGACGTTTGCCTCGCTCCTGTCACCTCCCCTCCCAGGAAACTCCACGGTCACCTCCCTGCCGCCGCCGGCCTCGCCACCGCCACCGTACGGATCCGGCGCCTCCTCCTCCCCTGGCCTCGCTACTGTACAGATCCAGCGCCTCCTCCTCCCTTGGCCTCACCCCTGCGTGGATCTGCCGTCGTCGCCTCCTCCCCACGGCTACATCCACGCGTGGAACCAGCGCCACCTCCTCCCCTGCCACTCTCCCGCGCAGAGACGCCCCTTGGCCTCCCCCCCGGCATGAAGACGACCCTGGCTAGATCCGAACCTCCTTCTCCTCCTTCACGCCGCTTGACTTCCCCCTTCCCCACGCCGGTTGGTCTCGTCCTCCGCACTGTGAAGCCGCCTCCGACTGGATCTGGGCTTCCTCGTCCTCCATGCAGCGCCGCGAAGCTGCCTCTCACCGGATCCTCGCGGAGGGGTCATGGCGGCGGCGGATCTGGCTGGTGGCAGTGCGTCGCCATGGAGAAGGACCACGCCACCGCCCACGGTGGGCGAGGCAACTATCATGGGGGCCGAGTCGTGGCCCACACTAGGGGAGGTGAGGCAGAAGGTCTCTTTTTAATCCTCTTTATTTTTACTACTTTTGTTAGTTATTGTGGACTGCTTCTTAGGTTGTTTAGGCTACGCATAACAAAACTCTAATGTGATTATACTGCTTTAGGGATTAGAATGGGATGTTCTATATGCTAATCCATTTCTAGGAAATTTTGTAGATTTCTGTTTTCTATGCTACACCTTGAGCCGTGTGAATGTGAATGATGTGATTTTGTAGCTGCATGTATTTTGGTTGCCTGTGCTAGATTATGTGGATGCTTTGATGCTGGTTGTGATTTAGGAATTGTGGATCCCATCTGTTGTGTAGTATGAATTAAATTATAGAAATAGGTAAGTCCATAAGTGTGGATGGTTATTGTGTAGCAATTATGGAGAAAACACCGTTTCTTTGATTGTTTGTATTAGCCATTGGGACAACTGCTTAGGTTGTTTAGACTATACAGAAGGAAACCTTGTTGGGGTATCTTAGCCTTTAAAGATTAGACTGGGTTGTCATATCTATTTCGAGGAAATGTTGCAGCTTTGTGTTTTCACACTACACCTTGAGCCGTGTTAGTATAAATGATGTGATTTTGCGGCTACATATTTCAGTTGCTTGCTCTGATTATGTGGATGCTTTGACGTGACGGTGGTTGTGATTTAGATTGCTGATCCTAGCTATTGGGTAATACGAAGTTAAGTAATATTAAAGTTTGTAAAATAGTGCAGTCTAGTTCTATGAGGGAGAAAAGGGTACGAACAGATGCACATTATAAAGCAATTCTATAGAAACTCTGCTTTCTATTGTGTGGTTGACAGCTTCTTATGTTGTTTAAATTAGGTGTTGTGGTTGTCAATCATGCTATCCATTTTGATGGAGGTTAATGTTAAGGTTTTTTAGGCTGTGCAAAAGCTAGTCTTGTAGGCATTTCGTATAAGTACAGATTTTTTTTGTCAATGTACTATTCCATTTGTTTGCTTTAGATTTGCAGATGTTGCAATCTACCTTATTGTGATTTAGGACTCACCTTTTTGAGAAAGGAGCACAAAGCTCCTGTTTGATAGTTGAATTTGGGTTGTCCTCATATTGCAGATTTTGTAATGTCAAGACTTCAATGACTCCCCCTCCACCAGATCCTGATGAGCATTCCAATGTTGCACAGGCTATTGCCTCATGGGGCCTTGATTACATAGTCATTACAAGTGTTGACCGAGATGATTTACCTGATTAGGGGAGTGGTCACTTTGCTAAAACAGTGCAGAAGTTAAAGGTTTTGAAGCCAGAAATGCTTATTGAAGCACTTGGTAAGCAACATATGTCTGGTCATATTGTTTGGTCATTCATTATTTCGATACATCATCTGTCCTCTGTTAATATTAGGCATTCCATGTATTGTACCCTTAATTCTTAAAGTAGTAATTTTGCAGTACCTAATTTCTGAGGGGATCCTAGCTGTGTAGAGAAGGTTGCAACTTTCGATCTGCATGTTTTTGCACACAACATTGAAACAGTGGAAGAGCTGCAAAGAAATGTGCGAGACTATCGTGCAAATTTTAAGTAGTCCATAGATGTTCTGAAAATGGCAAAATAGTATGCCCCACCTAGCACCCTTATGAAGACATCAATTATGTTGGGTTGTGGGGAGACTCCTGCTCAGGTTATTAGCACAATGGAAAAATTGAGGGCTGCTGGTGTTGATGTCATAACATTTGGTCAGTACATGAGACCGTCAAAACGTCATATGCTTGTTTCTGAGTATGTTACTCCTGAAGCCTTCGAGAAGTATCGATCTCTTGGTGTTGAAATGGTATGTCCATCTGCCTCCTTTAAGCTTTCATACTGTACAAAGTAAATCTATTATCGACCATAATTCCTATTATAAGTCTATTATTATCACTAACAAAGATTGCTCTTTCATTGTATCCCCAGTAGCTAACTTTTTCAGTTACAAATAGGTATTTAAAGAATGTCATTCCTATGATCAAGATGGCAATTCTTTTGAGCTTTCTCTAGTAACTTGTAAGTGCATTGGAGCTCATGTGAAAAACAAGAAAAATCAAAATTAGGTACTTTCCTTTCCTTTCCTTAGATGCACGGAAACACCTACATCTATTTGGAAGAGTTGGAATATTATATTTTACTTTAATAATGCACTAAAAGAACTTTATTTCTCTTTTCAGATTGAGAAAATATGTTGATGGTTTGGACTGTTCGGCAAACTTGTTTAGAATGGAGAATGCTGAGGAATGAAGAATTTTTTTTATAGAACCACAGGGGCATAGAGAACGAAGACTTTCTACTAAAAGTATAGACATGTATATTTATGTTTTAGGGTGTATTATGTTATTAGATAATGATGGTACCAACTGTGCATGCCTCGAGTCTAGACTTGTGAAGCCAGCTGGAAATTCTTTGTAATGAAACAATTTTTTGTTGATGTTAATGAAATCTTTTTGTTATACACTTTGATAAGTGTGTTTTGTTTAACCTCGTGTGCCCTAATTGATAAGTTTTATACATGAAAAGGACACCTTTTGCAATGATTAGATGTGTTGTAAACAATGCTGAAAGCGATTTGCTAGTGTCCAATGCCAATGCATATATATATATATATATATATATATATATATATATATATATATATATATATATATATATATATATATATATATATATATATATATATATATATATATATATATATATATGTGTGTGTGTGTTGTTGCCACTATATCAAAATATGTGTTGCAACCTTACAACACTTTTATTTACATGTTACCAACACTTGTATATGTGTTGTCACAGACCCTGGCAACGGCCTCAATGACAGCGCATACTAAATACGTTAGTATAGACCCTAGCAACATTTATTTGGACTTCTACCAATGCATATATGCGTTGCTAAAGGGGTGTTCATGTTGTAGTGAGTGTACATGAACTATTGGGAACCGAGCTATTCTTTAGCACAGTATTCCACCCGCAAACAGGAGGTCAAACAGAGAGGACCAATCAAATTCTGGAAGACATGTTGCGAGCATGCGTGCTGTCCTATAGCACGAATTGGAAGAAATGCTTGGCGTTCGGCGAGTTTTCCTATAACAATAGCTTCCAGTCCAGTCTTCAAATGTCTCCGTTCGAAGCACTTTACAGGAGAAAGTGCAGAACACCATTGTTATAGTCCAAAGTCAGAGAACGACAATACTTTGTACGAACCGTCATCCAAGAAGCTTAACAGCTAGTCAATGCGATAAATACATGCCTAAGAGAAGCACAATCATGACAGAACAGTTACGCCGACCGTCGTCGCCGTGAGCTGAGCTTTGAAGTAAATGATTTTGTTTTTCTCAAGGTCTCACCACTGCGAAGTATCTGCCGTTTCCAAATCCATGGGAAACTGACACCTCGTTATGTCGGTCCTTACCAAATTCTCGTAAGGAAGGGTCAGGTAGAATACCAATTGGAGTTATTGCCTCAACTTTTAGATGTGCATGACGTCTTCCACATATCGCAGCTCAAGAAGTGTCTCCGAACTCCTACTGAATTTACTCAGTTGGAGAACCTTGATCTCCAACCGAACCTATCTTATCAAGAACACTCGATTCGAATTCTGGATGAAGCCACATGTCATACACATAGCCGATCCATCAAGATGCTAAGAATTCAGTGGAGCAACCACACTAAAGACGAAGCTACGTGGGAACGAGAAGACCGCATGCAAGCCGAATTTCCTGACTTCTTTACCGAGTCCTCTGAATCTCAGGGACGAGATTCTTTGTAAGGGGGTAGGTCTATAACATCATGAAATCTGAATTCTGGGAATATGTATTATAAAATGCATTAGAGAAAATACTTTGAGCATTTGCATATGAAATTATACTCATGTTTGAATTTGAGTTTTGAATTAAAAGCAAAACATGAAATACAAACAAACATGTACTCAAAAGAAGTGAGACAAAACAAAGTAAAAATATTTAAGGAGAAAATTATTTTGGGCGTAATATCCCAGGAATAATTCACCAAAGTTTTTACAAAAGCATAAGAACAGAACCTTGTATGAATTTTGGAGAAATTCACAGAAGGTATAAACCTCTGAAAATTGTACAGGAGAAATTATATTAGGTTACAAGCTTCCACAAAAAAATTCATTAAATTTGGACCTTATTTAACCAGTAAATAAAATCGGCAAATAAATCAGCAGACACTACTACAAAAAGGCTAATACTGGACGCCTCATCACAGACGGTTGACCAAAACCGCTCAGATATATCAATCACGCAGGCGATTTTGGTTTAGAGACCGCTCGTATTCTTGGCTGCGCTAAAAACCGTCTGTGAAGAGGTAATATCACGACGGTTCATAGCTAAACCGTCAGGAAACATCACAGGCGGTTCTTGTTAATAACCGTCTATGATAATAGTACATATCACGAGCGGTTTCAACAAAGAATCGTCAGGAAACATCACGAGCGGTTCTTAACTAATAACCGCTCGTGATATTACCACATATCACAAACGGTTTTTGTTATAACCGCTCGGGTAATATCGCTCTGACTCCACGGTGAGTTTCTTCGTCGCCGATACGTCTCGTTAAATGCCGCCATCCGCCGGCTCCCGATCGTCTCTTCGTCGCATCGATCCGCCCGGCTCCCGATGTGTCTCTTCATCTCACGCCCAAATTTATTCCTTGTTTTATAAAAGGATCATCCGCCATCCAAGATGATCATCCCACATATTTATTAAAAAAACGAAATGGCTGCCTCTTCCTTGTCGCCGGCATTGATGGCCTTCCTGGCCGCACTGTACAAGCACCTCTCTCGGTGTACGTTGAACCGTGCTGCGGAAGAACACTGTTTGATCAACATAGTCTTCACTCCTCTGCCAGCGGAGAATTTGCCGGAGTAGGTGACGGCCACCTTCTGCCGTCTTGACATCCTCCTCCGTCGTGTCTTCCGGGTGATCTCCCACTTTGGCGAGTTTACGCGTCATCGGCGTAGTCCTCCAAAACGGCGTTGCACGTCTCGGGAGGATTGCCGTCACTTGGATCTGCAGAATCGAGGCGGTGGCGGCACCGAGTCGACCAAGCCGAGACCCCTAAGCAAGGGAAGAGAGCCTATGGGCTCAATTCTTCTTAGTTCAATAGTTCGAGGTCTTGAGAGACACTTGAGCGAGTCGTCGGCGGTGGGCGTATTCGTGTTTCATTCACGATGATCGTGAACTGCCCAATGCCGACGCCGCCGCGCCTATGAAGTATTGAAGACGGAGATAGCACCTACCTCCGCCACTAGAAAAACTTTGTTTATTTATAGGTTTCTACTTTTTTTAATCTTTTTAAGTTTAGCGCCACCTTTGTTTGGCCATATATCTAAAAATTCCAAAATGAAAAAAAAAGTTTGGAGGTGAAGTTACTATATTAATTATATGTTGAATTATTGCTATATATATATATATATATATATATATATATATATATATATATATATATATATATATATATATATATATATATATTAGAGGTTTTGTGGAAAAACAAAATCTAGTTTGGAGGTGAAGTTACAATTAATATTTATTATATCGAGACGGTTTAGTGGAACTAATTATATATATATATATATATATATATATATATATATATATATATATATATATATATATATCAGATCGGATATATATATATATATGTATATATAGTTAAAGCAAATTTTCATGATATTTAAATGACAAAATTGACATATAAACATGTAATTTCTTCATGTCATGTAAGTGTGTATACAAGATAAATATACTTGAGAAAAAACCATATCACCAACGGTTCCATAATATAACCATTTGTGATAAGTCTCTTTATTAGTACGAGCCTGGCCGCTAGGGTTTGCGCTCGCCCTAACTCTCGTCACTCCCCAGCTCCGCTAGGGTTTGTGCCCGCCCTAACTCGTCACTGTCCAGCGCATTTACTCCATTCCCCTCCCCACCTCGACGCCACCACTCGACCCCGTCGCCGTCGCCGCCCAACCCCGTCGCTGTCACCGCCGATTGTGATACCACTCTGCACTACAGAAGACACTCGTACGATAGTAGTGTCTTCTGCAGTGTCAGGGTCGTGCCACAACTACGGTGACGCCGCCACCCAAGCCACTGGGCTTGGCCCCGCGTGTCGCCTGTGCCGCCATGGCTTGGTTCTCCTGCTCGGCCTCCTGTGCTCGGGCCCTGGCCGGTCTTTGATTTCCCCATCCTCCCTCTATTCTCCTCTAGATCTGTTAGCTTAATGTCTTGTGTTGAGTTTGATTTTTATGCTTGAGCCTTAAGTTGTGTTGAGTGTGATTTATGCAAGGTGAAGGAGATGGATGAGGATTGTGCTGGTGGTGGGGTCGCCGCCGTGGTTACGTTGTACTGAGGTATCACCCTACCTTACTCCCTCTCTGTCTCTACCCCCTTGCTCTATGATGAAAATGGCTAGTGCTTTGCGATGGATGCCGAGGGCTACTACTGGTGTGGTGGCCGGGTTTGGACACCCTTGGTCTTGCTGTCTTGCTCCCGGGCACCCTTGGTCTTGCTGTCTTGCTGTTGAACTGCTCAATGATGTTAATAGTCTTATGTTGAAATTGAATTGATAATTAGTTCATATTAATAGTCCCTTGCTCTGTGATGTAATGATGTTAATAGTCTTATGCTGAAATTGAAGTGATAATTAGTTCATATTAATAGTCCCTTGCTCTGTGATGTAATGATGTTAATAGTCTTATGCTGAAATTGAATTGATAATTAGTTCATATTAATAGTCCCTTGCTCGTGATGTAATGATGTCAATAGTCTTATGCTGAAATTGAATTGATAATTAGTTCATATTAATAGTCCCCTTGTTCATGCGGTCAAGTTCTCCTACCTCTTGCGTGCAGTCGTCCTACCATTCCATTCATAATCTCTTCTCTATAAAGTCTCCAAGCGGTAATTTGCTTGTGCCATTAAAACGGCATCATATTATATATATATATATATATATATATATATATATATATATATATATATATATATATATATATATATATATAGAAGGGCGAGGCAGTATCCACGGGCAACCTCATTGAGCCCTTGCAAGTATAAAAAGTATGGATGAAGGAGAGTCGGGACATCCAATTACGGATTGGGCGTCGCTATGTTGAAAGTGGCGTTGATCTTAACTAATACATGAAGTGGCATCATCTATCGACAACCAACAATTCTTGAGCATGTAATTGTCTTTAAAGCCAACAAGAGCACCAAGCAACAAGTTGAGAATTCTTTTGAAATATGAGAATGGTTGCTTGATACTTCTTATACTTGCAAGGGCTCAATGAGGTTGCCCATGGCTACCGCCTCATCCTTCTCATGTCATCTTTATCTTTAACGTGGATGATCCCCAAAGTGGTCGAGAGACTACGAACAATATATATATGATGCGGATTTAATGGCACAAGCGACCACCGCTTGGGGCTTTATAGAAAAAAGTCATCACAGACGGTTTCACCACAAACCGCTCGTGATAAGTACATATCACGACGGTTTCATCCACAAACCGTTTGTACTTATCACTGAGCGGTTTGTGGTCAAACCGCTCTGTGATATGTACTTATCACAGACGGTTTGTGGCTGAAACCGTTTGTGATTTGTACTTATCATAGACGGTTTCAGCCACAAACCGTCTATGAAAGTATGCATCACAGACGGTTCAAAACCGTCTGTGATGACCTCATGTCATCACTGACCCCTAAACTCAGACGGCTCACGAAACCGTCTGTGAATACCTTTTCTGTAGTAGTGAGAAAAAAAATCAAAATCCTAAACCTAACTCTCCTCTCTCTCTCTCTCTCTCTCTCTCTCTCTCTGCCAAGCGGACCCCACCGGCAGGCTTCGTCATCTACCTCACGGCACCGAGCACTAGTGCACTGCTAGCGAGCTCTCCGCCGCGCCCACGGTTTTCCTCGCCGCCCACCATTTTCCCCATCGACCAAACCTACCCGGTCACCTCGCCATCACTCCGTGCACATCCCCTGCCCCCGCCGCACCTACCACTACCCATATGACACTGAGGACTCTGTCGTTTGACTACATGTGCCCGAGCCTCTTCTCGCCTATCTTCACCCTCTCCGTCTATATAAAGGACACCCCGAGCTTCCTTCTTCCTTTTCCTTTCCCGTGTGCACCTCCCCTTCCATTCTTCTCCACTCAAACGAGTTCAATCGCTCGAGCGCCTAGAGCTCCGCTCTGGCCGTGCGCCGCCACCATCATTCCCAACGCCATGAGGGGTTTCTCATTGATTTTTTCACATCATATCATATTCCAGAACAACTTGATCCCTTCCCCTCACTCAATTTGGCCTTTGATCCACAGGAATGGCCGAATCGTGTCTTCTTCCTCATCTCCGGCTGACATCGCCACTTCAGTCACCGTCGGAGCTACAAGGCATCACGAGCCAATTCCTCGCATGGAGAGCATCGCCAAGACATCTTCATCCTTCCCCGACCATTGGACGATGATCTCCATCGCCCGAACACCTTCTCCACGTGAAGCCTCCTTGCACCGCCTCGACTCACCGTCGACTAGCCAACTCCAACCACCTCCGTCCCTCTCCTTGCTCTAGTATACTCCTAGTAATCCGTAGATGCTCATGCACACATTCGTTTGTTGGGAGCGTAGCTCATTCGCGCGTTCACTTGTTGCCGTAGCTGCTCTGCTGCTCAACGCCGGCGCACCATCGCTACAAGCCATCCCTTGCCACGCCGCTAGTACCAGTAGCTACACAATAGCACGGGGAACCCATTTTGGGAACTCTTCAGCCTCGCCGAGCACCATCTCGCTAGCGACGAGCGCGGGCGCTAGCGCCATCGCGTGGCCCTGCGTTGTTTTGAGCCGACTGACACTGTAGCTCGATCCTTAAGACCAAATCTCATTCATTAAATGCTAAACAATGATTAGCTGTCAGATTAGTAGTACATAAGTCGCTGACATGTGGGACCAAACTAATAGATTAAAGAAAAATAAAACGAATCGGTATCCTTAAGTGAGTCACTGACATGCAGGCCCCATAGCCACTCAAGCGCACAGTGTGCTCTGGTCCATGGACCGATGGACCGAGCGCATGGACCCTTGGTTTATGCATTATGCTCGTGAACCAAGTCATTAACATGTAGGACACACTTATCGGTTTTAATGAAAATCCAATGAAAAACAAAAAATATGCTTTCAGTTCTGAGGAGAATATGATTTCCCTTACTAGAAAGCGTAAACCTCAATAGTGCATGGGTGAGATTATGCTTTCTTTGTTAGAAAGTGTATTTCTCATTTTCTATGGATTTTTTAAACCAAACCTTAATAAAACCTTAATAACTTTTGCTACAAAACTCCAAATTGAATCAAATTTGTCTCTAAATTGGTCTAAAATCATAATATACCATAATATGTAAAAATATTTAATTTTGGTCACTATTGAATTTATTTGGTGTTATTTAATTTGTTTCCGGCTCTTTTTTATTTGGACGTTGATTGTCCGAGTAATTATATAGACGACCAATCCACCATATGTGAGACCCTCAAATATTGGAATGTGCCGAATTAAAATTATACTTGTAGTATAATTCTTAATTAAGGAACAGTGTAGGTCCTTCATTAAAAATCAAACTAGAAGCATAATCATAATAAATACGGTTCAATATTCAGTTCCGGATATATGTCATGCAATAGTTCGAGATTAGTGACTATTAGCATATATCCTTAAACAACATTGCATCATTCACATACAAGTCATACATTCACATAATTATACATCAGTAGATACATCTCAAATTCGGTTGCTACAGTGTCAGGTCTGCTACAGTACCCGAATTAGCTACAGGAACAGGTGACCTTGGGTCGTTACAAAAGAACAACAGCGGAAGCAAAAATATAAACCACCAATGGCCCTATCCCGCAGGCTATTGCGTGGAGACTAGAATTAGCACTACTCGTTAGCGTCACCCTGATCGGCGCTAACGGGCATCTCATAAAGATAACTATCTTCACCTGCAACAAGAGGTCATAAACCCTGAGTACGAAAGGTACTCAGCAAGACTTACACAAACTAATAAAAGAAAGTGTTTGGTAGAACCTATACAAAGGAATAGAAAGTTTTATATGCATAAGGTTGACAACAGAAGGCTTAAATGGTTCAAATTTTTGCATAAAGCTACACACCTTAACCTACAGTACTAAGTTACAAAGCAGTTTTTAATAAATCAATTTGGACTAAAACAGGGAGTAATTGAAAACATAAGCATCAACAGTACAAGAATAAGTCACATATCACACTAAACCGTGCATGACCCATCATGCCAAGGTTAATTCCCAAAACCAAAATTAGAATAACATCTATACAGATGACATCAATTCAAGTATCGTCCTTAACCGTGGACACGGCTATTCGAATAGTTTTAAATCCTTGCAAGGGTGTACATCTTTACCCACATGACTTAGTTAGCCCGTAAGCCTCCGGAATAATAGCACACTGCCTTTCGTGTGCCGGCCGGGTAAACTAAGATTTGGTATTTTTCAACAAGTTGACACTATTGAGTTGGAATACTCATGTGCGACTAATCCCGCTTAAACAATGACTGATAGCATATATTCAACCGGGGCCCACATGTTGTACCGGGAATGCCGACCCAATCAATTAAATGCAAACTCGTGTTAGCCACACATATTAGACCGCAGATGGGGGCCACGAAGAATGCGTACATGTGATGGAACACATCTACGCCCTTACCCTTCTAAGAACATCTGATATCAATATAAACTCCACATGGCATACGACACGGCCCGAAGACTTAAGCATCTATGCCATATGAAATCAATACACATGTCCTTACTCTCCTGTTTCCAACTCAATAGTATTAACCCTTTACTTAACCAAACAGTGCCCATACACTGTGTGTGGAAGTACGTTGTGGCTTGAATTAGATTGTCAGAGTTCAGTCCTTAATCAACCCAGACAAGACATCCACATTTCCCAATTCTCGTGCACAAAGGCACCATCACTAGCATCCATTTGTCCAGATTTGAATCAATTATTAACAGGATCAAGGATTATTTCAGATTCAAATAAACTGAATAAGAATCAAAATAATTACAATTTATTTGTTGCTCCCAGGTCTGACAAGTTAAGCTTGTCAAACGCTAACGTTCTATGGACTGCATGGCTAAGCCAAGATAAAAACCACATATTATCATATCACATACTACCTTAGGTTAAGTGTATGACCCAATTCAAGGTAAGCCACAAGCTCAGGTTGTAACTAACTAAAACAGAGCACAAATAATTTTTAGAAAAATTTGCATGCAATATCATCATTTGTATTTATAAATCTACAGTTCAAAAGAGTAGGATCAATATGGTGCAGAGAGGTAGCTTGCCTTGATAGTAGTAAATAACCTCTTGCTCAGGTTCTTGCGGTTCAACAAAAGGCTCAATAAACTCAGAAGAACCAGAATCTAAAAGAAAACGAAATTCAATAAACACAAGATCTGACAGAAGACAAAATAAAAAAATGCATGATCAAAATGGTAATGCATGGGTAACAATATGCTTAAGCTATACCTAACTTATTAAAGATAATAACCCCTATGTACCATCTAATAGCACTTACTATCCAAATTTTAACTTTATCTTATAGCTACAGTATCAGATTTTTGAACTGGAACAGGGCAGTTATAATTAATTTAATTATCTAGCTCAATTCCATATAAATGAAGTATTGTAGGGTAGCTAAGTGTATTAAAGCTAGTGCCGTGCCCTAACAAATCATTTAGTGCCATAATTAGTAAGTTAAGGCCTTAGACTTTTGCTGCCTGCTTTGGTCGGTTGGACCAACAATAAAAACAGCAAAAGTCTAACTACCATTTTCAACTAGTGTGAAAAGCTATACAGAATTTGAGCGTTAAAGTAGAGTTAAGGCTACCAAAAGGTAATTAATGTCATCCCCCATTAATGCTTAACCTAACCACACGGTTTAAAAGAAGAAAAGACAGAGAAGATCTTTGTCGGTTTAGACCAAAATAGCAAAAGAGCTTTTCCAGATTTCGGCTATTGTAAGAAATACACCACTTAAAGACCCTAATTAGAAACTGAGGCTATCAGGAGGGTGGTTAATACCATAAACCATCAACACTAACCCTAACTGCACAGTTTAAAGAAGGAGAAGGAATATAACCCATTTGTCGGTTGAACCGACAATAGCTTAATAGAGAGGAAGTTAACAAAAGTAAATGAAACGATGATCTTAAAGTTCTAGGGAAATATTACTGGTAATACTAGGGTTTATCTAGGACTTAAATAGGATAATATACTGACATAAGAAATCTAAAGTTTTTGAAAATGATATGAAAGACCGAAAAGTTATAATAACAACTTTTCAATTTAAGGAAGTTTGGAACACCACATGAACCAGTGAGGGTTGCATGTGGGTTAGTGAGGTTCTAAGAAAACTTTAGCTACAGGAGACAAGATCTAACTTACCAGCTAGGGTTGGTTAAGAAAAAGTCAAGTTCTAGGTCAACAAAAGAGATCCAATATCCTTTTCCTTGTGCTGACCAAAAAGAAAATGGTGGAACTAAGATCTAAAGAATATTAGGTACAATCTTACTAAGGAAAGATGGAACTCAACTCACCCAGGTGAGGTTTCTCAAGATGAAGCTTCACAGCTCAAGTTGACAGGGAGCAAAAGTCCTAAGTCCAAACCTACAAGAAACACCCAAAACCACCTTAGTATGAGATTTAGGTATGCTTGTAGTTGAACAAAGGTAGAAGAACAAGGAGCTTCACTGTGGAGGAAGATAAAGATGGTGAGCTCCCCCTAGTCAACAATGGCAGAAGTCCCATGACTAGGGTTTATATAGTGTAAAGAGTTTGTAGAGCAACCGAGAGTTCTCTAGAAACAATGAGGTGGCACTAAGGATAGAGATTAAGAGAAAAATATCCTCCAAATCACTGTTCACCACCACCACGCCGGCGAGGAAGGCTGCACTGGTGCACAGTACGCATGGGAGCAACAACCGCCGCTGACAACTGGGTCCCAGAGGCAGCCACGCCATGCAGCGCACGCAGCGAGCTCCAACGCACAGCCACCGTCGGATTTGAAACGAACAGCGGCGATGCGGAGGCAACAACACGTTGAAACGGTATCGGGAAACGTGGGCCGTGCGATTTCCAGCGAACGGCCACGATCGCGAGCAGCTTTGGAGGGATTCGAACGTCACAACCCACGCGAGCCGTTCGATTTAGATTTAACGGGTGAGATGGGATTGGGAACTGTAGCGGTCCGAACGGCCCAATCCATAAGAGCCGTGCGATCGCAAACTAATGGTCCAAGATCTGATATGCGCTGAGGAGCTTCGGCCTCAAAAGGAAATCGCCGTTGGATCTGAAAGCTACGGCTGAGATTGAAGGGGTGTGCGGGTGGTCCGAACGGCCCATTGGACGTGGTCCGTCCGATCAGAATTCAACGGTGAAGATTTAGATGGGGTACGGATGGTCCGAACGGCCCATTGGATCTGGCCCGTCCGTCAAAATCTAACGGCTATGATATGGATGCGCATTAGGATCTCACAGCCACGGTAGGATGGAAATTGAACGGTGGCGATTGGTTCGCGTGCTTGGGTGGCCTGCACAGCGTCGCAGATCTCGCCCGTCCGCTCGGAAATGGACGGCGATCGTTCACGGGAAGCTGCAACCGCGCACGTAACGTGTCGGGGCCGGACCAGGTGCACCGGGTCGGACTCAACTACGTTGGGTTGAGCCGCTACAGTGTCCGAGGGGTTTAGGGTCGGGAGATTTGACCAGCCTAATTCAATTTTTCAAAAGATTTGACCGGGCCTTTAAATATAGCAAATAAATTTGTAAAATTATGAAATTTTGCAGAATTGCTACTGGGATGATATATTCCCTAAATAAAATTTGAAACCACTGTTTCTACTTTAGAAATACATAAATAATTCATTTAGACCAACTAGGGTTTATTTAAAGACAAATATTTTTCTGAAAATCAAAATAATTTCTAAAAGATTCCACAAAAATTATTTTTGGCCATAATAACTCATCTGGCCTTTAAATAAAATGCTCCCCAGGCTTAATACCAACATGGGATGGTATTTCCCTTTTGAATTTTTAATCAACTAAGAGTTTATAATAGAAATTTGGGAAAATAGTTTGTAGTATGTTACCTAATTTGCCAAAATGAACAGTGATGCTATGAACAGCACTTTATTACTGTATATTAGGGCTAAGGCTGTTACACCATATTTCCAGAATAGCAAGAGCTAGGCAAGCACTTCCTTTGATCATGTTGATCCCAGTATTTTACTTATTGTACTTTGTTTTGTAAAATCTATTATACATGCGTGTATGTTTGTATGAAAATGCTATTATTGGGAAATTGGTAGTTGTAATCCTATTTGCTACACATATCTCCTTGTATTATTGATCCCTTAATGTTGTAGCCATTATAATATGGGTTAGACAATATATAATGTCATTTGGGAATTTTTTTAGTGCGATTATCGCACAAATGCAACTAGAACGATAGATTTTTTGAAAAACTGATATAAGGACAATATGTTAATTTGTGAATTTGGGTTATTTTGAAAATGACCAGAGGAGGTACCTCTGTTATTTTGTGTGAAAATAAAATGAAAACTTTAGTTTTTATACATGGAAGAGTTATATTGTATTATGAAAAAGTGAGGATTGTGACTCATTAGTAGCTAGGGTGGAGATTCTAGCATGTGGTCGATTAAGGACTGAAGCCAACAACTCTAAGACTAAGACCTAATCGTACAATAGTATGTGTTAGAATGGGGTAGTCATAGCTAACTAAGTTGTCGAAAACTAGCCTTGCATGAGGGGTAGGCAGTAGATGCGCCGCATGACCGGTTAGGCATGCCGACACAACGACAGATGCCTCACTGAGACGGGTATACCCAGGTGAAGTGCGAAAAATGTAGTACTGAGACAGGTATACTCAGGCGAAGTGAGGGACTCACTCAACGGGTTTCTATCTGGGTGTGTGAGGCTCCCCATTCGGCGGGTTTCTATCTGGATAAATGAGGATAATGATTCGCTGGGCTAAGTGCAAGGTTAGGACTAGATGATGTAAAGGCTGCATTGCGAGCTCTAGACTGCTCACCTATGGTAGTGAGCAGTGATATAGAGAGTTCGAGGATAACTGGAATATTCACGTACTATGGGTAAAGTTGTATACCTCTACAGAGTGAAAAACTATTTAAATAGTCGTGCTCGTGGTCATGAGCATCCTTAGTGCGGTTGGTATGGCTGTAATTTTGATTTTTGAAAACTATTTCACAAAACTGGGGTAATGACATGGGGTTTTACTTTGTTGAGTTAACTGTCATGTCTATGGCTAAGCATAAATTGTTGTTAGTGCCATGTCTATGGCTGAATATGAATTTTTGCTCGCAACCGAAGAAACGCTGGTGAGCCAGGGTTGATCGAGGGAAATGGTTGGGTTGCAACGGTTGTGGCCCAAGCTAGCTCGGCCAGAGGAGAAGGAGGAAGGGAAAGAAAGAAGGGAAAAGAAAAGAGAAAAAGGGGAGAAAATTTCATGGCTTGATTTCTTTAGAGTGTGCTCTCACTTGAGAATTGGAATTTAGCATTGCTCAGATGATTTACTTGCACACGGCACTTCCGTTAGCTTTGCTTTTACAATTTTGGTTTTTAGGGTTTTTTGTTTTTCACTACCTGTGCTAGAAAAAATAAAACGTAGTTTAAAATAACTCCAAAAAAGACAGGCAAATAGAAACAGCAACAGATAACACACAAAAAGTTTTTAAAAATCTCATATTTTTGTCTTCGGGAACTTTTGGGGTGTTACACATCCTGGTCGGCGTCATCCTCCTAAGTGGCCTGCAACATCAGTGCGAGAGGAAGGAGTTTGGTGGCTCACAACCTGTAGTGCAGCATTGAAGAGAAGGACATAAGTATGTGAACATTAGTAAACGTTGGATGGAACAATTAACAAGTGTCGTACCTAGAGAACCAACAAAGGTCCAGCCTCCAAGACTTGTCCCTCTGGCGGCAGTGAAGTATGTAGCTGGATGGAGTGCCGACTGTCTAGACCGCAGTGCAAAAGTCCGTACGACCAAGCGGCGCTACCACCATGGCTCGCCATGCCTACGAAACAATAAAGAAGTTAGTAACAATTCGAGAAAGAATTGTCACCACAAAATTACTACGACTTAACATAAAGAGAACACAACAAACACAAGATTACTACTTAGCATACAAGTCGGGTTTACAACATATCAAATCAAGTAGCAACATGTCTAAAGTAAAGGTAGCTCGAAACAAACTGGATATAACAATGAAATGGATTACATAAATTGACCACGAAGATACGAACAAAGCACTCCTAACATGGACACAAATTGTAGGTAAGCAACGAATTAGGCAGCAAGTCCAGCTTTGTGATCTGCAACATGTCACCCTCCACGACCTCCTCGGTGGCCTCTCCTACGACTGCCACCAGCCGTGTCGTTGTGATCTTCACCTGGCCTATTATGTTTTGTGCAGTTGGTCTTCGTGTGCCCATAATCTTCGCAAAGGACACACCTCTTCACAGGGACTCTAGTTTTAAACTCATTCATGTTGTTTCGGATACGATGAGTCTACTGATGGCCCTTGCCACCGTCCATCAAGTCCAAATCAGGACCCATATCCTATTACGTACATCGCCCTCTGTGAAGTTACCAACAACACGGAAACCATGGATCTCCCCGTTCCAAGTCTAAACCACATTTTCCTTCGTGAAGAAGTCTGACACATACCGCACAGAGTCCATCTTGATCATGCATTCCCCAATCCTCTAATCCTACACACAAACTCCTCTTGGACTTCTTCTCGTCCCAATCCTCATGTCCTCCAATCTCCCTCTCCTTCTCCCTTCCTCTCTAGGCTAAGTGAGGTTAGGGCGATGTGCTAGACAGCGGTGGACAGTGAGTGAAGGAGTGAGGGGTAGCAGAAGGCGAGCAAAAGACTAACGACACAACCTGTAATGAAGCATTAGGATAGCTCGGCCCATCGGATCTGGGCTAGCCGGTGAGGTATCGGGTAGGCAGCCTCCTCAAAATTTGAGCTTAGCTGCTCATTGTCGTCTACACGCATCGTCCTTTGGTTGGTTGTTACAGGCATCCAAATTGTTGCAGTCCCTTGTTTCCATTGTTGCATGAAGCATTTCTCGTTGTTGCAATGTCACGTCTCTTACTAGATTTTTGTGTATTTCAATTATGTTGCGATCTATTCTTGATTTGTTGTGCATTTGGTTGCAAAATGTCGCAGTATTGTAACACATGATACATTTGTTTTGATTGGGGGGTTTGAGTTAGTTTTAAAACATATCATGTAGCAAATTAAAAAAAAATTGGAAGCTCATATGTTGTTTTTTTTAAGAGGACTGGATTTCCCCCCATATTTTTCATGGATTTTACTACTCATTTGCAGCATATGTTCTTTGGAAATGTTGCAAACACTATTGTCAATTGTTACATCTATGTATTTAGAATGTTGCAATAATGTAACTTCAATTTCTGAAATATGATGAATTGTTTTGAGATTTTACACCACTTTTCGTACATATCTAGGTTTTATACTTATTAAGATGTCAATTACTATTCCAGGTTTGTCAAATTTGATGATAAAATAAAATAAATGTTTTTTCGACATTGCCATTTATACTTTTCAATGTAGCACCTATGTACTAAAATTGTTGTGGAGATATATATAATTGTTGCACTATTTTGATGGACCGTCTGATGGGAACGCTCGGATCGGACGTCTGGGCTCTAGCAGAGCCCAATCAGTAATCATGCATGGATGACCAGCAAGTTTTTTTCATGAGAAAAAGTCTTCTAGCTTGTATTAAAAGTAACACAAGATTAAAGTAGAAAGGTACCCAACTTTAACATTAAAGACTTTAGACAAACAACTTGTTGTCACTAAGCCCATGTGTTGATAAACGTGCTGAACTTCTTTATCTTCCACGCTGAAGACTCTGGATCTTACAACGACAACATGATTTTCAACGATCATAGAAACAAGTAGATTGCTAAGGATCTCCATGGATGTGTAGGACATGTGACTTGGTAACGATGTTGTTCGTCGGAAGAAAATCAGAGGAGATTTATTTGTAACGAACTCTGTCTGGTGTCTATCTTCAGCGTAGATGTCGCTGTCGTCGTCCGGGATGAGTTGGTCTGATTGAACCCATTAAGGGTAAAAGAAATAACACGACAAATGAAAAAAAACTCGAACAACCTGATCTAGGAAAAACACAGAAGAAATTTATAAAACCTAAAATTACTTACGAAAAATAACGGGTCACCTCCCACTCACCGCCAGCAAGAACGCCGGAGAGGAGGGGTGACGGGCGGGCGTCTCCTGGCGGCTAGGTTTCCGCGAGACGTCCTGGTTACTTGGTTAGTAAGAAAAGTTTTCCTTTTTGGGCTTGGTTCCGTTCAAGTGTACAGCACCAAGACGAAGGCTTGCGCTGTTGAGCCACTAGTCCATCAGCCCCGGCACACACGGCACCGATGGGGAAGCCGGGGACGAAGCAGCCCAAGGCTCACGAGGTCTCTCCGCGCGGCGTGCGTCTGCGTGCCTCTCTTGCGTCTATCTTACAAAGCCCACCAGCAAGATCAGAGCCTCTCCACTTCGTGCAGTTTCACACCGGACCGAATTAACCGAACAGGAATAGCCAAACCGAACTGAAAATACCAATTTTTACGGTGTTGTGCACGGTGCTGTAACTTTTTCCCCCTCGTTCCGTGCACTGGCGGAGCTACTAGAGGGTTATGGTCTCTTCTTAACTTCCTAACAGCTTGTTTGGTTGGAGGGAATTGAGGAGAGAGAATGGGAATTTATGGGTGAGAGTTATAAAATCTCTTGTTTGGTTGATGGACTTGAGAATTTAGGTGGGATGAAGATTGATAGTTTAAGGCATATCTCCCACCATCTTAAACCCATTGAGGGAGGTGAGAATTGGGAGGGAGCAATGCATCTCTTAGAAGCTATAAAGCAATCCATCACTATGTCTCATCTCTCTTGCCAAACAAGGGACTGAGATTAAAAAACAAACTCTGATGACTGATCCCACTGTACCGGTAAACTCCTATTCCCCTTCCCAATTGTTGCCAAACAAGCTCTGAATGCAATGGTTACTTGTTAATTCTTCTTGAATAATCTAGCAATCGACTTGAAATTTGGCCGTCTCTTCTTATGACTAAATCTTCTTTCTTTGTAGTATTCGGTAGCAATGGGTAAATGCCGAGTGGAAACCAAACTGCCGAAGAAAAACCAAATTTGGAAGCACCTCTGTTTCTGAAGTCCATGAGGTATGCAGTGCAGCCCTTGAAGCTACAGCCCATCTCCAGCCTGCTGATGTGCCCCTAGCCCATTAGCACAGCTCGGTACTTCTACTCATAGCCCGTCTTTCTCATACGTGCTGCCCGTTGGCAATGGGAACTGAGTTTGATCTTGCTGCCTAGCTTCTGTAATTAACTATCGTTTGTCATTTGTCAAATTTAGTTAATTGCTACTTTGATCTATCACACACCGTTCGGCAATTCACGTCAACTTTGGTTGTATTTACTGAACCAAAATAATTTGGTAGTTACCGTTACCGGACTGCAATTATAGTAGTCTGTAGCAAGCTAAATATTCATGTATTATGGTCTCCTTAACGGATGAACAAGAATAGGGTTGCCTGTAAAGAAGTGTCTGCCGTCTCATGTTTGCGCAATGAACCAACTCTGGCCCGATTTAAGCTTGAACTCTACTCAATATTACGGGTTCGCTAGCTTCAGTGCTCACCCTAATGGTCAATTTATAACAGGCAGAGAATGGCTCAAGAATGCAAGATTGTCTGTAAGACCGAAGGGTAGACTTTATAGAAACTGAAAGTAGAAGGTAACGGCGAAGTTACTGCGATCCATACATCCCCTGAGGCCCTGATACAAAATTCAATTGAACGCCCAAACATCTGGGACTTGACCCACACAGCAAAATGCTTCCTGACAGCTTAACCAACAGCTTCGTCCACAGCTGCAAGAAAAAGATTGACATTGAAATCACCTTCACTCAGAGGCCGTGTCATTGGGATTATTCGTCCACATCCTGCAAAGCCAGACAAATCAAGTTTTAGCTTCTTTTTCTTGACACGTGTGCACAAGGAAAGCCTTATCCAAGGGAAGCCGCACGTGAGGAGCATGGGGAGCGTAAGTGCCCACACAGCAGCATGCAGCGCAACACGAGGGAAATCCGGGCTGATTCCTGTTAAGTTCGGCCCAATAAAATCCGAGCTTGCTAGTATATTGCATGTGACAAAATAGGACGAGATTTGTTTGAAGGCGTGCAAAACCAGAACCACGTTGACGTGCTGGTTTTAGGGCCGGAGCATTCAGCTTTTGGGCTTTGGACGGCTTTGATTTCGGCTTTTCGTTAAGAAAAACCAAAACTTGTTTTTAACGTGAAAAAGCTAGAAGCTGGAAGCTGTTTGAAGACAGCCTCTCACGGCTTCGACGGAATGGGTTTCCAAGTTTGCCTCTAGAGTCGAAGAAACTTACCACTCTCCTACCACGTATATAATCACAGATCCCACCGGCCACCCACACTCCTCTCGCACCCAAACCCTAGCCAACGCCGATTGCGGTTAATTATCGTTAATTGCGGTTAAATGTCGTTAATTGACATTATTTGCCTCAGGGGCATTCCATACATTTTTCAACTTAGAAATTCCAACCAGTCTACCGAAAAGACAGACTACCAAATATCAAACGTTAATTGATATTATTTGCCTCAGGGGCATGCCAGACATTTTCCCTTTAGGTGCATTATGGGTTGGGGCCACCTGCAGATGTGTCGACCAATTTTGAGGAAATATTGTGGTCAATTTTATTTGGGTTCTTTAGAAAACCCAAATAACCGTCATCGACATGTATTTCTGCCCTAAAAAAGCATTTATTTCGATATTACTCCATGAGGTGGACGTTGCCACTTCGTCGGCGCATATAGGAGCTGGTTTTGAGGCATGTGCCTTCTTCACTGCATACATAAGATCCAACCAACCGCGTCCCGAGGCCGGAGCCCAGTTGACGGCTGCAGTCTGATTCATGGGTACCTTCCTGTGTCACCGATCATTCCTAGAGGTCCACAATGACCACATGCCGCACAGGATAAGTCGTGCTTCCACAAGTTTGCAGAAACTTATGTCAGCAAGATTCATGGCCCAATTAACTAAGAATTTATTTGTTCTCATCTCCCCATTCTGTTTCTGCCTTGCGTACGTGTGTGCGGCCCTTCTTCCTAGCCCGTCCACCCCGCCCCTAACCTTACCCCGTCGCCGCCCTACCGACGTCCCATCCTCACTCCTCAGATGATGCCCCTCCGGACGCCGCCTCGTCCCATCCCCGTTCCTGGGCGGCTTCATCGCATCCGCACCTCCTCGGCACTGTCTTCGTCGCGGCGCGACCCCTAACGACGAATGACGATTGACGAGGAAATCGTAGCTACGATATTTATTAGATAGCGGTAATGGTTGAAAATCAGCCCGCAATCGTGCCTGCCCTGATACGCGAAAGTGTTGGCCCAGATACTCTGGTAGACAGTGCCCACAAATAGTTAGCCCAAATGCTTGTTTGTGCAGTACGTTCGATTTTTTAAAATAGAATTACATATTTTAATAAAATTACAAAAAATGAGTTTATATCGTCATTCAATTGGCGACATGCCCCTACCGCCAGTTGGACAGGCGACAGAAGCACTGTCATAAGCAAAACAGTGTGAAATGTCTCTGTAGCCATTTGGAATGATGACACAGATCAAATTGCCAGTTGAAATGACGACAAGTTCATATCGCCAATTGAAATGGCGACAAGGACTTGTTTTTTATATATTTTTTTGGCAGACAATGTTGCTTCAAATTTTACAGGATTTCACTCGGGCTTTTGGTAAAATCTTCAAGTGTCTATTCGGGCTTTTGGTAAAATCTTTAAGTGTCTATCGAACTGATTATTTTCGAAAAAGAGAATGAAATATTTAATAGAGAACAATTTAGGAGTCAAATTTAGAAGATGACATTTCAACTTTCAAAGAATTTGTAACATTCCAAAGTTCTCATACCAAAAATAAAACTAATAAAGCTATTATTTTATTGGATTTTCCGTTCTCAAAGAATTTTCTTGATTTTCTGTAATGTAAGAGAGTTATCTTGCTTATATATATATATATATATATATATATATATATATATATATATATATATATATATATATATATATATATATATATATAATCAATTATTCGCAATTTCTTGAAAGAAAATTTATTGAGTTTTTGAGGTTTTATTGACTTTAAAGTTAAAAATAAAATGTAGGTAATTTCTTGAATTTTTCGGTATTTAAAAAAACTTTTTCCTATTTATTTTAAAGCCAAAACAAATAAATTACCAAATATGAGTTTGAACTATTTTATTTAAGTCCAAAATGTCTCAGAAATTTTTGTGAATTTTCTCGTAATTTTGGACTTTATTTCCTATTTTCTAAAGCCTAAAATGAATTAACTCAATATTTGGAATTAGAAAATCAATTAAAAATCCCAAACTCCCTTTGGGCTGAATCTCACCCGGCCTAACTCACTTTTCCCATGCACACAACACGCTTCTCTTTTTGGACGGTCCGAACAACCCCACCATGCCGTTCGGATAGTCCGAACGTCCCTCTCACTGTGTCACTTACACGTGGGACCCACAGCGCTCACATCATCTTCGTCCTCTTTCCTTTCTTCCCCGATTCTCTTTCCCTTCCGTCCGCCATTGCTGCTCTTCGAGACCTTCCAAACCCGGCTCAATCCTCATCGGATTCCCCTGATTCCGCACGCATTTAAAACCCCGTATCTATTCACGTCCATTCCGGCCTTCACCTTCCTTTATCTCGCCCTAAATTCCTTAAAACCGCCGAAGATGCCGCGTGGCCAACTTGCGTCCTACGCCGCCTTGGCCTCACTCATGCCCTATATATAGGAGCTCTGGGATCGCCTTAGCCTCCTCATCTCGCCACCACAAACCCTAGCCCTCCTCCCGTCCTCTAGCGCCCAAAATTCGAAGATTTTGCCACCGTTCGGAGCTTCTTCAACCTTCGATTCTGCCACCGCCAAGCTCGCCAGCCCCCTTCGTCGACACCCTCGGCATCGCCGTGTCATCGCCAACCCAGTACGCGCATCATCTTGAGCCAAGGACCACGGGAGCGCCACTTCGTCGGAGACCTAGAACATGCCGCCGCTAATCCTCGTCACCGACGGCCAAAACCTCACGCCCGCTAGCTTCTAAGGTGAGCAATAGATTCAGTGAGTCACGCTTGTCACAATGGTACCACTCACGTGCCTCACCGTAGCGCGTAGCGCCGCTGAGGTCATCGCCATAGCTCCACCGGCCACAGGCTGACGTGGCTCAGCCATGTCACTGCCACCTAGGAGCCACATAAGCCCTAAATCCTAGTCAGCTCTTGCGTGCCAATACGCCAGCTGCGTAGACATTCGGACTTGCACGTTCGGACCTAGTGCGTTCAAACTTTGCACGTTGGGCCCACATGTCATTGATTCAAAAGAATTTCCTTTGGAAAAATAATTCCATCCGGAAATCAAAATCCAATCGATGACATCAGCATGCGCAATAAAGAGAATTTTCTTTAGAAAAATTATTCGGGAAATTCCAGAAAATCAATTTTAAGGGTTTTTCTTTAGATTTAAACTTCCAGGGGTTCGTTCTCCTTCATACGAACTCTGATTTTGAAGATTCAAATTTCTAAATTCGTCTAAATTCAAGATTTAGCTAACTAAACTAAAATTTCTAAATTTTGAGTTCATTTGAATTTTGTTTAAATTTGGCTTATTTTCGTGTGTAGATTTCGACGTCGTTTGAGAACAACAACTATTTGAGCAAGGCAAGTTACATACTTTGATCATATTTGAATCCCAGTATTTTATATTATTTAAATTCTGTTTTAAGGTATTATTGCAAGCGTATTTTTATTCAAATAATTTAAATTTTTGTTTTAAAGTTATAGCTATTCCCAGTCCCATTGTATAGCCAATCTTGTTTTTGAATTAGTCACCCTTTGACACCATAAATCAAAATCTTGTTTATACAATAGTATAAACTAGAACACTTTGGAAAAATATATGCTTAATCAAAGCTTAGACCAAAAATATTGAATTTGGGGAATTTTAGCCAAAATGTTCACTTATGATTTAAAATGAGGCTATGGAATTGTTTTTACCATAGAAATTTTAGCAAATGATTTAACTTGGAGAATAAATGAAAATTGGTTTGGACTTGGGAGAAATGGATGTTTAGATGGTGCACGTTTTGCACGGGATCGAGTCATTTCTATGATCGAGGCCTAGGGTTCTATTGGAAGTCGCCCAAGTCAATTAAAAACCGGTCTTCGAGTCGCATCTTGCTAAGCCACATCTTACTACCACAAATCCAGAGGGGAGGACGAGGCTAAATAATTTGCAACATTCCATCGTGGTTGTGCCGTGGTCGATGTCACTACTACGTAAATGCTAATATCGACGCCGATCACGCATTTGGTTCATCGAAACCGCTCAGATAAACACAATCTCGAGACGGTTTTTGTTACCCACCGTCATGTTATTCTCCGCGCTAAAAACCGCTCGTGAAGATGTCATATCACGAGGCGGTTCATGTTTGGAACTGCTCGATACTTCACGACGGTTCCAAACATGAACCGCTCGTGATATTACCCAATATCACGACGGTTTTTAAAACCGTCTGTGATACTTCACGACGGTTCCAAACATGAACCGTCGTGATATTGCCCAATATCACGACGCGGGTTTGTTAAAACCGTCCGTGATAATTAACTCATCACAGACGATATATATAGCTCCGCTTCCCGGCCAAAACAGATATAGTCTTCTTGATCTCCATATCTCTGGCGCCACGATAGGTCCATCGCCGCCTCGTGCGGTTTGAGTACATCACCTCACCTCACCGAGCCGGCTGGTCCATTTCACCAGATATTGTCGCCGAGGAGCTTGCCGCCGTCGCCTCTGTTCACCGATCGACGACCCCGCCGCGCCTTGGACCTTCCTCGACTTTCATTGACACCTTCCTCGTGATCGAGGTGACATACTGAAGCATAAGCATCCTTTAATTTGAGTAGTTTCAGGCGTTTACGCCGAAATCGCTAGTTTCAAGTGCCTCCATGTGGGACATCACCGTCGGTTCGCCTCAGGCGAGACCTTAGGGCCGAGAGCCATGACTATATAGCAATGCGATGTCACCCTAAGCCCAGCTTTGAGCTTCAAATTAATCCTCTTGTTTTTAATCATTTAGTTAATAAACTAACGAGTCTATGACATGTGGGATCGCCATAGATTTTATAAATAAAATCATGAAATAAAAATGAGTCACCGACAAGTAGGGCCCACATGTAAGTTAATAAAATCCAAAAATGTAAAAATGAAAAATCGTAATTAAGCCTCGGAAAATACGCCGAAAGTCATCACCCTTTTATTTATTTTCGTGGTTTTCAATACGAACCGTGTGATGGACCGGTTGGATGTACACCGAGAACCGTGTGAGTGAAGAGTACATTAATGGCGTGTCTGCTTACAAGAGCCGCCGAGGAGGATATGTTGAATAAGGGCGGAATATATGTATCGTCCATGCATTGATGCGAGAATCAAGATGTTTAACAACCGAGCGCAGATCGAAGCACACTTGATTCAAGGGGTTTCAAAAGGGTTATACATGTTGGACCACCACGGTGAAGAGCATATTATACAGAAGTCAACGATATGCATATTATACAGAAGTCAACAATATGCCGAATGATGTCGATTGTGGTTCCGATTCGGATAGGCCGCACGATGACAATCTAGATCGAGATGCTTCGCGATGCGTAGGAACCGTGATGAGAGGGAGTATGTTCAATTCCGGGGCGTGATGGAGGACTCAGAGAAACCTTTGTTCCCGGGCTGCAAGTCGGAATACACAAGGTTGTCATCCGTGCTTAAACTGCTGAAATTGAAGGCAAGCAACGGTTGGTCCGACAAGAGTTTCACGGAGCTGTTAGGTCTCTTAGCGGACATGCTTCCGGAGGGAAATGAGTTGCCCAAAACCACCTACAAAGCCAAAAGGTTCTTTGTCCATTGGGAATGGAAGTAGAAAGAATACATGCATGTCCGAACGATCGTATCCTCTACCATATCGAGTATACAAACATGCATGTATGTCCGTGTGCAACGATCCCGATACAAGCGTAAGAAGCAATCGGATGACGACGAGGAATCGAGGTGAAGAAAGGACCTCTGCTAAGGTGGCGTGGTATCTTCCTATAATTCCCGCTTGAAGCGGTTTTGCGAACCCAAAGAATGCAAAAGCTGTTGTATTGGCACTCAGAGGAGCGTAAGAATGACGGAAAGTTAAGACACCTGCTGATTCCGCCAAAGGAGAAACATCGATAGGAGGTTTGCGACTTCGTAAGGAACCGAGGAATATAAGGTTTGGATTGAGTACAGATGGAATGAATCCTTTCGGTAACATGAGCAATGACATAGCACTTGGCCCGTGGCGCTCAGATCTACAACCTTCCTCCTTGGTTGTGTATGAAGCGGAAGTATATTTTGTTGTCGATACTTATCCAAGGGCGAAGCAACACGGGAATGATATTGATGTGTACCTAGCACCATTGATGGAAGATCTAAAAATCTTGTGGATTAAAGGGGTACAGGTATGGGATGCGTACAAACGAGAGAACTTCACTTTACGCTCCTTGTTGTTCTGCACCATAAATGATTATCCCGCCCTTGCTAATCTGTCGGGCCAGAGTACAAAAGGGCCAAAGCCCATACTCACCGCTTAGATGATACCGAGAGTGTGTGGTGAATCACTCGCAAGAAACCGTGTGCATGCGTCATCGTGAGGTTCCTTCGAGGGCTCACCCATACCGCAGATGAAGAAACAATTCGACGGAGAGAAGGAGGACAGCCGGCTCCAAGGCATTTAAGCGGAAAAGGGGTCTATGATATGGTTAAGGATTTAGATGTTGTGCTTGGAAAGGGATGTAAATCGAGGACAAGTAAGAAGAACATGTGGAAGAAGAGATCAATATTTTGGGACTTACCTTATTGGGAGCACCTAGAAGTTCGCCATCGTCGGCGCCATGCATGTAGAGAAGAATGTATGTGATGCCTTGATTGGTCTCTTCTTCAACATTCGTGACAAAACAAAGGATGGTGTCAACGCACGGCTTGACTTGGTTGATATGGACATCGACCGAGTTAGCACAAACAAGGACCGATAAAGGACGAACGTACCTTCCCCGCTTGTTACACTCTGTCAAGGCCGAGAGAACCGAATCGTGCGGTGCTTGCATGGCGTGAAAGTTCCGTCCGGTTACTCGCCAACATGAAGAAACTTGTTTCGATAAAAGATTTGAAGTTAATTGGCATGAAGTCTCATGATTGTCATGTGTTGATGACACAAATGCTCCTGCTGTAATTAGAAGTATTTTGCCGATCAAGGTCCGAGAGACAATCATGAGGTCGTGTTATTTTTTAACACAATTGCTCGAAGGTCATCGATCTCGGCGGACTAGATGCTCTGCAGACGAGGTGGTGACGACACTATGTGATCTTGAGATGTATTTCCCTCCGTCGCTTTTTCGATATCATGGTCCATCTCATTGTTCATATTGTGAGGGAGATAAAGATGTGCGGCCCGTGTTCCTACGTAGCATGTACCCGCTCGAGAGGTTCATGGGAATTCTCAAGTCATATGTACGGAATCGATCTCGCCAGAGGGCAAGATCGTCGAAGGTTATGCAACCAAGAGGTCATTGAGTTCGCCTCAATTACATGGCTCAGTCGAACCGATAGGTGTGCCTCGATCTCGCCATGAGGGGAGGCTCGAGGGTATCGGGACCATCGGAAGGAAAGCAATCACTCCAAATATTGATGCGTATGCTCGCCCATTTCACGGTCTTGCAACACATGACCGAAGTGTCCCAGATATCGACCAAAGACAAGGACGCTTGCTTCGCAATGTAATCCGCCGCGCCGATGTTTGGATCACGAGACAACACAATGCATTTGCGGTTCAACCAATGGTTGAAGGAGCGACTTTGCTAGGAGCTCGTCAAGTGATATCTTGACATGGTTGGCAAAAGGGCCAACATTTACGCTTGTAACATGACGAGGATACGACATAAATGGGTACACATTCTATACACAGCTCGGGATATAAAAAGCACTAACCGTAACAGCGGTGTCCGTGATAGATGCATTCAAGACCGATGGGTGAGGAGCTCCTACTATGGGCAAATAGAGGAGATATGGGAGCTCGACCACGTGCTTTTCAAGATCCCCTATTTCGGTGCCGTTGGGTCCATCTCCCACAGTGAAGGTCGACAAGCACGGCGTCACTACCGTGGACCTCGAACGTGTCGGATACAAAGACGAACCATTCGATCTTGCAACCAAGTTGTTCAAGTCTTCTATGTTACCGACCCAAAGAAATAAGAAGCGCCACGTAGTTCTTCATGGAAAAAGGAGGATTGTCGGAGTTGAGAATATAGTGGACGAGGAAGAATACAATCAATTTGACGAGTTGCCTCCTTTCGGAAACGGCATAAGGGTCGAGGAAGAAGAACATGACGAAACTAGCTACATACGCGTCGATCATCATGAAGGACTAATTTTTAAAGATTAATTGAACAATGTGTGTATATGTATATACATTCTGATGAATGGTTAATTTTAGTTCATTTGAGTTAATTAATTGATTTGTACTATGAAATGGATGTGATTGTTTCTCAAATGAATGTGAATTGATGTATATACATGTATTTGTTGTCTTTTTCGCTTGTTTCAGAGGGCATGGCTAGCATTTCCGAGGCTAGCCAATAAAATGATCGATCTAGATATTAACCAATACAAAATAATATCACGCACGGTTTGAACTACGCATCGTCTCACATGTATATCACGCACGGTTGTTTATCAAAACCGCTCATGCTATATATATATCATGAGCGGTTGTTTATTAACACCGCTCGTGATATCATATATCACGAGCGGTTCTAAGTTAGAACCGCTCAGGATATCATATATCACGCACGGTTGTTTATTAAAACCGTCATGATATATATCGCATATCATGACGGTTCTAAGTTAGAACCGCTCAGTGATAGTAATATCTCACTGACGGTTCTAATTTAGAACCGTCGTGATGTCCATCCCTATTTACATTCGGACTCTAGCTAGGGTTTGCCGCGCCGCCACTCTCAAACGATTAAGTTTCTCAACTCCTCTCGCTCCCTCCTCCCCGAGCCCGTCACCACTGTCCTCGGCGACGCCTCCTCGAGCCCGCGCTATTCCTCCCGATCCGTCTGACGCCTCCTCCTCCCCGCGCGCCTCCCCCCCGAGCCCGCCGAGCCTCCTCCTACAGCCGCGCGCCTCCCCGAGCCCACCAAGGCCTCGCCCGAGCCCGCCGCCTCCTCCCCTCCCGAGCTCCGTGGCGCCTCCCTTCGACGCCGCCTCCTGCTGCTCCGTCTTCGCTCCTGCTCATTCCGTCTCGCCGACGCCTAAAGGTAACCAATGCCGAAGTTACCGATCGACCCCACGCCTTTCCCTAACTATTTCTATCAATAATCTGTCATGGTCCTTCATGATAATTGTACATGTTTTAGGAATTTGTATTTGTTCTAGTCGATTATTCATATGGTATTTGTTTTGATATCGCCATCGAATACATTGCAATGATAATTCTATTTCTTGTGAAGATGTCTTCCGCTCATTCTCGAGTCATCGCTACCTCATGTGTCTCGATGATGCACCATCCTCTGGAACAATATCCAACCGCGTAGAAGAAGAGGAATATCGAAAAGGCCCACGGGCCGATTTACCATCACGGAGGTCGATCACCGACCCTATCAATCTCGCCGAAAGCGGCGTCGCATTCGGAGAATAGTCGGAATAGTTGCACGGAACGGGTCAAGATCACCTATGATTCGTGGAAGGTGGTGCCCGACCATCAAAACGCCTTTGGCGGAAATTTCGCATCGCTCGAGATCCCTAAGAACTCCCGGACTCCGTCGACGACGACGCTGCGTTACTTTCTGCGCAAAGCGTGGAAGAACTTCAAGAGCACGCTTGTCAAGAACTACGTGGAGAAGGATCTGCGCCCTTCCACAAGTATCTATTCTTGGAAGAGTCCGGGCCGAAGTTTGTGGCGAAGAAGACGACAGATGAATTTAAGAGTGAAAGTGTGGCGCACACGGCCCTCCAAGCAAAAAACAAGCACCCCACGCACTCGGCACGGCATGGGTATGCGGGTAAAGCCCCGATATGGAGGGATCAGAACAGCGAAAAGCGGTTTGAATCTCTCCTGCTATTTCCCGAGATCACTAATGTGCTACCGACGGTGGTTATTTGTGAGGTTATGTATTCGCCCACGGGAAGTGTACTTTCCAAACCCCAAGACCGTGAAGTGTCCCAACGCTGTAAGATATCGAACTACCTAGTTTGTAATTACTCCATAACTTCATAGGAAGTGAAATGACATATCGGGCTATATTGCGATAACGTTGAGTGCACAATCTTCCCAAGGCTCATTCCAGCAGATAGGGAGAAGATATACTCTCTGCGTCCTAGGAAACAAAGTGAGTATCCGAATCGCACGAGAGGCGCCGGTGTTTTTGTTACATGGGAACAATGGTTCCAAGCGGACTCGGATCGCATCGAGTAGGAAGAGAGCCAAAGCCGAGCACGATGCAAAGCTACGAGAGGATCTTCGCATCCTCGTGAGATGAGCTCACCGAAAATTCAATCAATCCTTTGAGGAAAGGATTCGTGTGTCGAGCAAAAGCAAGATAGAGACCTTTGAGGAAAGGATTAAGGATTGCAAATGCCAAGTCGGTTGGAAGCCCCTACCCTACTATACCGCTAGCCACTTCCTAAACATCCGAGTAGTCATTCCAACCCTAACCCTACCACAATAGGTGATGACAGATTTTCCGTCGATGACATCCGTAATAATTATTATCTCTCGAATGCTCAATCCATTGATAGGCTTGTTGGAGTAGCTAATTTTGTATCGTTATGTACGTGGTGGCTACGGCGCAAGCTCCAAGTGAGATATGTCTCTGTTGCCCTAGATGTCGCTTGGGGCAGTGTATCCATCCCATTTCGGAGCTTTGGTGCACGTGCAAATCTAGCGCCGGGTTTCGCAAAAGTGAATGTGGACGGTGTTTGTGCCAATTTCGAGGCCGCCCCGCCGAAAATTCCCCAAACGATGAGGTCATGACTCTAGGGCAAGCCGTTGGAACATTCATCCAAAGGGCCCAAGGAGGACATATGCCCGAGCTACTGCTCCCTGTCAACTTCACGGAATGTCTCCGAACGCATCAAGTCCATGGGACCGACCGCACCGGCTACCAGACCGACATGGCAAGGGTCCGCCGATCACATGCATCTACACTCGTGCTCACCGACTCTTGTGAAGTCGACCTATACAAAGCGAGGCAGCAAGGGCAAGGGCAAATCGAAGATGATCGAGTCCTCTCCTAATATCCCTTCTTGCCGCTGGCGGAAATACAAGCCAGGCGAGCCGCTGTTCGAGAAGTTAGACACCCTACCCTAGGACCGGATTGCACGGAATTGCATGCATGGTACATGGAATACCCAACAAGCGGTTGATCAACGATGCTCGGGTGTCACCGCCAAGTTCAAGGAGCATCATTTTAACCACGTGTATCAAGACGATGTCTTCACGGTGACCTTCGACGACTTGTTATGTCTCTTCAACCTCGACGAGCTCGACGCCTCAATCATACGATCTTTGACAATCGTAAGTGTGTACAATCACGGTCAATGTTCGTAATATCGATAAATGTTATATATAACTCCTAGCTTTTGTATAATAGATACATGATCCGTGAAGCCGAAAGAAGGAAATCACCGGTAGGTTTCTCGACCCACACGTTGTCTCCGAGCAAAGCATCACGGCGAATGCAACATTCGTCGAGAATTACGTTATAGATTTTTTCATGGCTCACCGCAACAAGGAATTCATACTTTTGCCCTACAACCAGAAGTAAGTAGTGTTGCACTCTCGGCTATACTTGTTGATTTGTACTTTATAAGCAACACTAACTTAGGTTTAATGACCATGCCGACATATCTGTAGGTTCCATTGGATTCTAATTGTAATTATACCAAAACGGAAATACGTAATATACCTAGATTCCCTACAGAGGGCCACTCACAACTTCACAACTATCCGGAGTTTAATCATCAGGTAAACACATTTCCTCCATAGAAACTCTATTGTAGTCTTTCCTTCCTTTGCAATGGCTAAGGCTAACTTCTTGGAGTCACGTGAGGGTGTTCGACGTGTTACATGCTAAAGGATGGAATATCAAGGAAGGACGCCGCAACATGATCAAACATTCCCGGTACTTGCTAGCTAGTACACATTAATCCTATATAACACTTCGTAGCAATGCCTCTCGAACTAACCAATTCTATTTTTGCGGGCTACCAAAGAAATTACCGGCCGCAACGTCTGTGGATACTATGTTTGCCACAACATGCAACTACTCATCGGTTCCGCGATCACCAATGATCATCAGGTTTGTCAATCTTTCAACAATTATTTCATATATACTTACCAATTTATATAAGCCCGAATTTAATACCAATTTATATAAGCCCGAATTTAACCTTCATATCGACAGGTTGCGAACATCATTGAAATCTGCGTTGGAACAGAGCGAGCTCATAAAATTCGATCACACCTTGCGTCATTCCCTAATGACGTGTCATAAATCCAAATGGGAGTTTCCACAAGGTAGCAGATTGAACTTGATTGAGATAGATTGAACATAATGGTACATGTGTGTAAATTAATGTACATTAATGGTTAAATTTAGTTAATTGATTTGTGAATTGATGTGTGCTTGTTTCTAAATGAATGCAATTTTGATGTGCTTCAAATGAATGAGAATTGGATGTGCTTGTTTCAGAGGGCATGGCTAGCATTTCTGAGGCTAGCCAATAAATGTAAATAGATTTAGCAATGCAAAGACTACCACGACGGCTTCGAGTTTATGGGTCATAATGCTAATGGTCATCACAGAGCGGTTTTGAACCGTCATACATACTATCACGAGTTCGTGCAGATGCAACCGTCGTGATAGTCGATTACGCAGACGGTGCGTAGATAAAACCGCCTGTGATATTCCACTATCACGACGGTTTCATATACGACGTCGCGGTAATCATATCACGCACGGTTTCATCTACGCATCGTCATAGTCGATCATCACTGACGGTTTTATCTACGGACCGTCTCGTGGTAGTCGAATATCACGACGGTTTTATCTACGCATCGCTCGTGGTAATCGATTATCACGACGGTTGCATCTACGCACTGCCTGTGATAGTATATTGCATGACGGCTCAAAACCGCTCTGTGATGACCATTAGCATTATCGACCTCATAAACTCGCATTTGCTCACTAACCGTCTGTGATGGCGTTTTGAACCGCTCAGTAAAGGCCTTTTACGTAGTAGTGTGTGTGGGTGTCAGAATGACCTACTTTTTATATATTCCCACATGGCACAAGAGGGGGCTCAAATCCGGCGGGTTTCTATCCAAAGGAAGAAAAACCTTAGCGAGACGGGACTACGGTGGGATGGCGCATTGTAAAGGCTTCAACACGTGCTCTAGACTGCTTACCATAGGTAGTGAGGGGTGGTATCGACGGATGCCAAACAAACTAGAGAATTCGTGTGTTGTGGGTAAAGCTGTACAACCTCTGCAGAGTGTAAAACTATTTGAATAGCCATGTCCACGGTCATGGACATGCTAGCAAAGCCACTCAAAGTTGGACTTTGATTTTGTTTTCAAAAGACTTTATCAAATGGTTTTGGATGATTTATCCAAATGGGAAATTGGGCGGGTAGCCATGTGATAGGAGGGTATCCTTCACCACTCTTGTGTGAATGTTATCTGACTATAAAACTTGAGAATTTCGAAAATAAATTTTAGTTAGAGAATATATGCTTTGAAACTTAGTACAAATATTTAAAGAAAACATTGCTTTATACAAATTCAACCAGTAAGCCTGTAATATCCCATTTAACTAAATAAGTAATTCAGAATTAGAAGAGATAATTAATAAATAATAGTAATAATCTGAATTTAGTGGGAAAGAGAGATTAGTGATGGGCCTTCGGCCTATGGGCCAACAATGGAGCCGCTCACCCACAAAAGCAAGGAGGCAGAGGGGCTAGCCAACCCTAACCTATCTCCTACTAGATGCCGCCTCTAGCCTGCCCTTCCTCGAGCAAATGTTTGTGCAGCCGCCGCCGTCTCCTTTTTCCCTGTACACATGCATGCAGGTAGTAGAGCCATGCCACACGCTTCTTCCTACTGCTTGGTACCGCTGCCTGCTGCCGCCCCTGTGCTAGCGCCACCTGCTGCCGCTGGATGCCCACGGCTGCTGCATGATCTGCTAGCTCGCTGCATGGCGCGCTGCCGCTGTTTTTTTTTTGTTGGTTTCCCATCCGATTTGCCGAGCTACCGCATGCATGCAAGCCAGCGTGATTCCCCCATGTGACTACATGCAAGTGCGTGTGCTCTCAACTGCTGCTAGCTATTTGCTTTGCTTTTGCCTTGTTGGTTGCAACAGAAGAGGGAGAGAGTGATTAAGGAAATGATGCATGCATGGGTGGCGTGTGCTGCTGCTAGGATTCTTTAATGTGCCACTACCAACCATGCAAGGATCAAGAGGAGGGTCCAATGATCAGCAAGAAGAGGAAAATAAGAAGGAAAAGGAGGGAGAAAGAGAGAAGAATCGTGCGGAAGATCGGTGTTCCTCCTCGCGGTCTTCAGGGTAACGATATGTTTTTCTTCTCTATTTCATTAATTTATTTTAGAGATTAGAAATCGAGATTAGAGAGGGCATTAGCAGTTTCTAGTAAAGGGATCGAATAGTAGATCGGCTTACTTTGATGTATTGTTGTACTGTAATTTCGGGTACTGTAAGGGCGTAATTTGACGATATCAACGGTTGTGTAGATCCTTTTCTGTCCAGTATATTGAACGTCGGTTTTGATGGCTTTAGAGGCAGATTCCGTGGATCCCATCTGTTAGAGATAGTTGGGTATTGTCCTTAGCTTTCCAGGGCTGCCAAGAACGCCCAAATCCGATTAACGGTCAGCGAGTTATGAATTCTTTAGTGTCGCTGTCCTGTTAATCTATCAGTTTTCTGATAGTTTGTAGAAAACTGGAATAAGCTATTAGTTGAAGAGGAAATCAGAGGATCTCGATATAACAAAAAATGTAGGTAATTTCCATACCTTTCTAGAAAGCTAAAGAACACATTATTTGGATGCTCGTAGTAAAAGTTATGGTGGTTTTAGTGTACTGTCTAGAGAACCCGACGTGAAAATTGGTGTCTTTTAAATTGGCTTGGTAGGGGTATTAGATGGCCGATTCAGAAGGGCCACTCAACTAGGTTTAGTTGGAAAATTTAATTATCTTTCCAGAAAGTTCTAGAACACCTTATTTGGACCCCTGTAGTGAAAGTTATGAATTTTAGAAGTGAACTGTCCAACAGGGGGGACAGATCGATCGTTAGTTGTGGGACGTTTGGAAGGCGCTTGAGAGTTTGACTTTTTCGTTTGAGCTATTAAATATGTTTTGGGTCCAGCATGGTTATCTTAGCTTGATTCATAATTATGTTCAGGTGAGGGATTGGTCCCAGGGGCAGCGCCCTCTTCGCGTCTACCGTTTCCGCACGGTTGAGGCAAGTATCCTGTTGTAGCATAATGATGATTGATTGTTATGATTGTTTGCGTTTGAATCGCATTTAGTCATATATGGATGATAGTGTGATGAATATGAATAGAACATGGTGAATGCATGTTTATGGTTAAAGCTTTCCTATCTATGTTGATTATGCCTTACATGTTATTTGGGATCTGAAGTTGTGGTATGTACTTGTTGATTCTTATGTATGAAAGATAGGATCATAGTACATACGCATATTGAAAGCATATCTGAGACTTGGTCACATGGTAACCAAGTATATACAGTTGAGGTCCCCGTCATGTAAATGACGGGCTTGTGGTCCCCACATTCGTGGAATGTGGGCATTGAATAGAGGTCCCCATCATGAAGATGATGGGCAATGGTCCCTATACTCATAGAGTATAGGCTCTTGGTCCCTGTGCCAGAGGGCACAGGCAAGGGTATACATCGACGGTTGTATACCTCGCATTACCGGTAAAATGCGAAAAGAGATAAAGGTTAAAAGGTGCATTGCATGTTCGCATTACATAAGCATGAGAGTTATCTTTAGTGTAATGTTTCTTTTGGAATGTTGATGCTATACTGTGAATTTAGCTTTTTCTTTATTGATACTTGCTGAGTCTTTGGGCTCACTCTTGCTTTGTTGTGTTTTTAGGTACCACAGGCAAGAACAGCATGCATGGTAGGGAGTAGTTTTGTTGAGATGCACTCACTACCATTCATCATAAAGAAAGAACATCATTTAGTTTATATTCTTTAAATAAGCAAACTGATTGAGATTCACTTATAGTCTCGTTGAATGCTTTGGCTTAATTATAATAATGAGATTAGCGAATTGGGATTATGCTTATTATTGCTTTATCGGAATAGACTATGTTGCATGTTGAATGAATCTGGATATTACATTATTGTTAATGTTATCTTTAACTGCTGAAACCTCGGTATATTTAAGTATACAAAGGAGGTTCTGCTGAAAAATTTGGTAAATGGTCTTAGTAGTATTGTTTAATTTTATTTTAGTAGCATTCCAGGCTCAATGTTGAGCTGGGGTGTTACAAAGCATTCCTTTGATATATACTTGCATGCATTATAATCTATTATTAGGTGTAACTTGCGAGCACGGAAGTTGTGCTCACCCTTGCTTAATACAAATAAATTTTAGAGGAGAAGGACTTCACTACCGGTGTGGATCTCAACGACTAGACCGCTACCCCAGTCAATTGCCTGTGGCAGATCATCTTGACTCTACTACTCCTTTGTCTTCCACTGTGTTTGTCTATTGTTGGCTTGTAAGCCATTCTTGTAATCAACTCTGATCTTTATTAATAAAGTTGTGCAATTTATGGCTGTTACCATATTTGTTTACTGTGTGAACTAGCTGCTGATCTTGAGACTAGTTCAGAAATACACAAAGGATTTGGGGGTGTTACTCTCGGGTCCGACAGAAATGGTATCAGAGTCCTATCGACCGTAGGTCGTGACCTAGTTAGAATGGCCGATAGTTGAAAACTACAAAACTTATTTTACATAACAAGAAAAATAATTTGTTCTCTCCTCATCTTGGTCATCTATCTATCCTTAGCTTCTAAATAGCAATTCTTTCTTACCCTGCTCTTCTTTCACCATTTTATAATGTTAAATGGATCCTCTTTCCCTTGAAAAATTTCTATAGATGATCAATACATTTCCCACCATTACGTTCAAGACCACAAGGCATGGAGCATCAAGTGAACATCATCCTGCAAGATTCATCGATGATTGTGAGCCGAAGATGCGATGTCAGCCAAGCCATATAGTTTAAGTCTGTCAGCACTTATTCTGTGTATTGAGTCATTTCACCATATAAAGGGTCTCAATCGATAGAATGTCGTATAAAACTATTAAATATTTTGGAAGAGTTTTTGAGTTGGTTCTTTCATTTGGGAGTGTTGTTTTACTCTATCCCCTTTGATCTTCTTTGTCTCTTCGCTAGCCTTTGTCTCCTTCCCTAAACCTCTGGAGTAACCAGCATATGGTGAACACTCGACGCTCTAAAAGTGGAACCAACGCCAACAATAATGTCCCTAGGAATGACAGTGCCTCAACTCCACCACCACCAGCAACCAACGGATCAGAATGGCAACTGATGGACAACAACAAGCTACCAGAAGTATCTCATAATGATGTCATGAGCCACTTTCTTCCTGAAAGTCACCATCAATGGAAGTATGTTATCCGTTACAGATGTGATGAACTAGGACACTTCGCCTACGGATGCCCTCAAATGGGAAAGCCAAAACAAGATGTCCATTGTGTTAACTGCAATAGCACCGAACACTGTTTCACCAAGTGTTCCAAGAGGAAGGTAATCCAGTATAAAATCTGCAACAATTGTGGCATGGAAGGGCACTTTGTCAAACAATGCCCCTTACATAACCAAGTATTTTTAGCACCACAAGCAACCTCAGCACTAGAGGATAGGTCAGAAGAACCTGAGATGCCACACCAAGCAGCAATCAATGGCTCAAGCTGTGAAGGAAATCATCCACTCGGAGAATGTTCCATGACCAAGATTGCATGTTACTTATGTGAAGGCGAAGATCATTTAAAGACAATATTGACCTCTGTAGTACAGCAGTAGTGTGAAAGTTATCAAGCCACCCTCATTCAAGCCAAGGAAGACAGGACCATGGTTACATCTACCAAATTACCCCAAGAAACAGAGGGACAAAATTCTGACCAGATCAAGCACAAGACGTTCAATCGGCAGGACAATTGTTAGAAGAGGAAGATGGTAGATCAAGTGCAAAATATTGCAAGAAACTCCAAGGCTCATGTGATTAAATCTCAACCCAACCAAGCACCAACAACAACCACACTCATGACTCTAGGATCAGCACTACGTCCACCGATGCAGATGTTCCACGACAACAATGGTGGCCAATCTCAACAGAACAAAACATCAAGAGCAGGAATACAATGCTTCAATTGTTGGGATATGGGGCATTATGCCTAGGGGCGGATCCAGTAAGGCCCACCAGGGTGCACAGGACACCGGGTCCAAAATCGTTTTATATACATATGTATATATCTCATATTCACATGTATGAAAATACTGGACGTCTGGGACACCCGTTGGCCAAAACGAAGGACACCGACCGCGACCGGCGGACTCAAGCGTGTGCGCGTGGGCGCCACGCCCGAAGCGCCAAGAAGAGCCCAGTGAGGAAGCGAAGCGAGCCCACCAATGACCAATCACGTCGGTCTTTGCCAAAAGGGCGAGGGTGTGTGGTCCAAGAGTGAAGCGGCGCGGGCGTGCGTGATGCAAGCGGGCACGCGTGAACCAGCAAGGCATCGTCGCATCGAGACTTCGTGTCTTGTAGAATTCCAGCCGCTAGCCGAACCACCGAGAGTCTGAGACGAGACGCGAGACGCGACACTGCTCCAGGCTCCAGCGGCGAAATTTCTAGCGGTGACGGCGAAGACGCGAAGACGCGCGAAGCTTGCATCGATCAGCAAATCGATCTATCGATTGAGCTCGGTGTATCTGCATGATCCCTCCATCAATCCATATATCTAGTAGGTAGCTACGTACAGGCGGCATATCACTCTGTCTCTCTGATCGAAGAGTGATTAATCGATGCCTTGTGCTCACGAGGTAAAATACCAAATTACCGATTTATCTCAACTCTCAAGCACAGTCACTAATTTTATGTTTAGGGATCCAATTTGCTAATCGTTGGTATATTTTCTTAACCTCTAGGATTAGGGTTTACAATTGTGGTAGTACTTGGGAATTAGAATATGTGATGTGTCAAGATTTGGATTTGATTTTTTGACTACTCGAGAGTTGAGAGTTGAGACACAATGTCAAGTAAGTAAGCCTTACAATTTTAAATAAATGACTACGAATGTATGCTTCTATTATTATATAGTACAAATATCTAATGGAGTATTCAAATAATTGGTAAATGACACGTAAATTTATGGAAAGACTTCTTGAGAGATAGCCTTATTTGCTATGTGGAGAAATGCGAAATGGGGAAAGTTACCAATGATGCTGTAATTCATCACTTCCAGAACTTAAGGGAGCGTAGAAAGAAATTATAAAATGTAATGTGCTTATTTTTGTTTCGATAAATTCATGATTTTTTTACTTAAAATTTTACTAAGTGATTTCTTTTCTTCTACTTTTTGTAGGCTATCAAGGTCGGATGTTGTTTTTTGCCGATGTTGATCATTTTTTGTCCATGGTTTGGAACTTTATCCATCATTTATTCACTTTGCCACAGTTAACCAAAACTACTACTATGAGTGTAGGATTCTTTGTTTTGGTAAGCACTTTGATGGCTATTTTTTTATCCGTCATGTTGAATTGTTTAACACATTACTATTCTAATTTCTATACAACATTGCTTCATAATTAGACATGTGTGATATGTATGGGACACCCGGTCATTTTTGTTCTGGATCCGCCGCTGATTATGCCAATCGATGCCCAAAAAGACGCTTAGCACTCACCTCAGACAGCATTATCGAAGCTACTCTAATCACAACAATAACACCAGCAGCAGGAGGTAAAAACAATAGAAGGTACTTGTCATAGTTACAAAAATTCAGAAGTTTAGGGTTGCCAATGCCTCAAGAAATAGCAGTTGACGATCCGACCAGCTATTGGTCCCCCAACACATCTATTGGAGGCTTGTCATAGAAGAACCCATCTCATGTCGCAAGTATCACGTGCTTCCACTGCCGAGAGACATGACACTATGCCAATAAATGTCCAAAGAAGCCACAGACATCAAATCCAGCCATCAACTACAGTTCCAGTTGAAGACCTTGTATTCCCAACTTTCTTTCTAGCCTCTCTGAATCTCAGGGACGAGATTTCTTTTAAGGGGGGTAGTTTGTAACATCCCAAAGTTCTACTACCAAAAATAAAATTAATAAAGTTATTATTTTATAGGATTTTACGGTAGTCAAAGAATTTTCTTGATTTTTGTAATTTAAAAAGTTATCTTGCTTAAGATATATATATAAATAAAATAAAATCAATTATTTAATTTGTTGGCTTTTAAAGTCAAAAAAAATTTTATTGTGTTTTTCTCGAGGTTTTATTGACTTTAAAGTTAAAAATAAAATGTAGGTAATTTCTTGAATTTTCTAGTATTTTTTAAAAATGTTTTCCTATTTATTTTAAAGCCAAAACAAATAAATTACCAAATATGAGTTGGAACTATTTTATTTAAGTCCAAAATGTCTCGGGAAATTTCTGTGAATTTTCTCATAATTTTTGGACTTTATTTCCTATTTTCTAAAGCCTAAAATGAATTAACTCAATATTTGGAATTAGAAAATCAATTAAAAATCCCAAACTCCCTTTGGGCAAAATCTCACCCAGCCCAACTCACTTTTCCCACACACACAGCATGCTTTTCTTTTTGGACGGTCCGAACAAACCCACCATGTCGTTCGGACAGTCTGAACGTCCCTCTCACTGTGTCACTTACACGTGGGACCCATAGCGCCCACGTCATCTCTGTCCTCTTTCCTTTCTTCCCTGATTCTCTTTCCTTTCCGTCCGCCATTGCTGCTCTTTGAGACATTCCAAACCCAGCTCAATCCTCATCGGATTCCCCTGATTCCGCGCGCATTTAAAACCCCGTATCTATTCGCGTCCGTTCCGACCTTCACCTTCCTTTATCTCACCCTAAATTCCTTAAAACCGCCGAAGATGTCGCGCGGCCAACTTGCGTCCTATGCCACCTTGGCCTCACCCGCGCCCTATATATAGGAGCTCCGGGATCGCCTTAGCCTCCTCATCTCGCCACCACAAACCCTAGCCCTCCTCCCGTCCTCTAGCGCCCGGAATTCGAAGATTTTGCCACCGTTCGGAGCTTCTTCAACCTTTGATTCCACCACCGCCAAGCTCGCCCAGCCCCTTAGTCGACACCCTCGGCATTGCCACATCATCGCCAACCCGGTGCGCACATCATCTGGAGCCAGAGACCTAGAACACGCCGCCGGTAATCCTCATCGCCGACGGCCAAAACCTCACACCCGCTAGCTTCTAAGGTGAGCAATAGGATCAGCGAGTCACGCTCCTCACAATGGTACCACTCACGTGCCTCGCCGTGGCACGTAGCGCCGGCGAGGTCATCACCGTAGTTCCACTGGCCACGGGCTGACGTGGCTCAACCACGTCACTGCCACCTAGGCGCCACGTGTGCCCTAAATCCTAATCAGCGCTTGCGTGGCAATGCGCCAGCTGTGTAGACGTTCAGACTAGCACGTTCATACCTGATGCGTGAACGTTCAGACCATCCATTCGGACTTTGCATGTTGGGCCCACATGTTGTAGATTCAAAAGAATTTCCTTTGGAAAAATAATTCCGTCCGAAAATCAAAATCCACCCGATGACGTCAGCATGCACCATAAAGAGAATTTTCTTTAGAAAAATTGTTTGGGAAATTCCCAAAAATCCTTTTTAAGGGTTTTTCTTCAGATTTAAACTTCTAGGGGTTCGTTCTCCTTCATACGAACTCCGATTTCAACGGTTCTAATTTATAAATTTGTCTAAATTCAAGATCTAGCTAAATAAACCAAAATTTCTAAATTTGGAGTTCATTTGAATTTAATTTGAATTTTGTTTGAATTTGGCTTATTTTTAATGACTTCAGAGAGGCAGATTTCGACGACTTCGAAGAGTCAAATTTCGACGCCATTTGAGAACAACAACTATTTGAGTACGGCAGGTTACATCCTTTGATCGTATTTGAATTCCAGATTTTAAATTATTTAAATTCGTTTTAAATTATTATTGCATGCGTATTTATATTCAAGTAATTTAAATTCCTATTTTAAAGTTATAGCTATTCCCAGTCCCATTGTATAGCCAATCTTTTTTTTTTGAATTAGTCACCCATTGACACCATAAATGAAAATATACTTTATACAATAGTATGAACTAGAACACTTTGGGAAAATATATGCTTAGTCAAAGCTTAGACCAAAAATATTGAATTTGGGGGATTTTAGCCAAATGATCTACTTTATACAATAGTATTGTTTTTACCATAGAATTTTTAGCAAATGATTTAACTTGGAGAATAAATAAAAATTGGTTTGGACTTGGGCGAAATGGTTATTTGGATGGTGCACGTTGATGCACGGGATCGAGTTATTTCTATGATTGAGGCCCAGGGTTATATTGGAAGTCGCCCAAGTCAATTAAGGACCGATCTTCGAGCCGCATCTTGCTAAGCCACATCGTACTACCACAAGTCCAGAGTGGGGATGACGAGGCTAAATAATTTGCAACATTCCATAGTGGTTGTGCCGTGCTGATGTGTGAGTGTCAGAACGACCTACTTTTTATATATCCCCACATGACGCAAGAGTGTCAGAACGAATTCTTCCTTACCAAGTCATATATTCACCGTTTTACAGTGTTAAATGAATCCTCTTACCCTTGAAAACTTCTATAGATGGTCAACACGATTTTTACCATTACATTCAAGACCACAAAATGGAGTTATCGAGAGAGCATCGTAAAGTCGTCAGTCATTTCTGCCATGCAAGAACAACAGGCAAGATTCATCAAAGACCGTAAGCAGAAGATGCGATGTCAAACAAGCCATATAGCCTAAGTTACCAAGGCTTATTCTGTATATTGAGTTATTTCAACAGCTTAAGAGTATCGATCAAGTATACGATTTTTCTTTGAGTTGTTTTCAGTTGCAAAAAGAAATTTGATTTTTCGTAAAGTATTTGGATCTTGTGGGTTGTTACAAGCTCTCGTGGGTTGTCAAAACTCTGAGCCCATTAGCAAGCTCTTTCATGGGGAATAATTGGTGGATCAACATTCATTCTGTAACTTCACAATGGTCTTGCAGGTGGCAATACCTCAAGCAAAGACACTTTGTCTCTCTCGATCGAAGAGATTACCTCCGAACCTCCCAAATAATGCACACACTTGCCGTCATTGAAAAATTCGCCTCGAAAGTGAAATCTAACACATAGGTGGTCCAGCAAATTAATGTCCTACGCACAAGGATTAAGTATGTTGTTACACAGTACTTTAGCCAAATTCAAGAAAAAACATCCACTAAAACACTATGTGCGCACTGCTAACCTAAACCCAACTCTTAAACAAATTTAACATCATGCTTCCGTACCATAAAAAAAATCAACAATCTCATATCCAAGGCAAAAAAAAAATAGTGACGGCACATAGCACTAACTAAAACCCTACATTTAAACAAATCAACCATCATGCATCTATACCCTAAACAAGTCATTTTTCCTTCCCAGATCCGACGCAGATTAACACGAACTCTTTCACTAACCTTACAAGCCAAGTGAACAATGCAGATCCGCTATAGCATCTTCCTTCAGATTTGCATGCGTTGATCGGAGTCACCGCCGAGTCACCGCACGGAGGCCGTCGCTCATGTTCAGAGATGGAGTGGAGAAAGTAAGAGGGAGAGAGACGGAGTGGGACGGAAAGCCAGTTAGACAAAAACTAGGTGGTATCAGGTCAGAGGTCGAGTAATCTGGTATTGAAAATTTGAGGACGTAAAACAAACTGGTATTGAAGATCAAATATTTTTTTAACTCTCGTGATAATTTAAAGCTGTAATATGGCTTATTTCAATAAGAAAAGGCACTAAGCGAGAAAACAAATCTGACGTAGTGGCGTGAAGAATCATGGGACCTTTTTCATCAGTCTCCCAACCACCCGTCGCACGCTCGCACCCACCTCACCCTTCTGTGCCGGTCTCTGGTAGCCCATCGTCCCTCCCTCCCCATCATTCTCCTAGTCCCAACGCATCAGCATGTCTTTGATCCGCCCCAGGTCGACGCACGTACGTGGCACCACGTTTCCATTCCCGGCCATGCGCGCCTCGCCGCCCGCACACGTGAACGAAAAGCCGACGCAGCCTGCCTAGCTGTCCGCCCCCGCCGCTGATCCGAAATCCCACGGCACCACCCCGCCTAGTGCTGGACTTGGACCGAGCTTTTTAGGTTGATTCGAAGCTTGATCAGCACGGCACGATATGACATGTGTCTGAATCAGGCTGACACGGCACAGCACGAATGTCGATCGGGCTAGACCTAAGAACACGGCCTGTTGAGCTGCACGGCACGAAAAAAGTCCAATCCTCAAATTCCTCCTCCGGCTTGGCCTAATCCTATCTCTCCTCGGTCTGGTAGCCTGGCCTAATCCCGTTCTCCCCCTCCCCCCCCCCTCCCGGCCTGGCCTAACCCTAACGCCCATCTTGGCTAATCCATATCCTCAATCCCACACACCGCCTCCAACCCTCCACCATCAGTTCCTCTTCCTCAAGCACCGCTTTCCTCCCTCCCTCTCCGGCTCTCTCCTCCCCACGCGCCTCCTTCCTCCCTCTCTGACTCTCCTCCGGTCAAGAGGAATGAAGATGGCGGTTGCCGCCGCTATCGCCACCTCCGCTGTCTATAGTTATTTTGGGCTGGGCTTGGGTTGACACGGTATGACCCCAGCACGACGGGCTTTGAGCTGTGCCTAAGTCTAACCGAAGATGAGGTGGACCGACACGGTACGACATGATGTAGCCCAAAGCACGATAAACTTAGACCGAATCGACACGGCACGGTTCAATGTTCAGCTCTATCCCACCTCACCCCGAAACCGACGCAAGACCCGCAGTTTCCCCGGTTTCAATGCCGCGCGCGACCCTGACCGCGACGCCCACGTTGTGCGGCGCATCCCCTTGTGTGTGTACGTGCCCCCCGCGGCTGACGTGTCGAAGACTATCACTAGCAGCAGAACGGAATAAAAATTCGTTCCTCGCTGGGGCCTCCATGATGGGAGTGTGTGATTTGAGCCCTCGGGTGGTATGTTCTCCTGGTATGCATTTTCGTCTTATAGAAAATCAGAGTGACGTGAAAGTTCTGTCTTATCATCAATAAATAGTATGTATGATCCAATTACATAGATATTCATTACTAATTTTAAGTAAAATAACAACTAAAAAGTTAAAAATCGATGATAATAGCTTTATTAATGAATAAACAAGTGGTAACTTATATCAGAGTTATTTTAGACTTACAACTTTAAGGTAAAACTCAAGCGACAAAAAAAAAACAGATTACCAAACACTTTAGCTTAGTTTAAACGCTTGGTAGTTATAAGCTACGTAAGAAGAAAAAAAAACCTAGCAATTTTTTTTATTAATTAACATTTTTTTGAATTTTATTTTAAAGTTAACCATCGGCGCACTTTATTTCCAATTCTAATCTCTTTGGTCACGCCACCACCGGTGGTGTGACAAAATAACACTGTCACGCCAGCCTATTTCTAGTCAAACTCTTATCATGCCACTGGAAGTGGTGTGACAGTGTTATTTGGTTACGCCATAACCAGTGGCGTGACAAAAAGTACTATTTTGGGAATTTATTCTGGCGTGTGACAGTGTTATTTTGTCACATCACTACTCGTGGCGTGACCAAAGATGTTAGAATTAGAAATAAAGTGTGATGGATTAATTTTAAAATAAAATTCAAAAAAAAGTTAATTAATAAAAAAAAAGTTCAGCTTTACACTATAAGAATAAAAAAACTAAACCCAAACAAACAAAAAAAGTTAGCCTATTAGGCTAGTTGTCGGCAAAACCCGAAAGGAAGAGGCACGTACAACGTGTCATGTTTCCCAGGTTTAGTCTAGACGGAACCACGTTGCACTATGTGACGGCATGGGGCCCCACAGGATAGCCACTTATCGCGTGCGTCGTTTGCAAACACGCCACCGCGGTGCGGAGGTCCAATACTCCAATGGTTGGGTCGCCATCGCCGAACAGTGACTAGACTATATATTAAATTAGACATGGTGTTATCATAGAGATTTTGCTTTGCACGCTTTTTTTTTACGGAAGTATCATATTTGGTGTCGTATGGCCAGAAATAACGATATGCCGTTCGGCGATATATATGTATTTTCGTGTTTTTCGTACTTGGCATCAATCTTAGTCGTACGCTCATAGCCTGGATAAACGGTGTGTCGACATGTGTTACATTCGCAAGCCCACTGCCCGGACAGAGCCGTCTCCGCATGCTCATCGCCCGGACCGCACACGTGTCACTCAGAGAAGCTGTGTCTGCACGCCCTCTGCCTGGACAAGCGGCGTCCACACAAGTGTTTCCTGGAGAAGCCTCCTCCGCACGCCCAGCGCCCGGACAAGCCTCCTTCGCACAAGTGTAGCTCGGACATGGATCTCTACCGGCCCTCCTAGCCCGGAGTGCCGCAGACTGACAATGCCTCCGGATTTCCCACCACCATCACGCTGCGCTGTCTGGGGGAATTGCCTTCGCGCGGCTATAAATACCGGAGTCGCTCTCACTTTCGGTCATTCTCAATTGTGTTTTCGTTCTCGTTCTCGAGCTCATCGATGAGAACACAGAGAATAGAATAAAATTTTTGTGGAGATTAAAGTTTGGAGCAATTATTAGGACCATAATAGTATTGAACGGTCCCTATAAAGGGCAGGTAATTTTTTGTCCACTGCATTTGTCATTATTATTGTAGTCGTGGTTAATTAATCTTATTCAAGTAGCCCTAATTAATGTAGTTTGTAGTTGTAATACAATAGTTGTTAATAATTTAGCTGTAGTTTATTACTGCTTATAATGTATCGGTAATGAATTAGTCGTAACTAATGTAATGGTAATTAATAGTGCTTAATAATTAGTGGTAATTGATTAGTCATAATTAATTATGCTTTATTATTCAAGAATGAATTAGCTAGTGGTTGAAAAAATAGTGGTACTTAATCAATGTAATTAGTTTAGTGGTAAATAGTTAGGCATAATTAATTTAGTGAAAATTTACTAGTCGTAATTAATTTAGTGGTAATAAATTAGTGGTAATTAATAAATTATAATTGTTTGAGTCGTAGTTTATTGGTGGTAATTACACTAATGCAATTGGAGTGGTTGAATTTATGTAGCCATAATTACCTTGTTGGTAGGCAATGACTCCTAGTTAATTAGAGCTGACTAAATAAACGTAATTAATTACGATTAATTATGTATGTGAGTAATTAATCATTCTTAATTAATTAATCATAAGTATTCAATAGGAATTACTTAGATGTAATGAATTACTCGTAAGTATTTTTTACAAGTAATCAATTTGTTGCTAATTAATTAATTATTTGTATTTTATTACTCGTATTTAATTGATTACTTGCATGTAATATGTCGTTATTATTTGTGTCGTGGGTAATTACTAGCGAATAAATTACTCGTAATTAATTAGTATTAATTAGTTTAGTCATATTTAATTAGTGCTAACTACATACCATGTTTGTTATATCGCGTACCGCAAATCGGGTTGTTGTGGCTTCAGGTAATTTCGAACATGCAAGACTTGGTAGTGTTTTATGAGAACGGTCTCGTACGGGCCAGACTTGATGGGTTGGACCTGTCGAGATGCCAATACAAGGTGGTCTGGACGGAGGGGCTCGATGCGATGAATATTCACGAGCTTAGGAGTCAGATCCGGAGGAGTTCGACACGAGGCAACGCATTTAAGAAACTTGTTATCGAGGGATCACCGCATCGAATAGGGAGGCGGAGCGTATGGGAGTTGGTCAAGGTGAATGGAAGCGTAACATGGGGCTAGTACATGCAGATTGCTTCCCAGCCTGAGGCAGTGATATACGAGAAGCCGATGGTGTACGTGAATTTCATACGCAAGGCGGTAGGAAACCTTGATGAAGTCGGTGCCTCGTAAGAAAATCTTACACACACATCAATTTATCACACCCTACGTTGAATTCCACAAATTTCTAACTTCATCCGCACGTAATGGGAGCCAGAGATGCGTTGCAACTTCTTTCACTACTAGGGAACACCTCATCATGGACAGTTCGGAACCGTCATCACAGACGGTTTCCAAATCTTCTATATTTGTTCGTCTGTGATAACAAGTAGTTATCATAGATGGTTCAAAACCGTCTGTGATACTCACTATCACAAACGGTCCGTCTGTGATATTTCTACGTATCACAGATGGTTCTTAAATAGAACCTTCTGTGATATGTTACGTATCACAGACGGTTTTTAATGGAAACCGTCTGTGATAGCTCGTCATCCTAACTACATTTTTGCTATTTTTTGGCTAGCCTTAGGAATTGCTAGCCATGCCCTTTGAAAACAAGCATGCATAAAAACAGATACATCACAGATAATCAATTGTTGACAAACTCAAAATGATCATTACTCAAAATAAATTACAAAAGATCGCATTTGTTCAAGTATTGTCGCTATGGTTACAATTGGATTACAATTGAGTCAATTGTTTGCAGGTGGTTGAGAGGTGTCGGCGGGGTGATGCTTTGGGTCGACGATGGAATGAAAATCTCCGTCGTTGTCAACGATATCTGACATGATAAAGGCGCAGGGCTTCCCTCGAATGTCCATGATCTCATCCTCAACGAGTCCATCCAAATGTATCAACAAGTCCTGTCGCTAGCAAGAGTAAAGTGGTAAGCATATATATTTAAATTTATAATTAGGAAATAATTATTTCGAGATTGACAAATCTCGGGATCCTTCTTCCTAGCTCTAATGATTTTGCTGCATATGATAGCAAACGTAGATTGCACATAACTCATCATTTTTTTGCTGGCGGCACTGCAAAAATAGAATTACATATATAGCTATAGTCAGTTCGAGACGCGTTATTATGAAGTATGATATAGGATTATCGTGTTGTAGCGTGTACCGGAAATTTCGTCCTGTGTGTTAGATCGGCGCTGCTTCCATTGTATATTCCTTCATTGGCAACATAGGCGATGAACGACCTACATGATTCCAAAAAATTATCCTTGGCCATTTCAAACGAATGAATACTACAATAGAGTTATGTATGGAGGAAATGAGTATACCTCTCGAGTATTCCTTTCAGAATGCTGAATTTGTGGTTGTTGCGGATTAGGGAATTAAGGTATATCACATGGTTCCTCTTTGGTATAATGACTAATAGGATCTAGTGGTACCTACTCATGTATGTCGCTATAGCCATTAAACCTACGTTCGTGCTGCGTATAAAGTACAAATGAAATTTGTATAGCAAGTAGTGACACTTACCCCTCGTTGTAGGGCACCACTATGTACTTCTTGTCTACCTAATGAAGCAATGTCGCCGCTATGTATTTCTCGACAAAGGACGGGTCTACTTCAATGGTTTGCAAAGATACCATGTGTGGGTCGAGGAAACCCACCGGTTCTTTCCATTCCTGGACTTTTTTCCACATGTATCTATACACAAGCAATGAGTTCTGATATTTATCGGTATTACATGAATGTAGAACTTGATTGTACGCACTTACAGTGTCCAACATCGTAGAAGCGAGGTGTCGAGGCCAATGAGGTTGAATAGGTCATATAAGTCGTTGAAGCCCACGACGAAGTGGTTCATCCCGTTGAAGAAATGCTCATCGTTGTATCTGACGGTGATTCTAGTATCGCACCCCTTCTTTGTGGTCTTTTGTATGTACCAGGCATGCAAAGCCTAACAAGCATATCCAGCGCGCATTAATACTGCGTGGGAGCACAACGGTTTTCTGATGATGTAGTTCTTGGACATCCTAGACTTTTCGGACTTGGGAGGCGCCTTAACGTTCATCAATTTCGATTTGACCTTAACGATTGGCAGCGTCTTCCTACGAGACGACTCGGGAACCGATACGGCGGCACAATTTTGTTGTTCCTTCGGCGTCTTCTCCACGGGAACCGATGAGGCGGCCTTCTGAGGTGAAACATGAGGTGGAGTCATCAAGGGTCCCATTAGAGAGGAATGGTCGTATCCAGATCGTGGCACTACTGGGTCCAGGGTGATGTCCTTCTTGGGCCATTGGATAAAAGTGTGCACATCATCCCCTAGTGTTCTGATATCTTCGTTCGGGCGAACCTTCAGCGGGATGGCCACAAAATTATCATGTACCATATCCACGTCGACCCTGGCGTAACCCTGCGCCAACTGGGCACCTTGCTGCACTGCCCCTTCCAGGTATGGATACACCATCCCCCGCACAGCCTCAATAGAAAGGGACCCATCCATCCTTACTTGGAGCTTGCAAGGCGTCGTCCCCTACAAAATGATACGTAATTAGCTATGGCGTCCTATATGTCTATCTTTGGTGCATTCCATAGATGTACATTGCCTTGATGTCGTCTATCGATAATTGGAGGTCGTCATGTTCAGAATTATGCGTGGACGCGACGCTACTCCGATGTCAAGCAGGACTGGCTCCCAAATTAACAGGGGCGGCTTGCGACTGGCTCAGGAGTTGATTCATTTGATCCTGCAATGCTGCTAGCTTTTCTTCAAATTTTTCAGTAATCATCTGTACCAACCGGTCCTCGTGCTCGGCCTTGGATCTCTTCCTACTCTTATACGTGCAGTAGTCGTCTGCGAATCCATGACTCCAAGGTATGTTAACCCCAAGGCCTCGTGATGCACCCGGTGCTCCTTGTTTCGAGGTCGTAGATAGTATATCCTTCTCCTTGTCTACTTGGAAGGAGCCTTGGGAAGTTTGGGCAGTCAATTCACATTGCAAGAGGTCATCATGTTATTTTAGACACTATGAAGTTATAGACTTACTAGGTAGTTCGACATATTTACCACACGTTGGGACACTTCCTGGTCTGTCGGGTTTGTGAAAGAGATGCTGCCCGAAGACGAGACTTTTGCCCTCACTTGTAACCAGCTTCGGGAACGCGGGTCTGTGATGTCAGCAAATGGCCTGGTTGCGTTCACCTCCACCGCCGCCCATTCCTCGTATTTACCCGCGTACCCAGCGGTGCCGAGTCTGTGCGGGTGAGTGTTTCGTGTCTGGAGAGCTTTGTGCGCTGCACTTTGCTCCTTAAATTCGGCCGTCGTCTTCATAGCCACAAGGGCGTCCCATGCTTCCCGCGTCAAGAATCCATACTTCGCGAAGGGCGTTTGACCCGTGTTCACGTACTTTGTGACAAAAGTGCTCTTGAAGGTCCTCTACGATTTATCCATCGTGAGCATCGCCGTCTGTTCCACGCGTGCCATGTCTGCTTCTGGGATAGTGAACTTGCTTGAAATTCTATCCACAGTGCGCCTCTCGCTTGTTTCGTTAGATCCTTCCACCTTGGTGTGGTGATGGGGACCCGTTCCCTTGCAAGTATCCCGTAGATGGTCCAGAATCTCACTGCTGATCTCTTGGGACTCAGAGGGACCCCAAAGTCACTAACCTCCGTGATGACCAGTCGGCCCATAGGCATTTTCAATTGTCCTCTGCCATCTTGCTTCCGTATCATCTGCGGCGTCGGTGACGGCGGCCTCATCGACTCCTCTGCCATCTGCGGCGTCGGTGACGGCGGCGAAGACGGCGCCTCTGCCATCTGCGGCGGCGAAGACGGTGCCTCTGCCATCTCGCTTACTTGCTATCTATATAAGTTACATATGCAATAAAATGGATTGCAAGAGTCCCAAATTAACATATACATATGAAATATCTCCATGTCATTTAAACTGCTAAACATATACCACATGTATATAAATGAAATTGCATAATTAATTCCAGACAAGGCACGAGGGAGGACTAAATTAACATAATCAAATGTAAATCATTCAAGTCATTTAAATTGATTGAAATGCAAAACATGTACCACATGTATATGAATGAAATTAGCACAGAGCACAAAAATTTGAAATTAATGTGAGCTCTCATATGGCGAGTTGCACAAGAAACAAACTTGGCCATCTCAGCACTAAGGTCTATTCTCTTCATAAATTCGATAAGAAAACTAAAATTCAGATTTTGAGCTCTATCCAAAGCTTAACTAGACTGACATAACAATCACATGTATAACAAGCTTCACCTGAACGTTTAGGATGAACGCCCAAGGAGCGAGCTAGCTAGCTGAATTCAGGCCTCGAGTTAGCTCCTATTCTAACACTCGTAACATTCCAGCATATTTAAATGACCAAATTATCATATACATATGAAATTTCTCCATACCATTTAAAAAGAAGAATATGCTCAACATATTCATTATAAGAACAACTAAAAACAGCATGAAGCTAAGCAAATAAGATTGCTCAATTGCTCTCAGTTGACTAATTGCATAAGACATAGTCTTTGCAATCTCAGTCCTTTGTCAAAATCTCTTCACCAATCAATTTTGATAATTACAAAACAGATCTTGAGCTCAAACTACAACTTTCTCATATGTCAAGAGATTACAATTTAACTATCTTAGTGAAATCAAATCACAAAAACAACATATAAAGCATTCTGTAAATAGAACATCTGATCATATGCCTTCAAGATAATTCACAAATTTATATCAACAATAAGCCTAATTGACAGATTGAGAATAGAAATGCAAATATCTCACAGAAGATCAATCAAATCACAGAACATACAAGTGTAATCTTAATTCAGCTATAACTGAAAACAGAAAGTATAAAGGCTACTAATTATAACTGACCATATAAAGTAATATGACAACATGATTAAGCTCAAGTCTGTGTCTAATTATCTATTTGATTTCAGATTTTAACTATCATCACAGAGCATCAACAGAACCCATCACAGAGCAAGGGAGGGAGCGGGATAGAGTGAGTAGAGTGGTATACTAGAAGAGGCGCGAGGGAGTACCGGAGGAGGCGCTGGAGCCGGCACGAGGAGGGAGCCAGTGACAGGCTGAAGAGGAGGATGGTGATGCTCGCTGGCCGAGTCGGAAAGGAAGCAGCCGGTCGTCATGCCGAGTCGAGGAGGCCACGCTGCGGAGGAGGGAGGCGGCCGCTCGCCTGCCAGAGTCGAGCAGGAGGCGGCTTGTCGTCGGGCCGAGTCGAGCAATGAGGCGGCCATCATCGGGCCGAGTCGGAGCAGGGAGGCGGCGAGCCCTAGAGGAGGCGAACGAGCGCGTGAGAGCTTAAGGAGCGCGGGAGTAGTGGAAGTGACGAGCAAGAGCAAAAACCCTAGCAGTTTCCTCCTTATAAAAAGCCTATCACAGACGGTTCTATTATAGAACCGTCTGTGATATGGGATCACAGGCAGATACCACGACATCTTAGCAGGAGGTCCTTGCTTCACCTTAGCAATATTTTGACGTTTGTATCGGGATGCTTTGCACACGGGACATACATGCATGTCTGCGTACTCTTTACGGTAGAGGATACAATCGTTCGGACATGCATGTATTCTTTCTACTTCCATTCCCAATAGACAAAGAATCTTCTTTGCTTGGTAGGTGGTGCTGGGCAACACATTTCCATCTGGAAGGATGTTCGCTAGGAGACCTAACAACGCCGTGAAACTCTTGTCGGACCAACCATTGCTTGCCTTCAATTTAAGCAGTTCAATCACGGTTGACAACCTTGTGTATTCCGGCTTGCAGCTAGGGAACAAAGGTCTCACCAAGTTCTCTATTAAGCCCTCGAATTTACAAAACTCTCTTTCATTGTAGTTCTCTTCTGCATCACGTAGCATCTGATCCAGATTGTCATCGTGCGACCTATCCTCATTAAAAGCATAGTCCACATCCGGCACATCGTTGACTTCTTCGGCAATGTCATAATTATTAACTTGTGGTATAATCTGCTCTTCACCGTGACTGGCCCAACATGTATACCCTTTTTTGAAACCCCTTCGAATCAAGTGCGCTTTGATCTGCGCCGAGTTGTTAAACATCTTCAGATTACCGCAATCAATGCATGGACAATACATAAAATTTATCCCCTTCTTCAACATATCCTGCTCGGCGGCTCTTCTAAAAGCAACCACGCTATTAATGTACTCTTGACTCACACGGTTCACACTGTACATCCAGTTTTAGTCCATCTATGCTACACATGTAACAAATTAGTATCAAATTAGATTAATAAACCGCAAGTACGTACTCTTCCTATTTACCAAACATACTTAAATTGATTAGCAATTAATTTATAGCAAATATAAAGGGTTATAGATCGTTACCCTCGGAGCTTACAAAGAAAATACCAAATATCTCTCGAGAATCCTCTCCTTCTCCTCCCTTCCCTCTTTGTCGGCGGCGCAATGGGCTTCCTATTTACCAAACATACTTAAATTGATTAGCGATTAATTTATAGCAAACATAAAGGGTTATAGATCGTTACTATGGATATCATAGGGATATGCTCATGATCTTAGGATGATGGTACAATTAGCAATAGCGTTGAAGGTTTGTCGAATCACGCGTGCTGACTTAAGTTCAAGCTCTTGTCAGCAAGTGGCGGTCTGACCGACCTGTGGCGGTCGACCGGCAGGTGGTCGACCGCCTTTGGGAAATCGGTCAGACTGGCCATTATGAGATGTTGGATTTTGGAGCTGGGCCAAAAATAGAGGGTGTAGGCAAGAGAGTAGATTCTACTACACTTGGTCTCATAATTTTTAGAGATTCCAAGCAAAAGTTCTATTGGTTTGAAAAGTCCAGTAGGTTTCGAATTTCTAGGGAGGAAATTTGGCTAAGTCCCACTGAACAATGATCGCCAATAGGTATGGCGGTCGAGGCCTTGGGCCGACCTACCGGGTGGCATCGACCGGTTTTGGTTTGTTCATCGGCCAACTCGGTGGCAGTGATTGTTCATGGGTTTCAGTGCATATGTGTTGCATAATGCATGTTTTGACTAACGTGGGTCAAGTTGTGAAGAACTTGTTCCCGGAATCGATTTCTTTGTCTATTGTTGTGCAGGTTGCTTGGAGGTCAATAACAGTCGACGGCGAGGATGATCAGGACTAAGCTTGGAGAGCTGAGGTCCAGAACGATCAGGGATACCGGGTGAGGTCAATGGAGTCAAGCATGGCGCAAGAGGGACAAAGGTGACCGAACGGGCAGTTCGGTGCGACGAGTTGGATCAAGTGGCGCGGGGGTCGGTACAAATGCCATGGTGGTTTCGGTGGGAGCCGGATGGGAGAGACTTGCCGACATGATGAGAGCCGCTAGATCAACCTACACGTGGCGAAGCATGGAGGTGCTTCACAAAGATGGGACTCGGTCTTTGCAAAAAGATCGAGAAAGGGTATTTTGGTAATTTTACCAAATACCGTCTTGGTGACCTTTTGCCAACCCGTGGCGCAAGACAGTGCGTGGAGAAGCGGATTAGGCCAAGAGGAGATGAAGACGACGCTTTAAAATACGTGCATGTGTGTGAGGACCCCGGTTTATTTAGCTTGTAATGCTTAGTCGTCCATTGACCCTAGCATCACAAACAAAATAACCCGTGTTTTCGAGATATGTATACTTCCCAGAAATGCAGTATACACACCCCTTTACAAAATCGTGCATCAATATCATCCAAGACATAGAACCAAACACGAACTAGAATAAAAGACATACATAATATATAGAGAGAGAGTTATTACAAGGGGAGAGGCCAACAGGCCAAAATAACACATACAAAACTAAACAAACAGCGGAAGCAAAAGTGCCATAAGATGGTCATAAACAAAAGCCAATTAGTGTGCCTTTACCCACAAGGCAACTAACCGGACCGCCAAGCTAGTCGTCAATCCCGAAGCACATCTCGCAATAGTGAAGCCCTTGGGGCTCACCTTCTTCCTCTGCAACAAAGTTATTAAGCAAAGCAAATGAGTACCAAAATGTACTCGCAAGACTGACGTGTAGTATAACAGAACTATAGATAGCTACATGCAAGCTTTATTTGAGTGGAAGGCTTTAGGCTCCTTTTAGCATAAAGCAAGTTTTCATTTGCAATATTTAAATAGATTCAAAGCAGTTTTGCAATTCATTTTTAATTTGCAAGTAACAACGAGACAAATAACAATAATAACAATAGATAGATGACAACAACAATCCTGGAAGTGACTAACCCAATAGTCACCACAACAATAGCATGAATCACCCAATTCATACCACCCAACAAGTTTTAATTAAATGGTTGAGTCTAGTTCTTGCACGACCTTACCAAGCATGTCCATAACCTAGGACGAGGCTATTCGAATAGTTTTAACCCTGCAGGGGTGTACCAATGTACCCACACGTCAGACCGCCTTTTTGCCACATGATGATGCACACTACCTTAGGTATGCCGGCACGGCTAAGTCCTACGAGACATTTCCAATAAATGATGCTAGTTAAGAGCCGCACACAACCTGAAGAGTAGGAGACACCGGCCAAGTCTAACAAACTGTGGTGCTCTTCCTCTTATAATAACAGTTTTACTCACCAGCGACCCATAACTAACACCTCCCAAAGTACTGAGTCAAGAGAGGTCTCATATCCCCCTCGTGTGGTTAGCACGCAAAAGCGCTTGGCTTAGTGACACAAGTAACTCGGTCCTTGGGGACTTGGGCACCATTCCATTCACACCCAACAAATCACACCAACATCCATTGTGCCCAAGTCAATAACAATTTTGTTTTCATTTTTATTTTATTTGTTTACAAAGTAACAAAGCACAAGATGGACATAATGGAATAATAATTTTAGTGTGATCAAGGTCATCGACATAATGTCGACAACCGCCCATTTCTATCGTTATCTAAGCATTTCTAAGCATTATCAACGCAAACTACTAAGTGATAAGAGTCCATCCATCGAACTCTACATCACAGCAAGATAATCCTAGGCTTAGTAGTAGAGAATGAACATTTACCTACAGAGTATGCATCTATAGGCTTGACTAATCGATATTTTAACACAAAGTAGCATGCATACATACAAGTGAAACAAAGTATTAAACTTTAAAGTAATGGGACAATAATGGGATATGATCAAACTGCTTGCCTTGCTAATTATGCTCAGTTTGTTGCAGAGATTCGCTCATGGGATCAACACACTCGTCGACACCTAATCAAAAAGGCGAAAAGAATCGATAAGAACGACAAAAACCAAGAAGACAGCACAGCAAACTTGCTCCAAAAGCTCTGAAATTTTTACAGCAGCAAGAGGACGATTTTTAGAGAATTTAGCAATAAGAACCAATTGATTTGGATTCTCAAAGCAAAAGATATGGTTAAAACAATTTCATTCGGCTGGAAAATATTCAAATTGAATTGTTTTTGGGTACTGTTCATCGCAGAATTTTCCAGAATGTTTTTGAACGCAAAATTTTTATGGTAGGTAGAGCATGGCATTCTAAGAACAGCAAAATTGGGTTTACTTCATTTGGAGTTAAATTGATTTAATTATGATTTTTCTAAGTTATGAAACCAGTGGTCATGAGCCTTTAGAAACTAAGACATAAGCAAAATCTATGCTATCCTAGAGCACAATAACAGAGGAACCTAACAAGCTTTTAGTTTACTTGATTGGGATCCACAGGGAATTACCTATGCATTTTACAAGTTGAAATAACCTTTAGAACAGCAACAGAGCAGCCCAGACCAAAGGAAGAGGTCTGGACGGCTGAGATGACCTGGGGGAGGTCCTGAACGGTTTTGATGCGCTCTCGGGGAGCTCCTGGACCTTTCCAACAAAAGAGAGGAGGTCCTGGGCTGTTCAGGGTGCAAGGGAGGTCCTGAACGGCTTAGATCCTAAGAGGGAGGTCTTGGACGGTCCAGATTACTCAAGAGAGGTCCGGGACTGTCCAGACAAAAAGAAGAGGTCTTGGACGGTTCAGATCCACTCGGGGGTGGTCCTGAATGGCCAAGATCTGAAAAGGAGAGGTCCTGGAGGTTGTCCTTACAAAAGACAGGGTGGTCTTTTGCAAAGAGGACCCCGAGGGGAGGTCTTTGCCAAAAGTCCACGGGGGTGGTCCTTGGGCAAAGAGGTCCCAAAGCGACGCGCACGCGCGGGGAGACCAGGTGTGCGGGCCTTAAATACGCGACAAGGGACAGGATCTAAGGCATTAATGGTTAACCCGAAATTACCAATGATTAGCAATGATTGACGCATTTAAGGGGAGGATCTTTGTCCTTAAACGACAACAGCACCGCTGTTTTCGCCCGACAAAATCCCGAGTGCACCCAACGGCTTGTCGCGGCGACATGGACCTCGCCGGCACCAACCAAGCACACACTAGGACCATTCCTAGCGGCGGGGGTGGCCCTGAACGGCGACGAGCCGGAGATGGGTGGCGCGGTAGCGCATAGCCAAGAGCAAAATTTGAAGTAAAGCTCCGCATCAATCATACATGCAGGTGCCCAGCAACTAAGGACTACCAGGAGGTCACCTGGAGGTCTTGAAGGTGCTGGGGAGGTTGGAGGAGAGGAGGACCGGCGCTGGTGAAGACGATGAGCTCCACGGCCAAAAGCTCCAAGCTCCAAGTTAGGCCACCTCTGAAAATGTCCCAACTAAACAAGTTAGGACTTTGATCACAGAGGGGAATGGCACAAATTGAAGCAAAGAGAGGGAGAGGAGAGCCACTGGAACACTGTGCCACAGAGGAGCTCCAAGCTCCAGCAATGGCGGCCAAGGGGAGGTCTGTGGAGGAGGAACTCAGCCAAGCACAGAGAGGCAAGGCAAAGCTCAAAGGTGTGCAAAGGAAGCCAAGGGAGGAAACCAAGGGAGGTCTTATACCCCAAGACATAGAGGTCATGAGCCAAGGGTTAAGCTCATGGTGAGCTTAGCCCATGGCGCAGTTCATGGCTTCGACAAGACATGGAGGTGACGGGGAGTAGGCCTGGGCATGGCCTAGGGCGGAAAGGCATTGACATACAATAAATGCGCGCAGCTCAGAGCCGTTGGGGGACAAGACAGGTCACTGACCTCCTCACTGCCATGGCGCACGTGCGCGCCCAAGCTAGGAGAAGAACAGGAGCTGCTCTCCACCGTTGGATGAAAAAGATAGGGAGGTCACAGCCCTAGGATTTGAAACGGTAAGATTTAAGTGAGAAGGGAGGAGGTCACAGCCACTGGATCAGGACTAGGGAGGTCGTGACCCTTAGATCATCATTGCGCAGAGGCGCAAAGGAACGGGGAGGTCACAGCCATACGATCTCCATCGCATGGTTGCGACAAGGAAAAGGAGGTCAAACGTTGAAGGAGATAGGAGGTCCTGGCCGTTGGATTGCGATCCAAGGGCGTGGACCTATTGGGGAGGACTTAATGATGCGCACGATACTGCCAAGGGATGTGGAGGTCATGGCCTTTGGATCTACATCCAATGGCACACAATGGAGCGAGGAGGTCGTGGCCTTTGGATTTCAATCCAAGGACACACAACGCAAGGGGAGGTCTGGACCGTTGGATTTACATCCAATGGTGCTGACCAAATGAGGGAGGTCCTAGCCATTGCGCATTGCGCGATGGGAGGTCGTGGCGGTTGGATCTTTATCCAACGACTACGAGATGAGAAGAGAGGTCGTGGCCTTAAGATCTCCATCTAACAGCTACGACCTCGCGCGGGTGGGGAGGTCTGATGCGCATGACACCACGGGGAGGTCGTGGCCGTGGATTTTGATCCAACGGCGCACAACACACCGCGCGGGGAGGACTTGTGCGCTAGATAACGAGGGGAGGTCATGGCCGTGGATTTTGATCCAACGGCGCAAACCTAGCAAGGTGGGAGGACAAGGCCGCGATGGTTGAGGTGGAGGTCATGGCTGTTAGATTGGATCCAACGGCTACGACCTCGATGAGGTGGGAGGACTAGGCTGAGCTGGTTGAGGAGGAGGTCGTGGCCACTGGATCTGAATCCAACGGCTACGACCTCACGCGTGGGAAAGGAGGTTTGGGCTAAGCTGGCAATGCGGTTGGGTTCAACCCATTTGGATGTGGCTCGGCCCAAGGAACAGTGCGGTCCAATGAGTTTGAAATGAAAAGCTGAGACTTTAGGGATTTAAATAAGATAGCAAATCAACTCCAAAATTTATGAAATTTTAACTGGAGCTTGCTGACTTTATGATTAACCTTTTATAAAATATCCAGAGGTTTTTTGTGCACAGCATTTTTCTCCAGAAATTCCTAAAGGCTGTTCTAGGGTTTGTTTTACCTCCAAAAATTATCAAACAAGTTTTAAAACTTAGGATATTTTTCAGAGGGGTCCCACATCAACTCTAGAACCGAGGGAAAATGTTTTCCCAAGTTTGGCACAAGATTTGTGACAAGTTGAATAAGGGTTGGACTTTAGTCCACAGGAGGTTTAGGTTTTTGAACTCCACAACTTTTGATAAGAATTACAGAGGAGCTCAAGAGTTTCAAGATGTGAGAAAAAGTTTTAATTTCTACACATTTTCTTACATTTGAAACACACACCCATTTATACATTTGGGATGTTACAGTGTGTGACCCGTTTGTGTGTGGGCTTTAACGGGAGCCCGTTAGGGTTAATGATTCTAGAAGGTCTAAGCCTCCACTGTAAATAGAGGACGGAGGTGGCTGCAACCCCTTCAACCCTTTCATTACTTTGAAAACACTAGTTTTGCTTTTGTGCTTAGGGAATGATAGTTGGAGGTTTGGGTTCTAGAGAGTTGGATTTGATTTCGTGCTCATGTATTGAGTCTTTTTCCTCCATTGATGGAGTAGTTATAAACCAATACCATATCAAATCAATCCAAAGAAAGTTCTCTCAAAGATGAGTTTATTTGCTTTCTTTCTCTCTATTTGGTGATTTTGAGTCTTTCTTTGATCCGCGAGTTTTTGCTTGGTTTCTTGCTTTGATCTAACTTGTTGTGACATGTGGGAACCCATCTAGGATCATCTTGATCATCAATCACCCACGAGCAAATCTTTAGATCATATTTCGATTTTGACTCTGTTTTTTAGCACTCTTCGTTCAAACTGAAAAAGACAGGAACTTTTGTATGGATCTATGCGATCCTTGATTGGAATAGGTTCCCAATATCTTAGAGAAGGTGTGTCTCAAATTTCATAAGGTTTGACTTTACGGATCAAAAGTTCGATCAATTTGAGTTTTGGTTTTCGAGCTGATTTCACTGATCATTGGCCTGGAGGTCTGACCACCATGTATTAAGAGGTCAAACCGATTTCCAAAGGTCAGACCAATTTCTAGTTGGAGGTCAGGTCGCCTAACTCATTTAGGTTTTGAGTTTTTATGTTTTTGGTCTATTTGCTTGGGGGTTTTGATTGGATTCAATACAAGTCTTCCACTGTGCTTGTATATTGATCTTCATAGCTTTTATAGCTATTGGAGTGAAAATCGTATTGAATTCGATCAAGGTGAAAAAGAGATTGTGCTCCTATTCGCCCCCCCTCTAGTCGTCTTTTTGGTCCAACAAGTGGTATCAGAGCCCGGTTAGTTCAATCTTGATCTTAACCGGTCACTGAACTAGGCGATGGATAAGTACTCGACCTAGCCGCATGTCTTCGATGGGCTCGACTATGCTTATTGGAAGAATCGCATGCGAGTCTTCCTTGAGAGCGAAGGACAAGCTATATGGGAGGTTGTTCGAGCCCCGCTCGTTTTGCCCGAAGTTGCTTCGTCGGCTTTAGCAGCCCTCTTGGCTAACAACAACAAGGCAAAGAACCTTCTATATGGTGGGCTTGGTAGACAGGAGTACGATAGGATTTGCAACCTTGAGACCGCACATGAGATTTGGCACACCCTCGAAACTTATCATGAGGGATCGTCCCATATCAAGCAAGTGCGCCGGACGGTCTACAAGCGAGAGTATAACAAATTCGAGATGCGTCCTGGTGAGAGCATCGATGACGTTTTTACTCGTTTTAACAAGGTGATCAATCAGATGAGAGCTGTTGACATTGAGTACTCCTAATCTGACATTGCCACCCACCTCTTGGCTGCAATCAACACCAAGGAGTGGGAGATCAAGGCTACTGCCATTGAGGAGAACGTCGATCTCTCTACTCTCACTTTGGAGCTGCTTTATAGCAAGCTCAAAACTCATGAGATCAAGAGAGGTAGCCTTCCTAAGAAGGATAACATGGCTTTGGTGGCTGATCATCTCAAAGGGACTCTTGATGGTTCTTCTGAGTCTTCTTTTGATTTTTCTCTTGCGTGTTTATCTGCTGTTCAAGGAGAGGAGTTTGAGAGTCTTCTTGATGCTGATTTAGCTCTTTTAGTCAAGAAAGTCACACGGGCATATAACAATGTTAGAAACAAGAAGAGAGGTGGCCCTGTGACGTGCTATGAGTGTGGAGAGCTATATCATATTCGGGTAAGCTGCCCCAAGCTAAAAGGCAAGAGCAACCACAAGGAGTAAAAGCCAGCTTGGAAGAAGCCTCAAGGGAACAAGCCCAAGTACAATGCTGCCAAGCTCATGAAGGCCGCTCACCGGGTCCTTGCCACTTTTGGAGAGCAATCCATGAGCGATGTGGACTCCTGGAGCGAGGAGGACAAGGAGGAGCTCCCTCAAGACAAGATAGGGAAGGCCAAGGACTTCACCGGCATGTGCTTCATGGCCGACATCGTCGACATCAATGACAATGATGAGGTACCTCCTTTCTATGATGTTCTTTCTGCTAGATACGACGACATGTTTGAGCAACTCATGAGTCAGGATAAGGCCTTAGAGTTTACCATGGCTAGGAACAAGGATTTAGAATCACAAGTAGATAATTTGACATTAGAACTTGTAAATGCTAAGACTCTTGATGATGATGAATGCTCATCCTGCCATGCTTTACATTCTGAACTGTCCAAATTGCAATATGCTCATGATATTGCTTTGCACCAACTTAAGAATGCTAGGACTGAGCTAATTGATGTTAAATCTACTCCCTGTGAAAAATGCTTAGAGTCTAGTAAGTTGGATGTCTCTGGTAATGTTAAATCTAGCTTTTGTTCTTTCTACTTAGAACGTGAACATGAAGTTAAAGACATTCTAGAAGCAGTTAGAGCTAAATATGCCAAGCTTAAGGACACAATTGAGTCTACACCTTGTGCCTCATGTGCAGCCTATAAGCTTAAAGTTGCTCATCTTAAGGAGAAACATGCTAGAGCCATTAAGGTCAAGACTTGTGAATCATGTGTTAACTTTGGAAAAGAAAATGCTTACCTTAAGGACACATTAGAGAAATTCTCTAAAGGTAAGAAACAACTAAACATGATTCTGGATACATCTAAGACTCCTTATAAGAAGCAAGGTTTAGGATACAACTCTGCCCAGGACACATCCAAGTCTAATTTCATTCAGGTCTTGGAAAATGGCTTAGCTGAATTCAAAACCCAATCTGTAAAAACTGTTTTTAAATCTGCAGGGTTTGTCCAACCTTCTTTTGAGTCAAAAGGTGCTTCTCCCAGTGGTATCAAATACCATTGCACCTATTGCAAGAAGAGTGGACATTTGGTTGAGTTCTGTTGGCGTAGGTTGAAAAATACTAGGAGAAATATTGCTAGAATTTTATCTCATCAACCTAGAGCTTTTATGAGACATGGTCACTTAGAAAATAAGAAACCTGGACTAGGATTTGTTTCACATGCTCATCATGTTCCTAGACAGGATGCTTCTCATGTTGAAGTAATCATTGCTTATAATAGAACTCCTAATAAAATCAAGGATAGCACTTCTGCTTTGCATACTACTCGCAGACGTGTGTCTCAGTACTGGGTTCCCAAGTCGTTTTTAACTAACCCCAGTATTGAGACACATCGTTCTTTTGTGCCTTGATTTTTCAGGATCGCCACAGAAGGAGGAAGAACACGTGGCTCGTCGACTCCGGCTGTTCACGCCACATGACCGGAGATTCAAGATAGTTCACTTCCTTCACGCGGTCAATGGGTGATGACTTCATCACCTTTGGAGATGATATACAAGGGCGAATTGAAGGAACGGGATCAATCAAGGTGAATGACAAATTCATCTTGAAAGACGTCGCCCTTGTGGACAAGCTAAAGTACAACTTGCTTTCTGTTTCATAGCTTCTTGATGATGGCTACGAAACACGTTCTAAGAAAAATGCCTGTCGTGTGCTTGATTCTGCTGGTGAGCTTGTTTTTGGGATTTCTAGAGTTGGTAGAATCTTTAGAGCTAATATTTCCGAATCTCTTGCTGGATCTCTCAAATGTTTAATTGCATCTTCTTCTGATATCTGGCTTTGGCACCGACGTTTGGTGCACATTGGTTTTGATCATCTAACGCGAGTTAGCGGCCTTGATCTCATGAGAGGTTTGCCTAAACTCAAAACTGTCAAGGATGCTGTATGTGCGCCATGTAAGCATGGCAAGCAAGTTGCTGCCTCACACCCTTCATTGACTATGGTCATGACTGACGGACCAAGACAGTTACTTCATATGGATACTTTTGGTCCTGCTAGGGTTCGATCAGTCAGTGGCAAATGGTATATCCTTGTCATAGTTGAAGATTTTTCGAGATACTCTTGGGTGTTCTTTCTTGCTTCGAAGGATGAGGCTTTTGATCATTATCATGATCTTGTTCTTCGTTTGGCTTCTGAACTTCCTAGTGCCTTGAGAGCAATCCGCAGTGACAATGGCACGGAGTTCAAGAATGCTTCTTTTGCCTCTTTTTGTGCTGAGCGCGGTATTGAGCATCAGTTCTCTTCTCCACACGTCCCTCAACAAAATGGCTTTGTGGAAAGGAAGAACAGAACCTTAGTCAAGATAGATAGGATGATGCTAGATGAGTTTAGCACACCGAGGAGGTTTTGGGACGAAGCTATTGATACAGCTTGCCATATTTTAAACCGTGTCTTCTTGAGACCGTCTTTGGGCAAGACTTCTTATAAGCTTCGATTTGGCAGAAAACCCTCTGTTTCTCACTTTCGAGTCTTTGGATCGAAGTGTTTCATTTTGAAAACAGGAAACCTAAATAAATTTGAATCAAAGACTTGTAATGGTTTATTTCTGAGTTATCCTGCTCATTCGAGGGGTTTTCGGGTTTTTAATGTTGAAACTAACATTGTCCAGGAGACATGCAATGTCACTTTTGATGAGACTAGCCCTACAGCTAGATCCGATGTTTCAGGTGACTTACAGGTGACAGAGAGCATTTTTGTTGAAGAAGATGAGGATGAACTTGATACTGCTCCTCCACCTGTTGCTGATGTTTCTGTGCAAGCTACCCAAGCTCCAGAGCCTGCTACGACTGCTTCACCTCCAATTGAGGCTCCTGTTGTATCTTCATCATCAGCAGTACTTACGGAGGTTGAGGAGATGCTATCTCCCCAGCGCCCATTGCACATTGTAGCGGCACCTCCGGATCGATGATCGGTAATCTTCATGAGCGAGTCACTTGCTCCAGGTATCATGATTCGAGTCTTTTCTCTCATTCTGCATTTGTATCTTCTTTTGAACCCCGCGATATATCACATGATTTATCTAATGCTAGTTGGGTCAATGCCATGCATGAGGAGTTAGAGAATTTTGAAAGAAATAAAGTTTGGAACCTTGTAGAACCTCCTAGCGGTCATAATGTTATAGGAACCCGTTGGGTGTTCAAAAAAAAAACAAAATGAGGATGGTTCAGTGGTTAGAAACAAGGCTAGGTTGGTAGCTCAGGGTTTTAGCCAGGTTAAGGGATTAGATTTTGATGAGATCTTCGCTCCTGTTGCTAGACTAGAAGCCATTCGCATCTTGCTTGCATTTGTTGCACCTAAAGATTTTAGGTTGCATCAAATGGATGTTAAGAGTGCCTTTTTGAATGGTTTTATAGAGGAAGAAGTGTATGTTAGGCAACCCCTTGGTTTTGAGAATCCCAAGCACCCAGATCGTGTTTTGTATGGTCTTAAACAAGCCCCTAGAGCCTGGTATGATAGACTTAAGACTTTTCTGCTTAAGAATGATTTTGAAATGGGAAAAGTTGATAAGACTCTTTTCATTCTTAGGCATGGCAATTACTTCTTGCTTGTTCAGATTTACGTTGATGATATTATCTTTGGGGGTTCCTCTCATGCTCTTGTTTCTAATTTTTCTGAGACCATGTCCAGGGAATTTGAGATGAGTATGATGGGCGAGCTCAACTACTTTCTGGGGCTTCAAATCAAGTAGTGCAAGGAAGGGATCTTGTCGGTGTTTTAGAATCGATCTTATGTAAAGATTGTTTGATTCGGGGGTCTCCTAGAATTGAATCACGCAGAGAGATTGACACGGGTATTTTTATACAGGTTCGGGCCTTCTCTGAGGAGAATAACAACCCTACTCCTGTGTGTGTATGATATTGAGTGTAGATTGTACAATCGGGAGAAAAGACTAAGACTATTACAGAAGACAGTGCCTGTCTTTTCGATTGCCTGCTGTGTTCTCTGATTGCCCTCTCCTTTCATCTCTGATCACCGCCTTTATATAATCGTGAAGGAGTAGCCGTTTCTCCAGGTGAAGAGGCGCCTCATCATGTCCTGTAATGGGCACATGTTTGCAGTAATCTCCAGAGTGTTAACTCCTTCATGTCGCTTGGCAGTTATTTGTCAGAGATAATGGGGTATTACGTGCTATTACTACATAGAATAATATCGTATTTTGACTGCTTGGATTCCTTAATCAATTGGACCCACTCGTCTGTAGGTTTTATTGATCATAAAGTGGTCGTAGCTGACCTGGTCGTAGAAGAGCTTACGACCATGGGGTAGTCGTAGAATAACTTACGACTGGATAATGATCGTAGAAGAACTTACGACTATAAGGTAGTCATAGCAAGACTTACGACTATAGGGGTGGTCGTAGAAGAACTTACGACCACCTGGTAGGCTTCTCCCTTGTAAATATAAGGGGTATACCTAGAGACCACATGACATCATATTTATCCATAATAAGAATTATAGATAAAAGATAAAATGAGGATTATTAGATCCTCGTCATCTAGCCCCCCAGCTTCAAATGAAAGTAACTTACTTGGTAAAGGAGTTGTAGATGGTCTTATGACCACGAGAAGGTCGTGGATAGATGGTCGAAGGAAAAACTCTTCGATATTTGTATTTCACTTTGACCAGGAATATACTTGGTCAAGAAGGTTACTTACGACTATCAAATAGTCGTAGTATGGTAATCAGAAGTAAAACCTTTCCGATTGATATTTCATTTGGCCAGAAAGGCTTAGCCAAGAAAGTAATTTTGCTTGAGGTGTAAAAACGAACCTGATTTTCTTGGGCAGACAAACTTACAGAATCGCAAACGACTCTCATATGTTTGTCTGTTGGAGCGATTCCCGAAACGGTGGCAACCCTTGGGTTTCCACCTTTTCAACCCAGGCATATGGTTATAAATACTTACCGGGGGGTGAGACTTAGGTTTTTACTTTTCCCCAAATTACTCCCGATGTTCATTGAGTTCTTGCCTTCTCCATCATCAACCTAATTGGGCCTTCTCCTAAGACCTTCCTTAATCCAAAACCTCCCCTCTTTGAGAGAGATGGCCAAAATAGTTTCTGAGTGGGCCGAGTCGGAGATGGATGCGGTGAAGATTCAAGCCTTGGTCGGCGGAAGATTCCAGAGAAGGTTCTTGTGAAGTGGATTCTTGGCGGTTGGACAAAGATTGGCCGTCGGGGAGATTGGGCAAATCCGCCTCTTCTGGCATATTGTGAGTGTGGCCTTCGATTGTCTGCTCACCCCTTTCTCACACTTGTACTCGAGCACTTTGGGGTGGAATTAGTGAACCTTAGTCCTAATTCTATCACTATGTTAAGTGTATTCGTGTATCTGTGTGAGGCATACCTGAGAATTCCAGCAGACCTCGAGCTCTTTCAATATTATTATGGAATGGCTCGACAATCTGGGATTGCTTGGAGTTGTGGTCTGAAGCTCCATGACGGGAAGTCGAAGGAGTATATTCAGATGTTTACCCGGTCTTCGTGGCCGGGATGGAGGAAGATGTGGTTTCTTGGAAAATCACCCAAGATGTGACCTTACTTTGTGGGAAGGAATCAAAAGAATTCTTCATGGGATTCGACTCCCAGGGATCTTGGTCGGATTGCTCTCTACATTCAAGCCATCAAGGACTTGAAAGAGGAGGGACTGACCAAATGGCATGTGGTGAAGGATTTCATCACACGTCGAATTAGCCCTTTGAAGAAACGAGTACCTCCTATGTGGAGGTACACGGGGCCAAAAGACCCGACCAGGGACTACAAGGCGGGTAAGTGAATCTTCGACTTAGCCCTTGGTTTGGTCTTTCTCAAAGTGGTCTAATGAATGCCTTATCTGTTTGCACAGATCTTTCACAAACAGAGATCGACGTTCGGGTCAAACTTATTTGTGAGAAATCTTCGCCACCTGGAGTGGCGGTTCCTCAAATCCTTGCGGTTTTATCCGCAGAAGACAAGATGGAGCACCTAAAGGTAATCAAGGGTTGATTTTATCCTTAGGACTTTAGAGTCGTAAAAAAACTTACGACTGGTTGTTTGTCGTAGAAAAACTTACGACTTGGTAGTGATCGTAGAAAGCCTTATGATCAAGGAAATGTCGTAGAAAAACTTATGACTAGGTAGTGATCGTAGAAAACCTTACGATCAAGGAAATATCATAGAAAAACTTACGACTAGATACTGGTCGTAGAAAATTTTACGACTGGTCAGTAATCCTTTTCTGTTTTTCTTACAGAAAGTAGGCATGGAAAATCGTCGGGATGACCAAGAGGTCGAACTGATAACCATCGTGCAGAGGATGACAAAGGAAAAAGTCCACTCCTCCGTCTAAGAAGCGCCGACTCGTGAAAGTTCTTGACAAGGGAGGGCAAGTTCAAGTTCTTTTATTTCAACGGTATCTTCAGAAAATCTGCTGCAGACACTGATCGCAAATGAAACCGAGGAGGTTGAGTAGTTGAAGCTGAAGAGATCGAAGCAGCCGAACCTCTTAAGCGCAAAGCCCGCAAGGCCAGGGTACCCTTCTATTATGACAGGAAAACTTTCACAGTTTCTGCCTCTCCTAGATTTGTCAAGCGACTAGAAAAAGAGAACTGGAAGGACTTTATGTCTTTTGTGAAGGACAATGCTGCTCCAGCAAAACTTGTGGTCGAGGGAAGTGCCGATCTCGGAGTGGTCGAGATTGATCTCGACCATCCGGAAAATCAGGAGATCAGAGAGGTGGCTCCTATTCAAAATTCACGATCAGACGTGGTCGTGGTCGAGCATATCCTTCAACTTGAACTCCGACCAGACGTGGTCGTAGAAAAGAAGTCGAAGAAATCTTCCGTTGGGAAGATGACTCATAAGTTCCTGGTTAAGTCCAGAGTGCAGAGGTATGTGAGAAAGACTAAAGTGTAAGAACAGTATTTACCTTTTGCTTTTCACAACTTAATGTGCTTTCTTTTTGTTGCTCTTAGCCCGACTCCTTCAGTCCCCGAGGATGCTTCTATTGAGAAGCCTATTGTCACTTCTCTAGCGGCTGGAGAGATGACAGCAGGAGTGGTCGAAGGATCACCCATCGCCGAGTGGCGGAGAAGTCGTGGCTTCAAAGTGATTGCTACAACCATCGAGGTAGTTACTACGATCATTGAGGTGGTCGTGAAGGGCAGCAGAGGCAGCAGAGAAGCCTCCGCCGTGGTGGTGATGTACTTGACCACCGTGCGAGAAAGAAGTCGTTGCAGACGCATTCCGGCCTCCAAAGAAAGCTACGATTCTGAGAATTAGAAGGCGAGGAGTACTTCAACTTCGTCTTGATTTCTTTGGCCTGCTTCCATCGTGGGGTCTTACGCTTTTAGATCTCGCAATCGAGTCCCTCATCCCAAAGATATTCCCAACAGAAGGGAAATTTTGGACAACGAGCGTCTCGAGAAGGTTTGGTGGGATCAAGTCGCGAAGATAGATAAGCTGAAAAGTCCAACGATGGTTTTCTCGATGTTTGCTCGGATGACCATGAATGTAAGTATTTAAGGATACTTATATGTATGGCCTTCCCTTGCTTCTTACTGTCTTTCTTTTTTTGCAGAAAGCTCTAGAACAAATTGCCACTATTGGTGAATATCACCGACAACTTGTAGAGCTACGACAAGAAAAAGCGGAACTGTGTGAACAGGCAGAGAGGTGGTAAGTCACTATTATTCGTAGTCGTTTTTTATTTGACCACTTATACGGTGCTTATGGGGTTTGTCGTGGAAAAACTCATGACTAGGTACTAGTCGTAGAAAGACTTACGACCAGTTAGATAGTGCTCATGTCTACTTTTAACTTTTATAGGTTAAATAGTGACGAAAAGACCTTGGCTGACTCGCTCGATTATTAAAAAGAAGAGACGAGGAAGCTAAGGGAAGAAAAAGAAGACCTCTTGAAGAAGCTTCAGGAGGGTAACTCTACAACTCGAAAATTGCAGGGAGAGATAAATAGTAAGTGCTGAACTTAAGACTGCTTATGTCGTTGATCTTTACCTTTTTAACTCTTACTTCTTTTCAGAAAAAGAGAACGAAATGAGAAGGCTCCAAATCGGTTAAAGATAAAACTTTGGTCGCTCACGAGATTTCTCGTACGCCAAAGATAAAGATCAAGAGATTGTAAGGCTGAGATCTCGGCAAGCAGTGTAAGCGATTCTTTACATATAGTCCTTCACGAAGTTCTTGTCTTATTCTAACTCTCATTTCTTTTTAGAAATTGAGCTTGAGCCGAAGGCTTGAAACTAGGGATCAAGAAAAAACCATGATCCTTAACGAGACCCTCCACATCGCCAGAGAAAACGCAAAGGACATCAAATTATGGGAGGAGCAACATGCTGAGACCATTGCTTCCCATAATCAGGAAATTGAGAAGTTAGATTCTCGACTAGCAGGTAAGGAATTCTTTACCTGTGAACTAGTCTTACCCCTTTCAGAGCAAGTAGTCGAGAATGAACAACTACGCGAGGCTTCGACTCGTAACCAACAGGAAATGAAGTCGACGAAGATTAATCTTTAAGGCAACACCATGCTCCTGAACAATATACTTAGTGAGCTGCGTAGTGAGGGAAAAACTCCTCCAGAAGACACGATAGCTGCTCACATAAGTACTATTGGGGAATAAGTTAGGACTTTGCAAGAACTGGTGACCACCCTGAAGGCCAACCAAGCTGACTTGATAAAGGAGGTGGTCGAAGGTGCAATAAGTTATGTATTGGCAAAACTTAAAGCACATGACCCCAGCCTTAATGTGCAACCAATCGACGCCGACTTCAACTGCCCTGAAGTAGAAGCAAGTCATTTGATTGAAGATATGCAGCCAGTCAGCAGGAAGGTCTCAGAGGAGATGCAACTGGGATCTCCCTCTTCAAGGTAGTTTGTAATAAAAACCTGTGAAAACAAGCTTTTGCTGATGTAATATATAATCCATCTTGTTTCCAGCAAATTATCTTATCGAGTAGTTAGTAACTCAAAAGATAATTGACGAACAAAAAACTAAGAATTGAAGTCAAATTAATAACTTTATCCTAGCCCTCGACTATTTACTTAGTTTATTTAGATAAACTAGGTAAATAGTGTTAAAAGGGTTTCGGAAAACAGAGAGGTTTGATTAACGTGTAGTTTTTTTATCACGATTGTCATGCACTGGTCAAAAGAGTAGTAATGAATCGACCCTAGGAAGTTTCTTCTAGTGGGTAGGACCACGTGCAGAGAGGAAAGGCTTCAACTAGGTGATATTACCATCTCCGATCAGATTAATTAAATCGAGAACGGCAACTTGAGTTAGGCAAACGTCTAGAGGACTTCAAAAAATTCGTTCGTCCTTCTTTGGTGGACTCGATAGGTCTGTCCTGGAAGCAAAAGTAGGAAACTGAATAATACTAGGAAGTTCCTTCTAGTGGGCAGGACCATGTGCAGAGAGGAAAGACTTCGACTAGATGTGTTTCTTCCTCCCACCGCTTGGGACGAAACGAAAGTACACCAAAAGCGGTTGAATAAATCTAAGAAAGTGCACTCGCTCGAGTATTTTTCAAAATAATCAAGAAATAAACTAAGATGAAAAAGAGCTGGCTTTAAGAATATTTCGACCAAATAGAACCCGAGCTCTTTGTATTGGCAGCAAAAGTGAGTAACGAGTCGACGCTAGGAATCTCCTTCTAGTGGGCAGGACCACGTGCAGAGAGGAGAGGCTTCGACTAGGTGATGTTACCTGCCTTTCGACCAGTGTAAAGAAAACTGGTATGTAGTCGAAATATTATGAAAGCACTACTAAAAAATAAGACAATAGAGTTAGAGAGAACCTGAGGCTTTATTGTCTGAATGGTTTGTTACACATAAAACTTGCGTAACTGGTCGATGTTCCAAGAATTCGAGAGAACCTGGCCATCTTCCATTGCCAATCGCACTGACCCTGGCCGTGTAACTTCGACCACTGTGTAAGGACATTCCCACTTGAGAGAAAGTTTATTCCGATTAGACTTGGATTGGCGAGCTTCAATACTAAGTCACTTACAAAGAAGGTCATGAGGTTGGACCTTACGATTGTAGTATCTGCGCAGGGCTTGTTGGTAGACTACTGAACGGATTAAGGCCTGGTTTCTCCTTTCTTCGAGTAGGTTAATGTCATTCGCTCGAAGTTGTTCCTGATTGGAGTCATTGAAAGTTTCGACTCGTGTTGATCAGATCTTTAGTTTCGAGGAAGCATGGCTTCGCTCAAGACTAGAAAAAGGGTGTTTCACCAGTGGCAGACTAGTAGTCGCATTTAATCCGCCCATAATACGGAGGGTAATTCTTGTACCCAAGCCCCGAACGCTGACGAGCTGGTCAAGACTCGGGTTTTAATTTCTGCATTATTTGGCGTTTGCACGCTCGATTGCCCTATTGCTTTGGGGATGGGCAATGTAGCATAACATAACTTGGTACCTGAACTCGGCAAAATTCCTGAAATTTTGCGCCAAAAATTGTTTACCATTATCCGTGATTATTCGACTTGGAACTCTAAATCGAGTAATTACGATCTCATCATGAACCGCTTTGTCGCTTCCATTGTTATCCTGATTCTGAGTTCGGCTTCGATCCATTTTGTGAACGTATCAATAGCCACAAAAGGAACTCAAACCTCCCGGAGCTTTGGGGAATCCTAGGATATCGAGACCCTGTGTCGCAAAAGGCCAAGACAGAGGTATCGTTTGTAATGCTTGAGTTGGTTGGTGTATTTGCTCGCTATGAAACCGCATTGACACACTTTTAACCAACGCTTTAGCATCGTCTGGTTGTTGGCCAAGACAAACCTTGTCGAAAGGCCTTACCGACCAACGCTCAGAGGAAGCATGAGTTCCACAGATGCCACCGTATGTCGTGGAAGGAGTGTTAATCCTTCGCTCATGAATGCATCGCATGAGCACCCCTTGAGTACCTCGCTTATAGAGGACTCCTTCAACCAAAGTATACATTTTGGCTTTTCGGGATCAACGATCCGCCTCGATCGCCTTCGGTGCGGAACCCTTCAAGATACTCATAGATGGGAGCCATCCGTATCCTCGTATTCTAGAGAGGCCGTCTCAATAGGAGGTATCTCTGGTTCTTCAACCAGGGATGGCTTCTGTAGTTGTTCCAAGAAGACTCCTTTTGGTACTACAGATTGGGAAGAAGCCATTCGAGCAAGCTGGTCTGCGAGAAAATTATCCTTTCGAGGGATGAATTGTGCCTCGAAACCGAAAAAATGCTTTTCTAGCTTACGCACTTCCGATAAGTACCGAGACATTGTCGGGTTAGAGCACTGGTACTCTTTCCCGACTTGATTCACCACTAGTTGAGAGTCTCCCCTTACGAGTAGTCGGCGAATCGAGAGCGCTTTCGCAGCTCGTATGCCAGCTAGCAAACCTTCGTATTCCACCACGTTGTTAGTGGCCTAAAAGTTTAATTGTATAGCATACTTTAAGGTTTCTCTGGTAGGAGATACCAGGACCACCCCAGCCCCCGAGCCACTTAAAGTAAGTGACCCGTCAAAGTATATCGTCCACTGGTCGTGGGAATCAGATCGGGAATCTGAATGATTCAGATTTGTCCATTCGGCGACAAAGTCTGCCAAGATCTGGGATTTAACGGCCGTTCAGGACACGAAATGGAGGTCGAACTCCCCAAGTTCGACTGACTATTTTGCCATGCGTCCCGCTGTTTCCCTATTTTGGAGGATTACTCCCAAGGGAAACTCAGACGGTACAGCTATTTTGTGCGCCTGAAAATAATACCGTAGTTTCCTCGAAGACATGGGGAGGGCATATAGAAGTTTTTGGACCTGAGGGTAACGCTCCTTAGGCCTGTGTAAAACTTCACTAACGTAGTAAATCGGTCGTTGTACATTTTTACGTTCTACGACCAGTACTGAGCTCACTGCTTGTGGCGTGGCAGCTAGGTAAATTAAGAGTGTCTCTTCTAGTCTCGAAGAAACCAAAATAGGAGCACTCGTAAGATACCTCTTGACATCCTCAAAGGCAACGTTTGCCTCGTTCGACCACTCAAAACCTTCATGTTTCCTTAGAAGTTTAAAGAAAGGCAGTCCTTTTTCTCCTAGTCGTGCGATGAAATGACTTAAAGCCGCCATGCACCCCGTGAGTTTCGGACTTCTTTCTTAGTGGCCTGAGGGCGATTTGTAGAATGGCCTTTATCTTTTTCGGTTTGCTTCGATTCCTCGTATAGATACTAGGAATCCAAGCAATTTTCCTGAAGAGATTCTGAACACACACTTCTCAGGATTGAGTTTCAAGCGGTGTTTTCTGAGGTTGTCGAATGTTTCTTGTAAGTCAGTGATATGATTAAGTCTCTTGATGCTTTTAACGACTAGATCATCAACATAGGCTTCCAGGTTTCGGCCTACTTGAGATGAAAAAGTCGATTACATCAAGCGTTGAAAAGAAGCGCCGGCATTTTTAGACCAAATGGCATTTTGACATAGCAAAATATACCAAATGGTGTAATGAATGCGGTCTTTTCTTCATCGTCTAGACACATATTGATCTGGTGGTATCCAGAATATGCATCTAAAAAACTTAAAATTTCACAACCTACAGTAGAATCAACCAACTGATCGATACGAGGTAAAGGAAAATCATCTTTTGGACAAGCTTTATTAAGATTAGTGAAGTCTACGCACATACGCCATTTGCCATTCGACTTCCTAACCATTACAGGATTAGCTAACCACTCTGGGTGATCAACTTCTCTTATAAAGCCTACTTTAAATAGCTTGTCCAATTTTGATTTAATAGCATCTCGTCGATCTGGGGCAAATCTCAGTAGTTTTTTGTTTTACGGGTATTTTGTCAGGCCGTAAAGCTAGCCTGTGCTCGATCACCTCCTTGGGGACTCCAAGCATATCGGATGCTTGCCACGCGAAGACATCTGCGTTAGCTTGGAGGAAGGTGATGAGGGCGTCTTCCTACTTGGTGTCGGAAGTATCCCCGATGCGAACAATCTTCGAGGGTTCCCCTGCGTCTAAAGGAACCTCTTTGACCTCGTAGTTCGGCTTTAGTGCAGCTTTAGGCTTCGACTTGTTAGTCGAAGGCTGACTTTCTTCTCGAGTTGGTATTTGACCAACTATCTCGAGGGATCGACGGTCGCAGGTATGCGCCATCTTTTTGTCACAATGGATTGTTATTATTCCTTTGGGACCTGGCATCTTAAGACATTGATACCCGTAATGAGTAGCCATTAAGAATTTTGCCAAAGTTGGTCGTCCGAGTATGGCGTTATATGCCGTATCGAAATCGACCATATCAAAGGAGATTTTCTCTGTCCTGAAATTACTTGGGGAACCAAATGTTAAAGGAAGAGAAACTTGGCCAATAGGTTTGGCTGAAGACCCCAGTACGATCCCATGAAAGGAGTATCGTACCGGTCTTACCTTAGTCCTGGGTACTTGCATCTCGTCTAGGATGTTTAACGAGCTACCACCATCAACTAAAACTCAATTGACCCGATAATTGTTGATGGTGGGTTCGACCACGATCGGATATTGACCTGGTCGGGTCGAAGGAATCGGGCAGTCACCCTTCTCCAGTACGATCCCATGAAAGGAGTATTGTACCGGTCTTACCTTAGTCCTGGGTACTTGCATCTCGTCTAGGATGTTTAACGAGCTACCACCATCAACTAAAACTCAATTGACCCGATAATTGTTGATGGTGGGTTCGACCACGATCGGATATTGGCCTGGTCGGGTCGAAGGAATCGGGCAGTCACCCTTCTCGAAGGAGATGGTGACTTCTGACCACTTCGGTAATTTATTGACGAGAGGCGGGTCTATGGAGTTTACCTCACGTTCGACAGCTTTAAGCTGTCCCTTTGACTCGTATGCCGACGATCCCCCGTAGATGTGCTCGACGGTATGTTGCGGATCCTAGAACAGCATCTCCTCATCATCATCTGACGACTTACGACCACTTGTTTGCCCTACCTGCTCGAGAGTGGGAAGTGGTCCTTTGCCGTTGTAGTAGTCCTCGAGCTTTCATTGGAAAACTCATCAGTTGCGAAGGTCATGTCCTTCCTTTTTTTATGGAAAGGACACCACCTAGGCTTGTCGTTCTTCCGATCGGGGCGCTTACCTTTGCTTCGGTCGGAGTACTACTTGGAGCTTCGTGGCTCTTTATCGTTTACAGCCAAGATCTCCTTGGAACCGTTGGCTTGAGATTTTTGACCCTTCGCCTTGTTCTTGGACTTCTTCGCTTTCTTATCCTTCTTCTTGCCACCTTCGTCTGGCTCTCGAGAAGTATTGTCTTCTTGATCAATAATGTTATTCCACTCGACCGCCTCGGAAGCAGTCGCATATCGATCAGCCATCTCAAAGAGTTCGGCGACAATAGTGGGAGGATTCAAAGCGATATCCTCCGTTATCCTTCTACTACAGACTCTTTGCTTGAAAGCCCTGATGACAGATGAGTCAGAAACTTCCGGAATTGAATTACGAACCTGACTAAAGCGCTTGATGAATTGGCGCAAGGTCTCGTGGTCGTTCTGTCTCATCCAGTGCAAGTCGTCCTCCTTCCCAAGGCGATTGTAGGTGCCTTAGAAGTTCGCTAGTAGAAAGTCGCAGAGGTGTTGCCAAGAATAGATCGACTCGAGTAGTTGGTTTAGTAACTACGATCGAGCAGACCCTTCGAGCACAGTTGAAAGGTAATTCGCCATTACATGCTCTCCTCCTCCTGCTTCTTGGACAGCTGTTGTATAAATTTGAAGGAACTCGATGGGATTTTGGGATCCATCGAACTTCTCCATGTTCACTGGTCAAAAACGAGGTGGCCAGCGAACAGCTCGGAGGTCAGGCGAGAATGCCCGACATCCGGTAATGACTTCTTGACGCCTCCTTTATAGGAAAGAAGGGTTGATATCACCAGGTGATCGTATTCGACGATGCCCAGTAACAGGTTGACCCGACCTGTAGTAGGTCTCGGTCCTACGAGGGAAATACTCCTCGTATTCCATCTGCTGCTGCAGATTTCTATGTCAGAATGGTGAGCGATCACCTCTCCGAGGGGCTTGTTGATTGCCTGACGTTCGAAGGACATTTCTCCGAGTAGGAGATCGATGCAACTTGTCTTTGCACCGATCTCTATGTGGGGTATTGTTCGAACAACTGGAAGCTGAGAAAGTTGTATTGCTACGACTTCCTGAATGATGTTGGCGAGGTGCTTCCAGTCTTGCCATCGTGGTCCGAAGCCTTTGTACGATCTCTTCGACGAAGAGGTCGTAGCTCAAGCGCCAAAGCGAGCTCGAGTAGGGTTCTCGAGCAAGTCGTTGATGTGCTGGAGCTCTTGAGCTTCCTCTGATTGATACTGGATGCATCCAGGCAGATTTTTCTGGGCTGTAATTTTCTTCCGTCAAATAGCCTCAAGATCTTCCACATCAGATCCTTGAGATTGCCTCAATGGAGTAAGAGTATGTCGAGGATTCCTCTCACGCTCATCAAAGTATTGGTTCTGTCCGTCACCGGTGGTTCCCTTGCCATTGCCACGAGGGGGCGCAGTGCGTGATCTTCGGGGAGTGTCCCTAGCTCGGTCTCTAGAAGAGTGACCTTGATCTGAGGGAAGGACGAAGACCTCTCGTTGATGATTCTCACTTGCGCTCGAGGCCTCCCCACTTGAGGAGTAGTCGAGAGACACCATCTGGCGACTTGGAGTAATCCCCTCAGGAAGGGGAACTCTGGGTTATAACCGTCTCCATTCGCAGGTGTGATCTGCGGAGAGATGGTCGAATTTGTAGAAAAAACATGCTTGATCCCGCTCTCTCTGGAGTTATCCGTAGAGAGAGGACCATCAGATGCTGGTGAAGCCCTGGAATTGTGACTACCAGAACTTGTCTTACCAAGTCGGACCGCCTTAGGGGGACTTGGACACTTGGAGGAAAAACTCTCGTCGTGTTGTAAGCCCGCCTGGGTGTAGTCCTGATTGTGGTCGGATTGACCCTTGTCCTTTAAGGGAATTGATTCCTCTGTTGGACGTACTATTGTGGGGGATAAGGATCCCTCCTCAACTCTATCAGTGGCATGGTCTCCTGGATCTGCAGAAAGATCTCTGGAGGCAGCAACACCATCAGATGAGTCGACACTCGGTTCGTAATCGAAACCGGCATCCATGTCGATGTCTGTGTAATCTGCCAAGTCAAACCAGTTCTCCTCATTCCATTCTCCTACCATGAGTTCATGATATTTGGAAAAGAGAGTATATTGACAAGAGATTACCGGAAGATCCCCACGGTCGGCACCAACTGTCGGTGTTTTAGAACCGATCTTACGTAAAGATTGTTTGATTCGGGGGGTCTCCTAGAATGGAATCACGCAGAGAGATTGACACGGGTATTTTTTATACAGGTTCGGGCCTTCTCCGGGGAGAATAACAACCCTACTCATGTGTGTGTATGATATTGAGTGTATATTGTACAATCGGGAGAAAAGACTAAGACTATTACAGAAGACAGTGCTTGTCTTTCCAGTTGCTTGCTATGTTCTCCGATTGCCCTCTCCTTTCATCTCTGATCGCCGCCTTTATATAATCGTGAAGGAGTAGCCGTTTCTCCAGATGAAGAGGCGCCTCATCATGTCCTCATGTACGCGCGATGTTTGCAGAATTCGAGTGTTAACTCCTTCATGCCGCTTCGGTAGTTATTTGTCGGAGATAATGGGGTATTACGTGCTATTACTACGTAGAATAACAGCGTATGTTGACTGCTTGGATTCCTTAATCAATTGGACCCACTCGTCTATAGGTTTTATTGATCATAAGGTGGTCGATGGTGACCGGTCATAGAAGAGCTTACGACCATGGGGTAGTCGAGAATAACTTACGATCGGATAATGATCGAGAAGAACTTATTTACCATAAGGTAGTCGTAGCAAGACTTACGATTATGGGGGTGGTCAAGAAGAACTTACGACCACCGGTAGGCTTCTCCCATGTAAATATAAGGGGTATACCTAGGGACCACATGACATCATATTTACCCATAATAAGAATTATAGATAAAAGATAAAATGAGGATTATTAGATCCTCGTCAGATCTTTATCCATCAAACGAAGTACACTAAGGATCTACTCAAGCGCTTCGAGATGGGTGACTGCAAGCTGATCGCCACTCCCATGGCGACTTCAACTGCTTTGGATCCAGATGAGGAAGGAGAAGCCGTGGATCAACGCGAGTACCGCAGCATGATTGGCTCCCTTCTATACCTAACAGCCTCAAGACCAGACATCCACTTTGCGGTATGCCTCTGAGCGAGGTTTCAGGCGTCACCGAGGACTTCACATCGCTAAGCCGTTAAGCGCATCTTCAGGTATTTACACTCTACCCTCTAGTATGGCATTTGGTATTCCTGTTCTTCTTCGCTGTCCATTCGAGGGTTTTTTTATTCTGATTTTGCGGGCTGTCGGCTAGATACGAAGAGTACCTCTGGCACTTGTCATTTCTTAGGCACTTCTCTTATCTCTTGGTCGTCTAGGAAGCAGTCTTCTGTTACACAATCCACTGCCGAAGCTGAATATGTAGCTGCTACTAGTTGCTATAGTCAGATTTTGTGGATGGTGTCCACTCTTAAGGACTTTGGGTTAAATTTTGCTAGCGTTCCTCTTTTCTGTGATAACACTTCTGTTATTAATATTGCTAAAAACCTAGTGCAACATTCTAGGACTAAGCACATAGATATTCGCTATCACTTCCTTAAAGACCACGTTGAGAAGGGTGATATTGTGCTGCATTTTGTGGAGTCCGAGGCTCAGTTAGCCGATAACCTCACCAAACCTTTAGACCCAACAAGGTTTGGCACTTTGAGAAGCGAGTTAGGGGTAATTTACCCCTATGGGTTGGTTTGAGGGGGAGTTCGATCTTTTCTGATCTTACCTTGTTCATTTCATCCTTTCTTGATCTTCTTTTGAACTTTTTGATCCTTTCTGATCTTTTTAGGCTTTTTGAGCTTTTCTTGCTGCTCATTGTATCGTATTGCATTCATATGAAAAATCACAAAAAGATGTATTGTAATATAAGCTTTTCTGCTTATCTTTTAAAATTAATGAAGCTTTGCTTATTACCCTTTGGAGCTTTAGTATTTCAATTCTAGCTCAATGCCATGTCTAGTTCTTTGACTTGCTAGAATTATCATGATTTCACATGTGTAGCTAAGTCTTTGCTATATGAGCTAGAACTTTAAGACAACTCAAACTAAAAACTGCAATTTGTGGATATTTTAGTTAGTTGCGCAATAGTGCTCCTTTTGTGACATTGGCACTGTCAAAATTATTGTGTTAGCTCTTGAATCTAAAATTGATCATTACTTGAGCTTCTTGTGCTTCTGAGAATCTAAAAATGCTCATGTGCAAAATGAAAAATAAAAAATCAATTTCAAGATTGTCTTATGCTTAAATTGTGCCAAACTACTCTCACGAGACTGCTTGTTATAGACATGAACTTGGAGATAGTTTGACGATCCAGATGATCTCATGGGGATTGCTTGTCAAAATTGACATGAACCTCAAGATTTGTCGTCCTGGTAGAAGCTTAGGAAGAGTTTGTGGATGGCTCCTAGTCCAGGATCTTCTTCACTAAGATATACTTTTAATCAACTAGTGGTCGAATCTTAGGAAGAGTTTGTGGATGGCTCCTAGTCCAGGATCTTCTTCTCTAAGTTGGACCATTAGTCAACTTCAATATTCATTGCAAATGAAAAACCATTGAAAAATGGGCGTTTGAGAAAATTGAGCAAAATGATTCATTTCAGGACCTGTTTGTTTCTTAATGTGGTCTTTATTAGATTTTTGATCTCACATTGATATTTTGACATGGTCATTATCATTTTAGCATCCCTGTTGATGAACTTGCTAAATTTGAAGCTTTGCTTAAATTGATAAATTTCATTGCTTTACATTAAGCCTTCGAGCTTAGCTTTGATATATATGTCTATAGATCGACGGCCTAGAGTTGTACGATAGGGCGTTCATCCAGCAGAAGTATATGCTAAACTATGCGATGCAAGCCGAGACCTTCCAGCGATGGAAACTGTACGTACTAGAGCCTATTGAGAAGGCACTGGAGGAGCCCAGGACATCAGGGTGGTGGTAAAGGACCCCCAAATAGGAAGCAGAGTACGATAAGGGGAAGGCTCCTGCTACTGAGACCGGCGGCCGTCGTAGCCTTTCTCATCGCCAGGGAACACTCCATATCGAAGAGGCGCGTTATATATAATTTGCTTCCTGATTATGTATTTGGCCTTTCGTTCGGCTAACATCATGCAATCGTCCAGCCTGTCTCGAAGAACATAGATGACTTCGATACTCGCCGCCAACGTGGATAGTCCCGAGACAAGGGGAAGGCTCTTGCTACTAATGTCGGCGGCCGTCGTAGCATTTCCATTCACCCTTCCGCACTCCATCTTGAAGAGATGAGTTGAGTACAATTTGCATCTTGATTATGCATTTGGCCTTACGTTCTGCTAACATTATGCAATCATCCAGCCTCTGTTGCAGAACATGCATGACTTCGACACTCGCCACCGACATGGGTAGTCGCGAGACAAAAGGAAGGGGCAGATAAGGCGTGAAGACTAATTTCGATCTCCCAATGCATCGCGCGTGTATCTTGTGTGTACCAAACCACGCGCTGCATTTAATTTGCAAATTACAAAGTGTATTCCTAAATTTTATCAAATTTATTTTTCAAATTTTAGATTACAACTCCACATGAAATGTCCAAACTCTCATGATTTCATGTGAACCTCGGTGTTTTCTGATTTCATGTTAGTCTAGAACCGATTTACTCCGAGAATAGGCATATAACATACAAAATATGCACACAAATATAGCACAACAAAAGCGCATAACATATATGTAGTTCAATTACACATGGGATACAATATGGCTCACTCGTCTTAGTCACTCTTTGCTCACTGCGTCTGCGTCTGCGTCTGCGTGCGCGTCCTGGTTTTGCGTTGAACTTCTCCCATGAAATACGTTAGCTGGTCTAGAGAGTGTGTATCGGTTCGGAGGGGGTACGGAGACCGTTGAGTGGGCGGAGGTGCATTAGCAAGCTAACTCTGGCCCAGCTGAGTCTGTCCGACATCAATGTTGTCCAGCGGAGTTATGCCAACTGGTTGACACCTTCAATCATGTCATTAATGAAGGAATCAAGAAATCCACGCCCAGATCGTCCGCCCCTAGATACACTGTCTGCAAGTCCCTTGGTGCGGAGGAGCTCTGGCCTTGACTGTGCGATCTGACAGCGACCCCAAAGGAGCTCTTTCCTTCATACGGTACTCCGTACTGGTCAACATACTAGCAGGGTGGGTGCCACAGGTACCACAATCAAACCACAGCAGCATGTCTTGCTCACCCCGACAGAGCTAGGAGGGTCGTATCCTCATCAGTTGATGGATGGCCATCACCCCCACGGTCAACTGAAGGCTACAAGACGAAATGATTTAAGGTGAAATAAATATTCAGGGCAGAAACTAAACATCTCGTACCTCCCAGATGTGTAGTGTGGATAACCAAGGGGGTGCACCAGTCAGAGTACGGGGTGCGGACAATAGAAGTGATGCATCCCGACAGACGTCCAGCTGGAGAACGACATGATGCTAGCAGAACCTAAGTCATAATAAAAAATATAACATAAATTTGTACATAACTTACCTCCCTGCCCATCTAGAGTGTGGATGACCGACGGGGAGCGCTATGACGTCCGTCAGTCTGACTAGGCCATGCCGACCTAGCAGGTGAGCACGGTCACCCCACTCATTGCATGGCATGTAGGACGCCATCTTTCGAACGACCGTAGCTCATGTTTTTTTTTACATTCTTCAACTTCGCGAAGATGTACTTCAAAGTGTTGAGAAGCCCCGATACGGTGTGCTCTGAGCTACGGATATCGATCTCCGATGCACTTGCGATCCGCGGTAACCGCTCCATCTGAAGTGACAGATAAAATCGGTTCAATAACAAATAATACAAATATCATCAACAAAATGAGCAAAGGTTGTAAGTGTTTTATAGTGTCGTCACGCCGCGAACTGTTGTGTCGATCGAACGAGTAACGAGGCCTCTCCTGGTGTGTCACCTGCTTCGGACGCTCTGGTGGAGGATCTCGATATGCGTCATCTCCATCCAAGCCGTAATCCACTCATACTAGACTGCTTGCCAGTCATTAGCATGTCGGCCTGCCATCAATTGCTTGCGTTTAAGAAGGATTGATGTTAGATCAGCGGATATAGGTATGAAGTGTAAACATTATTCGGATGGAGTTGGACTCACAAGTGGACGGTTGGTTGTAGGATCCTGCTATCGGGAGGGGGCATGAGCTGGTACAAATCAAATTGTCGCATTACGCGCTGCAGCACGTAAGGCTCCACCATATGGGTAAACACCAGGTGGCAAGTCATCGCTCATAATCCGGTGTCCTGCGTGCATTGCACGGACAGCCCATGTGGCGCTACCGTGTTCACGAAATCTGGGCTCCATGGAGCCCATATGATATCTTTGTTGTGCAATGACTCGAACTTATTGTGGAACAACGAGTAGCACCTCGTCGGTCTGTCCTTGGTCCAGCGTAACTGAGTAGTAGTCCACCGCTAGCCCATAGTGGGCCTACCTATTGGGTCGTGCAACTTGGGGTATAGGTTCACTACTTCGAGGGCCGCCCAACAACAAAGTGCTCCCAATTCCACAGCTACAGGAGCACGTAGCAAACAACAAGGCTCGGTTTCACACTAGTGACGCGCCACGAAGCGTCACACAACCCCCTGTATGTGGCGTGAAGGACAGCTGGTCCCCAACTGTACTGAGACATCGCCCCTAGTCTCTGCGTTAGCCAAAGACTCGACGATACGGATAAAGCTATGGTGCACCCAATTGCCAAGTGTAGTGGGAAACAGGATTGAACCAAAGAGATAAAGAATGTAAGCGATGAGGTGTGTCCTAACGACATCGTCAGGTGCATTCTCCGAGCATTGGCTAAAATTCCTCAGCCAAGTCCAAGGGACGCCACGGGCACTATCGTGGACAGGTATGCCAAACCGATGCCCCAATCGGGCCTTCCAATCCGCCGACAGACAGCCTAGAACAAGTGGCTCACCCCCTGATTGGGAGACTGGTCAAGAATGAGACGTCTTGGAGAGTGACCATCATCTCACCCCACCGAAAGTGGAAGGTGTGCATCTCGGGTCTCCACCTATCGACATCAGATTGTTGTCCAGGGTTAAGAGGCGCCCGACCGAGAGTAGCTTCGCAAAGGGCAGCAAGCCCGTGTCTCGAAGGATTGAGACGTAGCGAGCGTCGAGCTGCTAGTAATCCCACCCAAACTGAAGCACGAGGGGTGGATGGTCATCTGTGTCCTCGGTGATCCACAACTTGTATCGGTGATTCTCGTTGTACAAGGGTTCCAGAAGCTCTGGTAGAGGCCTAGCTTGCAAGAGATGAAAGAGACAGATTATTAGTGAATAGATTGATAATGACGATGAATTACTAGAAATTAAAATTTACAACTATATACAGACAACAAATTAATATACACTAATTAAGTACGACTAAATTAGTTGTGACTAAATTGATACGAGTGATTCAATACCACTAAATTAATTAGGACTAATTAATTACCATAAATGAATTATGGATAAATAATTACGACTTAATAATGACAACTACATTATTTAGTACTAAATTAATTACGATGAAATAAATAGCACTAAAATAATTACTAAAATTTATTACCACATATTAATTACGAAACAATAATTACGGTTTAATAAGGCCACTAAATTAATTACGACTTAATAAGGGCACTAAATTAATTACGCCCGATTAACTATGACCAAATTAATTACGACTAATTAATGATGGCTAATTAATTAAGACTTAATGAACTACGACTAATTAGTTCTAACTAATTATTTACGACTAGTTAATTAACTAACGGTGATTAATTACAACTAATTAATTTGTAACTAATGAACCATGCCTAAATAATTACAACTAATTAATTACGTAAGATTAATTTAACTACGACTAATAAACTCACACAAATTTTATTACAAAAATTTGAAAACGCGTCTAAATTAATTACACCTAAATAATTACAATTAATTAACTATGAACATTTAAATACACCTAGTTAACTAACTACACAATTAATAAAGAAAATACGTACAAGAAAAAAAATTACCTACTGATATGGCTGCTAATGACGGCTGTAAACAATGCTTAATCGTTTGCGAAAACGAAATCAATAGAACAAGCGAGAATGAGAAAGTGAGCGAGCGGGGATGATAGTTTGTGAACTGTCTCGCCGTCACCTCAGAATTTATAGCCGCGATGAAAGGAATCGGATTCCCTCCCATGTGTGAGGCTTGCATGCATGGATGCATCTGCATGCAGAGACATGGATGGCGACAGGGAATAAAGCACGAAAGTGATGGATGGCGACAGGGAATAAAGCACGAAAGTGATGGATGGCGATGAGGAGGAAGTGATGGATGGCGATGGGGAATCCGGGGCAAGGAGGACCGGCGTCGCGCGCCTGGGCAAGGTCTGGGCAAGGAGGGACCGGCAGAGCCAGTCGACCGGGCGACTTGCGGCTAGTCCGGGCGTTGGGCGTGCGGAGGAGGCTTCTCCGGGCGACACTTGTGTGAACACGACTTGTCCGGGCGTAGGGCGCGCGGGTGCTATTTAGGCGGTGGGAGTGCAGACGAGACATGTGTCGGTCAAAGAAGCAACCAGGTGAGGGGCGCACAGATTTTAGCGCATCCGCGCGCGCACCGCACGGACAAACCCTTTCTGGGCTAGTGGCGACCGGAATTACACACGTGATGGCGTGAGGCATGTCCAAGCTACCATATTTGTTAATACCGCATGAGGAGAGTCACATTTGCCGATACCGTCCAGAATAGTGTCATTTACAACAAAAACTTTGTTATCACGTCGCTCGTCACGTGTCGCGGTGCGGAGGGAGGAGGCGAGGGCACGTGTGGAGGCAGCTGCGCGCAATGGGTAACTCGTGGACGGCCCAGATGCGGCGTAGGGCGGTGCGGCCACCACCTGTCGCGTCCGCCTCAGGGAACGCGACGCCCACCACGAAACCACACCGCCACCCTACGCCCACGGGCTTTAAAAGGCGGCACGACACGAGGAACTCCTCTCTTCCCCTCTCATTCGTGTGTGTTCGATCTTGGAGCTAGCGGCAGCCGTTTAGAGGGGGAGCGAGCTAGGTGGTGCTGCGGGGGTGTTTGCTGTCCATGGCGCAGGTGTGCTGTGACTCGGCCGCGCCGGTGGTGGTGGTTGGGGCGGAGGCCGAGGCGAGGGCGAGGGCGCGCGTGGGGAGACGCCGCCGCGCCGGAGGGGCTGGGAGGTGGAAGGTCGCCGATGTGCCGCCTGCCGGGGCGGAGGCCGCGGACACGAGGAAGCGGCGCTCGGCCGAGGGCGCGGAGGGGCGGGTGGTGGTGGCGCGGCGGCACGGGGCGGCGTCGGTCGCCGGGCGGAGGAGGGAGATGGAGGACGCCGTGTCCGTCCGGGAGGCGTTCGCCGTGGGGAAGGAAGGGGAAGGGGATCAGCCTGGCGCGGGGCGCGACTTCTACGGGGTGTTCGACGGCCACGGCTGCTCGCACGTGGCGGAGGCGTGCCGGGAGCGGATGCACGAGCTCGTCGCCGAGGAGCTGGCCGGCGCCGACGGCCCGGCGTGCTGGACTAGCGCGATGGAGCGGAGCTTCGCGAGGATGGACTCCGAGGTGATGGCAGGCGGGCGCGGCGACAGCAGCAGCTGCCGGTGCGAGGCGCACAAGTGCGACCACGTGGGCTCCACTGCCGTGGTGGCCGTTGTGGAGGAGCGCTGCGTCGTCGTGGCCAACTGCGGCGACTCCCGCGCCGTGCTCTGCCGCGCTGGCGCGCCCGTGCCCCTCTCCTCCGACCACAAGGTGATTGTCGAAACTCCAAACTCGAAACAAGAACCCATTTCTTTGCTCCTTCCAACGACTTCATCTTTCTGCTGTGCAGCCTGACAGGCCGGACGAGCTGCAGAGGATCGAGGAATCCGGCGGCCGCGTCATATTCTGGGAGGGCGCGAGGGTGCTGGGCGTGCTGGCCATGTCGCGCGCGATCGGGGACGTCCACCTCAAGCCGTTCGTGTCGGCGGTGCCGGAGGTGACAGTGACCGACAGGGCGGACGGCGACGAGTGCCTGATCCTGGCCAGTGACGGGCTGTGGGACGTGGTGAGCAACGAGGCCGCGTGCGAGGTAGCGCGGGCCTGCCTCCGGAGGGGCAGGGAGAGGTGGTGCGCCGAGGCGGCGGCCATTCTCACCAAGATAGCCCTCACGAAGCACAGCTCGGACAACATCTCCGTTGTCGTCGTCGATCTCCGGCGAAGGAATGTGTAGTAGGTAGTGGTGGCCACATCCGCGGCACGCACAAACCGACCTGGCCCATCTCAACAACTCGACATGGCTTATCCTAGCCCGTGAAATAAATGGACGGCCTACGTGCCTAGGAGGTGGGCCAGACATGGTCCGCTTGTCATGCCGGCCGAGACCATTTGGCTCGAAGGACCGGTTGCCGCTCACTTATCCTGTTAGGCTAAAAAAAATTCAAAAAGAAGTGTAGAATTCGGAAATAGATAAAAAAAATTGTAAAAAAATGAGAACCTTTTTGAAAAGGTGAAAAATATAATAAAGAGCTTTATTAATGTTTAAATGACTGGCTCGTTAAAATATTTACCAAATAAAAACTCAACATAAGAAAACCGTGGCAAAGAAAAAAGGAGTACAATTTATAGCTCTACAAACATTCTTGTTCCAGGTGTGGTTATTTAGGTACATATTTTTGAACACCTCCAGTAACTCTGAATTTTTCAGTGTTGTATTCATGAATCAACTTGTTTCCGATCCTTTACAGTTAGAAGTATCCTCACCATCTCTTATGAGACGTGCTCATCTCTCCTCTAATATTCTTCCAGAAAGACTGAAAGTAGTCTTGGAGGAAACCGTCGAGACAGGAACAGTTAACACATCACGTGCAAGTATAGATAGCAAGAGATATGCTAACTTATGGTCATACCACCAGTGTAAAATTTTAAAGTTTTCTGAGTTAAAATCCACTGTATCGCTGTCTAGATAGGTGGATAGTTCGTCACTCCTTAGGTGAGAGGTTGGTCTTGCACTTTGTTGAGAATGTGCAGCTGTAGAAAAAAAGACCTGGATCTGGAGGAAGAGCTTGCACCCTAGATCTTGTCCCACAGATTTGTTTTGTTACTTGAGTTCGGTGCTACTAGAGGTCGTTGCAAGTGGACTCCCTGGAACTTATTTTGTATATTTAGAACCTGGAGGAAGAGCTTGCACCTCAGATCTTGCCCCCACAGATTTGTCTTGTTACTTGAGTTCGGCGCTACTAGAGGTCGTTGTAAGTGGACTCCCTAGAACTTATTTCGTACATTTAGAAAACCTCATGTAATCGAGAATAAACATCAGCAAAATAGTTAGAATAGTCTAGCCCTGTAGCATCACTAAGAGATCAAAAACATTAGCAAATCTGTCAATTTTAGCTCTAGGTTGTAAAATAAATGTAAATGCATATAGGAAATGAAATTCTTTCCAATATTTAAGGTATTTAGTTTTCATAGAAAAAATAGTTTCTTAAAACTGTGTCATTTTCATAGTTTTTTAAATGACTAGCAATATATAAAATACTATGCATAATAATAGGAGATGTTTGACAATAGACAGTGGACAAAGCAACAATGGTCTCATAAAAAATTTCTAAAAACTGAAGTATCTTCTCAACAATGAACTAATGTTGCTTAATCAATAATATACTACCGTCAATGCTATGATAGTGTGTTTGAATAAAAACAGAAAAAATGCTCTTGTATGGTAAAAGACTCTTAAGCATCAGGTAAGTAGAGTTACATCTTACCGGCATGTCCAAACTGAAATTTCTTAGACGTACACCCATCGCCCTGCAGAAGTTCTTATATGCTGCTATTCTTACGTTAGAATTATTCAAGTAAGATATCGTATCGCGAAAAGCTTTAATACACGAATTCCACCTCTTCAAACCACATTTGACTATAAGATTAATAATATGACAAGTGCATCGCTGATGTAGCAAGAAGGAATCGGCGTATGCACTCAACGCTAGAGTAAGAATATCCATAGCCCTAGAGTTCAAAGCAGCATTGAAGAATCTAGACCCGCCATTATGAGTTAATAGAGTATTTTAGTGATTAATGACAAATCTATTTGTGAGACTAACACTTCTATTGGTATACCTATTGTTTAGTCCCAGTTGGATAAAAAGGTGAAAATCGAAGAGGTATGCATTCGACATCATATTCCTATATTTTGTTGCATTCCTCGGATCCAAAATATAGGTTGAACTCCACCAAAAGTCTAACTTGAATATATGCATATGTTCTTATTACACATTTGTGTATGCACACATTTAGGGGAGTTCACCCTATGTTTTGTGGTTTCATTAGTATTGATCCTTGATCTCTACTTTGAAACATATCCTTGAGTATATAAAACTTGTGTAGTTCATATATACTCATACCAATTTATATTCAATTATTTGCAATTGTGATGGTTGTCATCAATTACCAAAGAGAAAAAGATTGAAGTATCTTGTCCCACCATTATGAGTTAATGGTATGTTGTGGTAATTAATGACAACCACATTGTGGAACTAACATTTTAAATGAGTTGGATGAATAGGTCTTGTTCCATAATGATGAAGACTTTGGATGGCATCATGTGTTGATGAGCATCAAGTCAAAATCCCGACGTAAAGGAAATCATCATGTGTTGATGATATTGAAGTAAAGAGCTTGGAGTAAAGGATGCATCATGTGTTGATGCGTATCATGATCTCGAAGAGGAGATGATCATGAGTTGATCAACAAGTCAAGAGAGATCCATCATGTGTTGATGGAGGTCAAGTGAAGAATGCATCATGGGTTGATGCATATCAAGTCAAGGACCCAGACTTGAAGTGAAGAAGTGCGTCATCAAGCTTCAAGAGGATGTGCAAGGCAAAGGTATGACTAGTTAGGGGTAAGGATGTGTTCCTAGTCTTTTACCAGTCTTGGTGTTTTCTTGGAGACCGGATTGCTAGTATAGGTTCCATACTATTAAGAGGCGTCTTGACTAGTAGCTTGAGTTAGTCATGTGTTGATAGCTCGTTGTGCTTGCTCTAGCTCTCGTTGGCATGTTGCCTATATTTGCGAATGTGTTTTGCAAATAGTCGAGGCTCATGCATAATCCTTGTAGCATGTGCCTTTAGTTTGCGAATGTATTTTGCAAATGGTTTAAGTCCATGTACCTTATTCCTTGTGGCATTGATTCTAAAAGTTGACAAATGTGTTTTGCAACTTGTTGAAAATCTTGCCTTTAACCCTTGTTTGCATCGAGTATCAATTGGCAAATGTGTTTTGCAAATTGAGTTGAAGCGAAAGCCAACTGTGCATTTCTCAAGAAGATCGGTAGTACCGACGTGTTGTTGGAGGTACTACCGCACAGCGGTATGACCGGGATAGTGGTGCGGTACTACCGCAACCCGGTCTGACTGAGGAATAGTTGGCAGTTTGTTTTTTACAGAGTGACACCTCTTTGAGCTCAGTTGCTAACCTTGAGTGTGGTAGTACCGGAGTTTGTGTGGTGGAACTACCGTGTCACGGTAGTACCGCATATCCGAGCGGAACTACCGCACATTGGAAGTTCCGAACCTTAGTTGGTGGTACGTGTTCTCCAGAGAGGATCAGTGTTGGACCTCTAAGGGAAGCGGTAGTACCGCCCTATGTGAATGGAACTACAGGAGAGCGGAACTGCCGCATATTTGTTGGCAGAGTACCGCACTGCTTTCTCAATGTCTAGTTCAGAGGCTTTTATAGCCGTTACTGTGCAGTCAGTTGAAGTGCGGTAGTACCGGCCGATGAACGGTGGTACTACCGCTCGTGTTGATTTTTTTAGTATCTTTTCTCCAACGGCTAGTTTTTGTGTGTGGGCTATAAATACCCACCTTGGCTGGTTGTAGGAGTTGTTGCTGGTGCCATATACATTCCCTTGAGCTAAGAGCAAGCCCTCTCCTCTCTTTTGTGCATGTTTGCACTTAGTGAGCCTAGAGAGTAAACCCTAAGTGCATGTGTTGCATTAGGTAGTGGATTGAGTATCCACTTGAGTTTAGACACTTGATTCGTTCAAGTGAGCGTCTTCGATCCATTACTCTTGGTGTTTACCGACACCTAGACAGCTTGAAGAAGTTGCGTTGTTGATCTTCTCAAAGAAGGTTGTGAGAGGACCCGAGCGTTTGTGAGTGGTTTGGTGCTCGCCATCTCCGAAGTGGAGGAAGAGCAACCTCAAGTGAATCGAGGTGTTGGTTCTTGTTAGAGCTGATCCAAGTGGTTGGACTTACCTCAGAGGTGTTTGGCTTAATTCATGGAGCAGGTCCAATCAGTTTGGGCTTACCTCAACGTGAATTAGGGGAGACCGGCAAGTCTCCGAACACCAAGGTAAAACATCATTGTGTCATCGTGGTTTGCCTTCTTGTGTTTTACTTTGCGCAATTTACATTCATAGAATTAAATTGCTTACATGTCTTTGTATGATTGCTATAATTATCAATAGTATTATGTTGTTGGTGTACTTAGTAAAGACTAGTTGATTTAGTCTTTAATTGTGCAAAACCGTATTGTTGTTAGCTTCCGCATTAGAAATCGGTTTTAGCCAAAAAAGTTTTTAAAACCACCAATTCACCCCCCCTCTAGCTGGCCTCCTCAATCTTACAAGTGGTATCAGAGCTTGATCTTTCATTTATTAGGCTTCACCGCCTAGAGAGTAAAGGTTGGCTAGTGAGGGTTTCTCCTTTGATAGAACACCACTCTTTGATGGTTCAAATTATACTCATTGAAAAATTAGAATGACCATCTTTATTAAGGCCATGAGCCTAAACCTGTGGAGAATTGTTGATGCGGGTTTTGCTACTCCGATTGATCCACGCAACCCCACCGAAAATGGGAACGCACTAAATAGTTCATTTATTTTATTACAGCGTTCATTGTAGTATTATACTAGATCCATAGTTGTTGTTTGTCTAGAAACGTTAGAAAATCTAGGATTATGCACAATCCTAATGTAGGTTTGAAAAGCATTAGACTCCCCAAAGCCTAAAGGTAAATTCTCAGAAACAATTAAACAACAGAGAGATTGACGGGCTACCTCAGGATCGTAGTCCCAGCTACGTACTGTATCGCTGGGGTTGTACTACAGCTGTGTCTGCTTTATCACCAATCCTTGTTTGGCTTTACATCTTGTAGCATGTCTAAGCAAGTGTTCCGTTCCACCTGTAGACCTTGTAGACAATTCATCGCGATAAATTTTGCAAATAGCATATGGTACCTTATTTCCCTCTACATCTGGCTTGGTTGTCCTATCGAAATTCCTCCACACTTTCGATGTAGACAGCCTCGACCTCTTTGCTTCGGTGGTCGCCAACGAAGATGCTGCCGTGGAGCCTGATGACGGAACTCCGCCTTGCTCTTCCGGCAACAACTGCGGTTGGTTTGAGGTAGCCACAGACTCTATGAATACAACTTCCTCTAGTGAAAGTCCGTAATCACCAAGAGCAAAACTATCATAATTTTCCATAACGAAAACTACAAAATCAAAACTAACACTATTATTACTTTCATCTTATCATAACAAATAATAGAAAAAAAATTATGCAAAAAAAAAAGAAGTATTGTACCTCTTTTGCAGACTTGCTGTCGGAAATTGAATTTTTCAAAATTTGGCACAGTTTTTTTGAATTTTGCTAAATTATCTCACAACAAATTTGATTTGCACAATAGAATTGGAAAGAGAGATTGAGGAATGGATTGGTGCTGAATGAGGGGAGATATGGTGGCTATTTATAGAAAATTTTTGGGATCTTTTTTGCTATTTTAAAAACCCAAAACGGTAAAAAAAAAACAATCGGATTTTTTTAAAATCCGAACGTTACGGACCAAACGGGTCGTGCCGTTCCAGGCACGGCCCACAACCTCCCCCTTTTCTCCCTCTGCCATGCGCCATTGCCTCCTGCCCGCTTCTTCGCTTGCAGACGCTGCATTGTCAGAGTGCCACCGCCACCACGCGACCCCAGCCGGCCTGCCCTCCTGCCCCCTCCTCTCTGCGGCCAATGCCGCGCTACCCTCTCTGCACCTGCCCCCTCCTGGCCTCCTACCTCCGTGCTGGCCGCATCCCCTGTCCCATCCCCCCTCTTCACCCTCCGCACCGGCCGCCGCCCTACTGTCTCCTCCCTCTTCTCCCTCCGTTCCAGCCGCGGTCCCGTTCCCTCCACCCTCTTCCTCCGCGACGGCTGCCTCCTCCCTCTTCTCCCTCCGCTCCAGCCGCGGCTCCGTCCCCTCCTCGGCTCCTCCCTCTTCTCTTCTTCCCCCGCACCGGTCCCCTCCTCCCTCTTCTCTTCTCCACCCGCACCGCCCGCGTCCGTAGGCCATAGCCCTGCACCGGCCTCCTCCTTGGTGTCGGCGTCCTGCTCCTCACCATCGGCGCTACGCCACCGCTCTCTGCCGCCTGCCGGTCTGCCCTCTGGGCTTCCTCCCCCTCCCCTCTCCGTGTTGGGCCAAACGGGCCATGTCGGGTTCATGCCATGCTTGGCAGGGCCTAGCATCAGTGTCTTGCTCTTGCCCATTGTGTCGGGTGCCCGGCCCAGGGCGGCTGTGCCTTCATGTCGTGCCGGCCCGGCCCCTATATAGTGTGGGCCGAGCCTGGGCAGAGTCAATAGTATCGTGCCTCGGGCCGGCCCGGTGGGCACGGTCTATCTGGTCACCTCTAGTTGTAGGGAGGGTCGCTGTTGTGACTGTCCATATCACCATTGTAGTAGTGCTGTAGGATGGTGCAAAAAGATTGGAGGTGGTAGTAACTAGCTAGTGACTACTGATTGCTTTTCTTTTTCCTTAAAATCATTTTTTTGCTACATATCTCCCTGAGTCAAGTTTAGTGGAGCACATAGGTTATGGTGGGGGTGTGAAAAGAATTGGTGTAACCAGAATTGAATCTGGATGCCATTTGAAATGAAATTGAAACAAAATTATCAGGAAGGCAGGAAAAGGGGAGAGCTCATGGCCAGTTTCTTGAACTCCTGATCTGATGATGTGATTCAGATTGTGGCAACATGATTTGCATCAGATATTAGTCGATTCAGATTGGGAGGGTGATATCTTAAATCTTAACTGTGTGAATTATGAAAATTGTAATCTCCAGCCAATCCGGCTAGTTGGCTTTCGTGTCTGGCTTCATGAAAATTTTCTGTGCCAGATTTCTCTGCTTCACTTGATTCACTCAAAGCTCAGTGAATCACATGGATTATGTCATGGATGAAAAAGGTTTTGGTGTAACCAGACTAGCCAAGAACTAATCTGGATGGCATTTAAAATGAATTCAGAACTAAGAGATGTTCATCAGAGGAGAAGGAAAACGAAATGAAATGAAATCAAGAGAACTGATCGTCGACCGCCTCTTCCATTCCAGAGTATTTTTCTTTGTGTTAATGTGAAAGAGAAGATTCAGAAACTTCCAGTGAAACTTAGCATGAGATATTTCTTTGATTCATCTGGAAGGATGATATCTGCCTGCCAGTTGTGTGAAATACACGAAGAGTACTGTGGTCCAGCCACAATCTGACTAGCTGGGTTCTCATGCCTGGCCAGATTCTCGGCAGATCTTGGCAATGCACAGCTCGACGGTTCGAATGGATCTCCTCTAATTTTTTAGAGAGATTGTCACTGGTTGAAGTGATTAGACCAGAGAGACATTACAAAATTGCCTGCTCCAAACATCTTGTTCCTTGATTTGAGGTGAGATTTGCTTCCAACAAACAGCAAATCTTTTTACTTTGTTGTCACTAATGAAGATAATGGAGTAAAAAAAGAGAAGACGTACGAAGAACTAGATATCTTTTTCAGAATAGGCACCTGGGTAGTGGGGTGTACATCCACAGCGGAGTAAGATGCAAGGAACCTCATGATTCTTCCAAGTGTGAGGTGTCTGTCTCCAGTTCATTCTCTTACTGAGACGATAGCCAGCAGGTATTCTTCCAAGTGTGAGGTGTCTGTCTCCAGTTCATTCTCTTACTGAGACAATAGCCAGCAGGTAGCGCTGGGCATTGTAAACGTGAGACACAGCAGCAGTATCAACAGTGACAGCACGCATCACGTATCCAGAAGATCGGGCAGTATCGTATTGCAGATTTGCAGGTGGTAGAGTAGGAGCGGCTGCTATCGAATGCAATCAGTAAACAGATCACAGAAATATCATTTTTCGCCTTTGCCTGTGTATCTTTTGCTTCTTTCCCAATTCAGAATTTTCCTCTTGCATCGGTCGCAAAGTTTCAGTCTTTCACATAGCAAAATATATGAATAACAAAAAAAAAACAGTCTTTCGCATAGTTATATGAATAAGAGAAAAAAAGGAAATGGCCAAAAAAAGTGAATATGTCTGAGCCCAGGTTCGAACTGGGGACCTCTAGTGTGTGAGACTAGCGTGATAACCAACTACACCACCCAGACGGTTTGAATATGCGACACTCCGATGACTTATTAATCATGAATAAAACTAGTATAATAGCACAAGGTCAAGGCACATTATTTGTCGAGTTCACTGCGATCGGTCGACCTGTTGTTGATTTGATTCTTTGTGTACTTGCATATCAGCGTTAGGAGCTGTAGGATATCCAATATCCGAAGAGGCTTTCTTCGGTGCTTGGAAGCTACGTTTGAGCCGTTTATTAGTTGCAATTCGATGTTCCATAATTAAATTTTATTGGTGTCAATGGAAACATGTGCAATATAGATCTGCCATCGCAAATTAGATAATGTTACTTTTGCCACTCAAATTTTGCGTTCATTTTATTTTTGCCACTATCGTCAGCATCTGTTAGTTTGACTCGATGTTCCATAATTAAATTTTATTGGTGCCAATGGAAACTTGTGCAATATGGGATCTGCCATCGCAAATTAGACCATGTTATTTTTGCCACTCAAATTTTGTATCTATTTCGTTTTTGCTACTACCGTCAGCATCTGTTAGTTTGACTGTTATAATAGATCATTTGACCGCTATTTTCTTGTCGTTTTTTCTAATAAGACGTCTAATTCCCTTGTCAGCTCGTGGATCCATCGTTAGTCCCTCGTTTCTTCTTTCCTCTATCTATTTCTCTGCACACTGTCGATATATATCCATCAAATTGATGAAGGCATCAAGCTAAGAAAAACTCCACGCAAAACTAAGCCCACTGTCAATATATATGCATCCAATGGCGTTGCGCAGGATCTCCTCGGCGTCCGCCACGCCGACGCACTTCGCACGTCCTGGGGAGGAGGACTGGTCGGCCAGGCAGAAGCGGATGACCCTCTTGGCGTCCGTTGCAGCGGCGGACAGCTCCGCCATCTTCGCCTGGCTCATGGCGTCGATGTGGCTGCGCCTCCACCTCCACCTCCACAGCCACACCACCGCGCGTCGCTCGGCTGGAGGCCCAAGTGCCGGGCGCAGCTCGCGGAGAGGTCACCGGTTTGGACGCGGACTACGGCGAGGCGCCCGAGCGCGCTCTGGGCCTCATGGAGCGGCCCGGAGGACGCGGTGCCGATGAGGTCCGCGGCGGCGTCGACGGCTACAGGGAGCCGCGCCCTGGCGAGGAACGCGCTGGACACGAGCTTCGCGGTGGCCTCGACAGCGTCCTCGGGGAACTGGGCGGTGCCGGGCGGCACAAGGGCGAGCATGCCGGCGGCAAGCTTCTTGGCGGCATCGGTGGCCTCGCAGAGCGCGGCGCGGTCCGCGCCGGCGTGAGAGATGGCTGCGGGAGGCTTGGCGGCCTGGCGGAGGCCGAGGCACGGAAGGCAGCAGCTTGAGGCGGCACTGTTGGACCAGGCGAACACTCATTGCGAGAACAAGCTCACGCACACGTGAACACACATGTAGCACGAAGAAGGAAATCACGTTTGGCTAAAAACACACGCGTACACACACGGAAACACACGCACACGATGCTTGAGGCAAGACTGAAGATGTCCTCACGTGATGGAATAAAGAAACACAATGATGCTATCATGCTCGCTCTTTGTCTCGCCAAAAGGCAATACACGCTGGAGATATGAAACGACAGGAAGATTTTTTTGTGCTGCCTGTGAACTCATGTGGCAGCGTTTTCTGGTGTGTTTTCTCTATTGCTTCATTGAAAACAAATGACAGCCGTATGCTATTTATAGAGATGTGGCCGGCTCCTAACAACCAAATCACAAGATAATTTCTTGCCTAACAATCAAATCACTAATTGATCTCTATTACCGTATGTTATCAAATCACTAATTGATAACAAAAAGGAAACCCTCCAAACATCCCAAACCGACTAGATAACTGGACCATAGGAGCTACTGCGCACAGGTCCACATGCAACAAGATTAACCCAACAGGCACTGCGGTGGCGGCAGCAAAGGCGGTCGGATCAAGGCCAGCATGGTTGGGAAGAGGAGAGGTGGAGGGAGGACCTCTGGCGGAGAACAAGAGAGAAGGAGAGGAGGAAGGAAGAGGAAAAAGAAGGGGGAGAAAGAAATAAGGGCGGGCAAATAAGTATTATAACATAAAATTTGACAGTCATAGCGTTTTGACTGAAGGAAGTAGAAAAACAAAATAGACGTAAAATTTAATTGGCAAAAATGATATGATCCAATTTGCGGTGGCAGAATCCATATTGCGTACCTTTCCAGTGGCACCAATAAAATTTTCCCTAATTCAATTGTGGGCCCGGTACTGGGTTAAAGGTTAGATAAGTAATTTTTTATCCTTACCAAATGGAAATTTGGACACTATTGGCCCCCTACGCCACCGAAATTCCAAAACTAGCCCTCCTAACCCAAAAATTCCTAATCTAGCCCTCTCCTCGTACGTACTGCGCCTCGAGACGCAGTAGGGAAGGTGCTGCATCACCCACCCATAGCATGAAGATGCTGCAGCACCGTGGCGCAACAGGTAGCAAGAGGAGAGAGAAAGGCGGAGAGATGAAAGAAAAGAAAAGAAAAGGGAAAAATCTGGAAAAATTCAAAATAAAATAAAGTTTAAAAATTTCAAGAAAATTCTATAAAAATCCTTAGAACATGAATAGATTTAATAAAATAATTTTGAATTTAATTGAATTTTATTTTATTCATTTAAAATATTTTCCATTTTCTAACATGGACCTAATTTGTAGATCAAAAGTTAGGTCATGGGATTTTTAAATATAGCAAATGAGTTCAAAAATTATGAAATTTTTGTGGAGCCTCCCGACACAGTGTACTTTCTTGTGTAAATTTTTGATAATTCTATTCATTCAGAATGTTTCTCGGAATTTCATATAAATGTACTATTTGTACGAATTTGTAAATGTAAGAAATGTGCTCTAAAAATTATGAATTTTTTTGAGGCTCCTCACGTAGTGGACTTGATTGTGTACTATTTGGATAATTTTATATGTCTCAAAAATGAAGGATTTAGGTCGCGAAGATTAGGATTTTAGGTTTCAAAAATTAGGGTTTCATGATTTCATGTGACTTAGAATGTATGGAAAAAAAGCTGCATTGCAACTCTGTTGGAGACATCGATATACAATATGTTGCTTTCTGGAGACGTGCTTGTATATAAACATCCTGGGTTACATTTTGGTGATATACATGTCTTGATAGTGAGGTATATTAGCGGTCTAGAGGTGGTTGTAGGATATTCCAAATATGCTAAACTTTTCCCCACTTATCTTCTATTAAACAACGACAATGGATAGCTTTATGGAGACGTGCTTGTATATAAACATCCAGGGTTACATTTTGGTGATATACATGTCTTGATAGCAAGGCATATTAGCGGTCTAGATGAGATTGTGGGATATTCAAAATATGCTATACGTTTCTGAACTTATGAAAAACGATCTTTGGCCGATGAGATGGCCAATAGTGATTTTGACAGCGGGTAGGACTGTAATATATGAATGAGCTCCAAAAATTAGCTGCATTGCAACTCCATTGGAGAACTTTGGAGAAATGATGCAACGATAACAACACAACAGTTGATTCGATAAGGGTGCTATATGGCACGTCGGCTAACGAACCAAGGACGGTACACGCATGCCTTTAGGGAAATAGAAATACATGGGACATGTGGACGAAGAGGGTCGAACTGCTGCATGGAATGTGGCTATTTGCCCTTGCGGCCCAGCTCAGCGTTGTACTCCTTGCCTTGCGCCTTAGCTCTCGCCGCGATGGCCCTCTTCTGCTCTTTCTCGGCTTCGCGTCGCCTGGCATGCTCACGCTCCTGCTCCTCGCGTAGCCTGTCCCGCCTCTCCTTCTCGTCCTTCTCAGCCTGCAGCTCTTCGAGGTGCCTTTCATGGGGCTCGATGTCCTCCCCGACCTAGCTCTTCCATGTTAGCAGCATCCACATGTCGTAGGGGTGGATCTTGTCGTCGATCCACTGGCTGAAGTCGCATAGGCGTGGTGAAGACTACGGTGGGAAGAGAGACATTGTTACAACGTAATGGGAAGAAAAATAGTAGTGTGCACTGAAATACGATTTCATTACCAGTTGCATGTGGCTCTGCGTGTCAAATCTGTGATCGGGGTAGTCCGCGCCATAGTTTGGGCAGCACCAATAGCGCTGCCCAATGGTCTACCCGTCAGTTGATTTGACGCACTTGCCGGCGTCCTGACACCAGCAAAGGGGTGGCGCCAACCCCGTCGGGGGCCCTTCTGGAGGGCGTTCATCAGGCATAGGAAGGGGAGCCCGGCTCGACCCAGAATCGTTGGGCGTACTGCAAGGCAACCTCCTTAGATCCATGAGCTCCGGAAAAGTTTGGTGTGTGTAAGGCTACTGACTAAACACCCTGTGATGAGCGATGGTCTCTTGGGGAGACACCCAGTCCTTCAAAAGCTTGCGGATGTGCTCTTATTCCTTCTCCTTGTCTATGTTATCTAGGTAGTGTTGTTGGGTGGAGTTGCTGCCCGAGTAGTGCTGTATTTATAGCAAGAGCGGACGTAGCTGTAGAGGCTCCATTGCGATGAGGCACATATGTGTTTCGCGTCCATGCAACACACCCTGCTTATCAGAGAGTGGTCACGTCCTGCTTTGCAGAGAGAAGTCACGTCCTGTGACACGCCCTTCGAAGCAGACTCATTGGGTCACGTCGCTACGCAATGCTGCCTCGTCAGGTCACATCGTTGGACAAAGCTGCCTCGTTGCGTCACGTCATTGTGCAAAGCTGCCTCGTCAGGTCACGTTGCTACGCAAAGCTGCCTCATTGCATCACGTCACTGCGCAAAGCTGCCTCATCGGGTCACGTCGCTACGTAAAGCTGTCTCGTTGCATCATGTCACTGCGCAAAGCTGTCTCGTTGGGTCACGCCCTACTTTGCAGAGTGTGGTCACGCCCTGCTTTGTAGAGCTCGATTACATCCTAATTAGGGTTTCATGAATTAGGGTTTGCAATGAAGTTGCAATGTACGTTTTCATATAGATAATTGTCAACATTTCAAGTGTTACAAGCATTGCATGAAACACGCACAGGTTTATTACAATCGGGATGAAGGAGGAGGGGTATTATCACATGTAACCCGATCAAATAAGTTTATTGGAAATAATAGGGCCAGGACAAGGTTGGTTGGTCTGTTTGTGAATTTCGCAGATTTTGAAGGGTACGAAATATGTTAGACTCACATGGTAGTTAGGATCGCGATCCAAGTCTTAAAGTCTTACGACTCTACGAACCCACGACAGCCTGTCGATCCAAGTCTTACTGCCGATCCGATCCTACTCAAGGTAGGTAGGATCGCGATCCTACTCTTAGAGTCTTACGGTTCTACGAACCCACGACAGCCTGTCGATCCAAATCTCATTGTCGATCCTTCTCGTAGAGACTTAGGGCAATTTTTTTTAGAGGCCAGGCTTTGCTGATATTTTGTTTTAAAGCAAAATTTGTTGATATTAATTTCTGAGAATGAAACTATAAATAAACAAGGAGCATGCAAAATATTGTATCAGTGTGGTAATACTAGTACAAATATCTATATTATGGCATGAGCAATCTTGAGCTTGATAATGATAAGCTATTTTTATTCCTGGAGTATGTCTAGCTACTTTTAAGGAACATGCAAGTGGTAAACCATATAACAATCATACAAACTTATAGTATAGATGTTAAATATGTGTATTTTTACAAATCCGTAGAATCGCCGATTCTACGATTCGATACTACGATTCGATCCTACCGGAGGCAAATCGATCCGACTCGGGATCTCGACTCTGACTACCTTGTAGACTCACGATAACATTTTGTGACCGTCGTGTGTTGTTGTAGTCCGGTATTTTTCTGAAGAATTTTGTGAGGATGATTGAGGTAGCAATAAGTAATAAGTAGGAAGGTTAGTGATTTTCATTCATGAAGGACTGCGATGCATAGATAAAGATTGGACATTACAATCTGATTACAGCTGAACTTCTACTTGGCAAGAACAACAAATAATAGAAGAAAGACCGCAAAACTAACTATCTTATCTAATTTCTGAAGCATTTTCTCAACTCTTTCCATCCTTTCATTCATTCTTTTCAGTCTATTCTCTTTATTTTGCATTTGTTGATCAGAGGGTCGAGCTACTGGATGAAATGCAGCAACACCACGAGAGTCTTCTTACAAGGCAGTAATTTGCATTGCAATATCTCGAACCACTGGAACAACTTCATCAGCCCACTGCCAAAACTGACATGTTGTGTTCTGGAAAAAGAATTGCAGCTTTTAAGTGAAAAAACATGCTATTTCGAATGGAATTCATTTGGGATGATTTTGCACAAGTTACCGTAAGATTGAACACTTTATGAACACTCAGGATGGATTCGTTGGCGTATGTGAGGTGAACACATTCACCGAATCCCTACAACGAGGGCAAACCAGGTGCTGCTGCAGTGATTCCAATTGTCTGCTCACTCGAAAGTTAGATGAGGCCGAAGACATTCCATTTAAGGCTGGAAGAAAGGAGAAGAGGAAGTGAAGAGTGAGGTGAATGGTAGACAAAGCACCCATATATAGCCAGCGGCTGAATTGTAATTGGGTTGAAAGAAATTCGCGTAAGCGAGATAGCGGCCCCGAGGAGGAATCGTGTGGCAGCGTTGCGTCAGGTCTTTTTCTATTTAGTACATTAAAATCGGGAGGTAGAGTTGTCATTTCTACTGACTATATTGGAGAGCATGTTGTGTTGATAAATCACAATGTCATAATGCACAATGACATTACATAAATCACAATGGCATAATGCACAATAACATTACATAACATAACATGCATTATATGGACATGGCATTACTTATGGTACATCCTCCCGCCGCTTGCCCTGATGGAGTAGTTGATCCTCAGGGAAGGTGAGCCTGTCAGAGGAGCGGCGTACAACTCGAAAGCCGTAGTAGGGGTGCTACGTGGGAGGCGTCGCTGCGGTGATCTCAATGTAGGTGTCTGGTTGAGGCCCGAGCATATCGTCGACCCACTGGTGCTTATCCTACAGGAAGGGTACTGGGTGAGTTAGTCCTTGGTTTTGTGCAACGAAAAATTTGCTGTAACTACGTTAAAGTGTACCTGAGTATGTGGTTGTGTGGCCGAGGATCCTTCTGGCCAGTTTGCGCCGTAATGCTGCATTGGTCACGCTCCCGCATGTGTGACTGAACGCCATGTGCCAATGAGCCCAACTCGTTGTCCCGGTGCTACGGCGAGTTAGGGTCGCTATTTGCAGTGGAACAGCGTCGCCCCGGTGAGGAAGTCCTGTCCTGCGCCTCCCTCTATGATGACGACGACTGAAGTGGAATGTTGTCCCCTCGCAAGTGCTGCAAGAACAAACGGTAGTGTCAGATATGTTCGAAAGAAGTGCATGGACAAATACTAACGACAACAACCTATGGCCCGAGGCGCGTCGAGGTTGAGCGACCGTAGCTCCAACGACTCCCGGAGTGCGACGAACGTGCGAAGGGTGGTGCCGAGGGAGGTGCCGAAGGCGGCGGGGGTAGAGGGTGCTCTCAGTGTTCGCGATGCTGTACGTGAATATCGCTGTGGCGACCACAAGTTATGGTCCTAATTGTAGCCCTCGCGTCGTCGGTCATGGCGCGCACCGCGCGTAGGAGGCGATGAAAGGTGTTATTGTTCCCACGGTGTAGAGCGTCAGCACCCTCGCGCTGGATATGATCAAGGTGGTAGTACTGCAAGAAAACCGATAGTAAGTTAGAAACGTGTTGCCAAACGAAAATTCTACGAAGAATATTTTACCGTCTCATCGTGGCGTGCCGCCCGATGACAGTCAGGACCTGCTAGTACAATGGCATCGTGCATGACCTCCACTAGACGCTATGGCATCGGCCTAGTAAGCCTGTACCTGGTGCGCGGAACGTACCACCGCAAGTATGCAGCATACGTCAAGATGTCGTAGCCACGTAACTCATGCACCATGTCCGTTGTCGCCCTCCCGCCCCACAGCGTTGTCCATGGCTGTTGTGTCTGCCTCTAGTCGTCGCTCTTCTGGCCTTTCATCGTTTGCCTGAAATCGAATTCGGATGTCAAAAAATAGTAGTCGGACATGCGGCTAATAGGAAAAGCGATGATACTGAATAACGACATAACCGTGGGCCTTCGCTGCGAGAGGTCGTCCCGGCGTCAGTGGCACCTGCTGGTAAAGGCCAAATTGTCTCATGAACCGCTGTGGGTTGTATGGCTCGACCATGTGGGAGAAGACCAGGTAGCAGGTCATCAACCAATGCGACTCGTCCTGAGTGCACTGCGAGGAAAATCCGTAGGGGGCCATATCTGCAATGAACTATGCAGTCTATGGCCACCAGATGACCTCGTCCTCGTGTAGAATCTCAAATAGGTTATGGAACTCAAGGTACACACGCCTCGGTCTCTCCCTGGCCCATCCTAGTGCACCACGTGTCCAACGTGTACCTATTGTAGGCCCATCAACGGGGTCGTCGCCTCCACCATGACCGTAAAGCTCGGCGCTCAACTGGAAAGGGTGTACGGTGCTCTGAAAATACGGCTAGTCAATCGGGAAGTGCTCCCACGACCATAACTGCAGCAGGGTGTAGCATACCGCGAGGCCTGTTTCCCCGCCCGTGCTGCACTAAGAGGCATCGCACAACCCTCGGTAAGTAGCGCAAAGCACTGCTGACCCCAACTGTACTTTGGCACCTTGTCAGACCGGGCGTCCGCCAAAGACTCTGTGAGATGGATGTAGCTAGGGTACACGCAGTCTCACTGAGTCGTAGGAAATAAGATCCATCTGAACATGAACAAAAGGTACGCGACGAAGTGTGTCCTCACTGCCTCCACAGTCGCATCCACGGGGCAGGTCGTGTACTCCCGTAGCTAGAAATGTGGCATACCCGATATGTTGTTAGGGATCATGTGACAGAATCTATCAACCATACGCAACTTCTGTCTACTCGCCTAGGAGGTGGCACTACTAGAAGACCACGCAGTGGCAGACCTGTAAGCATAGCTCCGTCCTCTAGAGTTACTGTCATCTCCCCGCACAGGAAGTGGAAGGTAAGAGTCTCCAGTCTCCAACGGTCCACGAGTGCAGATAGGAGTGCTGCGTCAAACTGGAACGCGTGCGGTAGGCCCAACATGTGGTCAATGGGCAAGAGACTGGTGTCCCGCAGTCTTGGGACATACCGCTCATCCAGAGGCTAGCTCTCTTTGGGGCACCTCAGGACTAGGCTCAGAGGGCCGACGCCGAACGACCACGCCAGGCATCGGTGTCGTCGATTCCAACGTGCGTCGAGCAGCTCATACGCGACATCAACTGGAGGCCATGCCATCTCCTGCAGAGAGTGAAATAACATGTTAGTCCGTAGAAAAAATAGGATGTACAGCACACAAAAACAAAGCGAAACATATGATAGGAGAATAAATCGTGCGCACCATTCTCGCATGTAATTAAAACGTAAACAAAGTACGGTCGTGATTAACACCATATGCACACCCGTACAACATAACAGTACATATGACGATAATGTGTTAACATATGATCCATACAACATAACATTAGGCCCGTACACAATGCAACTTATACAACAATAGAACTCACACAAGGCATTAAAATAAGCATGCAACATCACGACAATGTAATTATATCTTGGTGGCTACGATGCGCTGCTTGTGCTAGGTCTGTTTGGACAGCGGCTGATGGAGTGCCCAACAGTCTTGCAAAGTCTGCATCTCGGGCGGTGAGATGCATCGTAACTGGCGTCTTCAACAGCGGGGCTGCTTCAGTGCGTCATTCGGCACCCACTACACCTGCCCTGGCTAGAGGTCCCTGTAGTGCATGTCCAGGCTGTACGAATGGAACTCCGCACTCCAAGTGCCATACAGGTGATGGATGTTATAGTACTCGAAGATGTAACGCTTCGAGACCTAGCACCACACTGCTCACGCCGCGTACACATGGAAGTATGGTTTGTGGAGAAGCCGCGGCTTATTGCAGGTGCACGACGCTTCATCACCAATCGTGCAGACCTGCTTTCGATCCCCTCTAGCGTGGCCCATGACATACTTCTCCCTGAGCCGGATCTCAAACTTTTGCCTGACACCATCCATGGTACGAGCAATGTGCAAACGAGCCTTGCTGATCTTCTTCTCCATGTACGCGTGCATTACTTCCAAAAATTGCTTACCATCCTCCACATGCTTCTTGGCCATCATGGCTCTGTTAACGAAGTACCCAACGGTACGGTTCCAGCTCTCCTCCATGATCGTAGTGATCGGCAGGAATCTGACACCCTTGAGGACACTGTTGTACACCTCGGACATGTTGGTCATCATGATCCCGTACCTTGCACCACCGGTGTCGTGCAGCAGGGATCACTTCTCCAAGTTGGGTGCGTACGAGTTAACCCATTGAATGAACTCCCCAACTCTCGCAGACCCTCCTGCCGCTGTGTAACATCCCAAATGTATAATCAGGGTTATTCAAGTATAATTATATGTGTAGAAATTAAAACTTTTTCTCACAACTTGAAAACCCTTACAATCTCATGTAATTCTTGTCCAAGAGTTGTGTAAACCAAGAACACAAAGCTCTTGTTGACCAAAAGTCAAATTCATTTTCCAATTCTCTCAAATCTTGTGCCAAACAATTGGAAAGTATCTTCCTTGGTCCTAAAACTGAGGTGGGACCCTCTGAAAAATATCACAAGTTGTAAAACTAGTTTGATAATTTTGGAGGTAAATGAATCATTGAACAACCTTAATGAAATTCCTGAGAAAAATGCATTGTATAATAACCTCTGGAAAATTTATGTAAGGTTAATCATGTTGTCAGCTAGCTCCAGTTAAAATCTTATGAATTTTGGAGTTCATTTGCTATCTCAAACAATTTTGCCAAGTCTTAGTCATTAGAAAATTAAATTTAAAAGCAGACCTTTGTTCCTTGGCCGAGCCAGTACTCAAACTGGTCCACCCAACCCCATCGACCTCCTTTCCCACCTTGATGAGGTCGTGGCCGTTGGATCCAATCCAACCGCCACGACCTCCCCTCAACCAAGGCCCCGGACCTCCCCATTCGAGGTCCTCTTGACCTCGTGGACCTCCTCGGGTCAACGTGGGCGCGAGACCTCCCACCTCATCAGTCATAGCCACTGGATCAAAGATCCACGGCCACGACCTCCCCGTGTTAAACCTCAAAGGACCTCCTCGTCTTTGTAAGCCATCGCAGCCGAGGTCATCCCACCTATGTGAGGTCTTGGCCCTTGGATTCAAGATCCGCGCCCTGACCTCCCTCACCGTTAAACTAAGCAAGTCCACATCCCACCTCGTGAGGTCACGACCATTGGATCAAAATCCATGGTCACGACCTCCTCCTCCCAATCTAACCGCCGACCTCCTTTGCACTCACTTGAGGTCGTAGCCGTTGGATTTACATCCAAAGGCCACGACCTCCTCTGAAAAACATCACAACAAGGTCCTCCCGCCTTGTTGAGGTCATAGCCCTTGGATCCAAATCGGAGGGCTAAGACCTCCCTTCGCTTTGTGCGTATCAGACCTCCCCATCAGGTCAGTGCCCTTGGATTTTAATCCAAAGGCCAGGACCTCCCCCTCATGTCTTTTCGATCGCGTGCGGTTAAGTCCTCACTGGAGGTCCGCACCGTTGGAGGGAGATCCAACGCCTTGGACCTCCTGTCCCATTTCCCACGTGCGTTTCGCGATTAATGAAATCGGAGGGCCACGACCTCCCCATCCTTGATCGTGTGGCTGGGACCTCCACCCAGCCACTTAAAACGTAACGGTTCAAAACTCTCATCCGATGGCGAGACCTCTCCTGTGTCTTATCCAACGCCACTAAGACCTCCTGTTCTTCTCCTTCCTCTGGCGCGGGCAAGCTCGAGCGGTGCATTTATTATGGTGTGCGCACATGAGGTACACTTCATCGACTCTTGCCGACCAAGATTTAATCTTGGTCGACCTTCCGCCTCCCCTGTCCACACAGTTCGCACCTTGTCAACCTTGTGTCTTGTCCAAGCCATGGACCTCCCATGGGCCAAGCTCACCATGAGCTTGGCGATGGTCCACAACCTCCTGTGCCCTTAGTATAAAGCCTCCCCACTTGTCTGCTTGGCTTCCTTTGCACACCTTTGTTCCTTGGCTTACACCCCTGTCTTGTGAGCTTTAAACCACCAAAGCTTCCTTGGCGCCATTGTTTGGAGCTTGAAGCTCCTCGGTGGACAAGGGTCACTTGGAGTTTTTTCTCCTTTTCTCTAAGCTTCTTTTGTGCCATTCCCTCCGGGACCAAGTCCTAACTTGAATTGGTTTGGGCGATTCTGAGAGGTGGACAAAGTGGAGCTTGAGTCAAGCTTTGGCCGTGGAGCACCCTTCCTCCCGACCGGTCCTCCTTCCTCGACCTCCTCGGCACCTTAGGACCTCCGTACATCCCCGGTAATCCTTAGTCTTGGCACCCTTATGAATGTTTTCGGAGCTTTAGTTTGGCATAAGCTTGTTTGTCGCATGAGCTCATTTTTGCTTTTCGGTTTTGCCGTCTGGGTCACCTCTGTCCTCTCGGCTCGCATGGCGTTCAAAACCGTCATTGCCGTTGAGAGAAGGTCCGTTAGTGCGCGTGGTTATTGCGAACCGCGGTACCATTGGATCTCGCCGGCGAGGTTTACATCGCCGGCGAGAACCAAATATTTGAACACGGGTTTTTGTCGGACGCAACGACAGCGTCGTTGTCGCTTTTAGGACAAAAGATCCACCGAAGTTAATCGCTTATCATTGCTCCCATCATTGAATTCATTTGGTGTGTCTTAACTGTCTTAAATCCACCATTTATTTGCGCCATTAAGTCCTCCGCGCGGACCTCCTCGTGGTCCCGCGCATTTAATCCCTTGTCCATAGCGGCGTGCGTGTCGTGCGCTAATTCTAGCGCCGATCTCGACATCCGCACCTCCTCCAAGGAGATCTCGAGCGCCCAAGACCTCCTTGGCGCAATCTTAGCCGTCCGCACCTCCTGGAGGTGCAGCGGCGCTGAGGACCTCCTCTGGGACCTCCTCGAGGTCATCTCACCGCTGAGGACCTCCCTTTTAATCTGTCCGTTCCGGACCTCCTTCCATGTTGTGGTCCGTTAGATCTTCCATCTACGGCCATGACCTCCCTCACCTCGCGCATGTGCGTGGTTAGGAGGTTCAGACCTCTGGACCTCCCATGTGCATGTGTGTTGTTCTCTCGGGAGGTTTGAGCCGTTAGATCTGAGATCTGTGGCTCACGACCTCCCATGTCTTTGTGAATGTTAGGAAGGTCAAGAAATTCTTAAGTATGAACCTGAAATGAGGTAGACTTTAGAATTTCATATCTTTTTCATTTTAAATCCTTTTGAGGTCATTCAAATTGTGTTAGCTCTGTCTTAAATTTGACTTTAATCCAAAAATGGTTGTAAGTTGAGTTCAGCTCCAGAGCACAGTTTTGCCATAGGTTTTAGTACTCCTTTTGGATAATACACTCAAAATTTAGGTTTAACTTGTAAAACCCATAACTAATGTTCTGTAGGTTATTTTTGAATGAGACCAACTTTGTTAGCTTCCTCTATTAATGAACTCACTGTAAAAATTAGATTTGAGCATATTGCTGTTATAGAAATAAGGACTTGTGCATTATAATTTTGTTCAAGTTCTTGTTTTTGAAAAATTATAGAAAGTGCAATATAGCTCCAAATGGGATGAACTCAATTGTGTTATTCATCTCATGAGGTGCTGGTTTCACAGTAAAAATCTCAGCCTCACCACTTTTCTAGAAAATGTTGCCTCATAATTAAATTAGTGAATAGTGCAGTTTGGTATTTTCAGGGGCTGAGCAGAATTGTTTTGCTCATAACTTTTGCATTAAGAATCCAAATCCATTGGTTCTTGTTGCTAAATTCCTAAAAATCACCCTCTTACTGCTGTAGAAATTTCAGAGAATTTGGAGTTCGTTTGCTGTGCTGTCTTGTTGTTTTTCGTCGTTCTTATCGGTTCTTTATCGTTTTTCCGTTAGGTTTCGACATTTGTGGTGATCCCGCAAACGACCCTCCGCAACAAAGTGACCAGCAGCAAGGCAAGCAGTTTGACCATTTCCATCATTGTCCCATTATTTTAAAGCTTAATACTTTGTTTTACTTCTATGTATGCATGCTACTTTGTGTTAATTGTCGCTAGTAATCCTATAGTTGCATAATCTGTAGGAGTTGTTTATCCTCTACTACCAATGAGCCTAGGTTATTCGCTGTGGTTGGAGCTCGTTGGATGAGCTCTTATCACTTAGTAGTTTCGACTTAAACCGCTTAGACATGCTTAGCTATCGGTAGTAATGGGCGATCATCGACTTAGTCGATGGTCTTGGTCACACAAGTATAATTATTCCTCCTATATGTCCAGCACTTGTGCTTTGATTAATTGTAAAATCAAAACCGAAAATAAAATGTTGATTTGGACTTGGGCATATTGGATGGATGGTGTGGTTTTGGAATGTGGTAGTATGCCCGAGTCGTTATGACCGAGTTACTTGCGCCACTGCTTAAAGCAATATTATGCGTGCTAACCACACGAGGGGATATGGGACCTCTCTTGACTAAGTACTTTGGGGGTGTTAATTATGAGCTGGTTGGTGGGTATGTTTTAATAAAATGTGTATGTGTAGTGTTGGGAGGGAGCATTGGCAGACCGGTTAGGCTGTCTAATGTGTCCTTGTCCCCGTGGGTTGCGGCTCGTAATTAGCATCGTCCATTGGAAATGTCTCGTAGGACTTAGCCGTGCCGGCATACCAAAGGTAGTGTGCCTAAAGGAAAGGCGGTCTGGCGTGTGGGTACATTGGTACACCCCTGCAGGATAAAACTATTCAATAGCCTCGTCCTAGGTTATGGACACGCCGAAACGCCCAGTAAGAACTAGACTACAACTTTTAATTAAAACTTGACATGGTTGGTATGAGTGGGTAATTCATACTATTGTTGTGGTGGCTATTGGGTTAGTCACTTCCAGGATTGTTCTTGTTGTTGTTATTATGTTATTATTGCGTTGTTATTTCAACAAGTAAAAATGCTTTGTCAAATTGCCTTAAATCTATTATGTTATTGCAAATGGAACTTGCTTTATGCTAAATGTAAGTCCAAAGCTCCATCCACTTAATTAAAGCTTGCATGTAGCTAAATTATAGTTCTCATTATCTTACACGTCGGTTTTGCAGTACAATAAACAAGTTATTGTACTCATTTGCTTTGCTTAACAACCTTGTTGCAGAGGACGGAGGTGAGCTCCAAGAGCCTTACTTACGTGCCACGTGTTGCGCTTTCTTGACGACTAGCTTGGCGGTCCGGTCAGATGCCTAGGGGTTAAGGCACACTGATTGGCTTTGTGTTATAGCCATCTTTATGGCACTTTTGCTTCCGCTGTGTATTCTTGTAACTTATTGCTATTTGGCCTAAGGGCCCCTCTTTTGTAGTAGCTATTCCATATTAATATTAACTTCTGGTTTGTTGCTTATGTTCTATGTGTTGTATGGAATTGATATATTCTTTTGTTGTGAGGTATGTATATCTTGATTCGGGAGTATACATCTCTCGAGACCGAGTTTATTCGGTTGATAATACTAGGGTCAATTGGATGACTAAGTATTATGAGCCTAATAAATGTCGGGGTCTCACACGCTGCCCCTACCTCGGCGTCCGCCGAGTTCCTTAAATGCTTCCCGGTCTCCTCGTCGAGCTGTCTCCACACCGCATCGAACTTCCGCCTTTGGTTCTGCATGCAGAGCTTCTTCAACATCTTCATTAGGTCCTTGCTCCAAAACCTTGTGTGGAAGTTCATTGCGAGATGCCTCATGCACCAGCGGCTCCTGACATTGTTCCACTGGAATGGCGGTTGTGTCCTATTTTGCATCGTGCTCAATGCGGACAACAACCCGGCATTGCAGTCCGAGATGACACACACATCTAGGTGGTCTTGGACCACCGCATGCTTCAGATTGGACAGGAACTACAGCCAGCTATCAGTGTTCTCGCTCTCAACAATTGCGAAGGCCACATGGAGTAACTGGTCATTCGCATCGACTGCAACCGTGGTGAGGATGGCACCCTTGTACTTCTCTGATAGGAAGGTGTCATCCATCATCAGCACGGGATGACAATGCTTGAACCCTTCGATCGCTTGACGAAAGGCCCAGAAGACCCTCTCAAGAACAAAACAATTGGGCCCCTCCGTCGGATGCACCCGGTCAAGCTTGTTTATGTATGTCCCAGGATTTGATTCTGCGATTTGATACATCATTCTTGGGACTAGGTTGTAAGCCTCTTCAAATGTGTCGAACATTCGCTCCACAACCTTCCGTTTCGCCCGCCATGCCTTCTTGTAGCTGACTTGGAACCCCACCATATTGGCAACATCCGCCATTAGAAGCTTTGGCGAAATGGAAACATCTCCAGCGACGAGGTGGCTTATCAGGCTGGTAACATATGAGGACGTCATGTCGTGGTGCCTATAAAGCGGCTCAGCTAGCTCGCATGTGTGGTCCTTCAGCACGATTATCCGGAAGCCCGTGGCCATGGCCGTGAACCGCTGCGCACTGACCTTGCTAGCACAAGATTCATCAACACACCTAACGATGTAGGTGTCGGGGTTGGACCTCTGCACCCGATACGTCCGCCAATGTTAACGGCGTATCTGGCAATAGCATGCTGGGCGGCGCTCTTATTAGGGAAACGCTGCCCTAGGAGCAGGGTGTCTTCATTGAACCCCTACTCGGCCCCCACTGGCTGTGGCAAAACCAGTGATGTCATTGCGACATCGTCCAATCTTGAGGGGACATAAGCAATGTCGGTGGTCACAACACTACCAACTGTACCTCCCATAGCAGCTTCTCCATCTTCCTCGTCTTCAGAACTGGTTGTTTCCACGGCCTCCTCCTCGCTTTCGACCTCTTCTACCTAGTCGACCAGGTACTCGTGGCAATCAATACGGGCTGCCCACCATCTCTCCACTCCTTTGTTAGGCTCAAAATTATCGACACGCCTCCTCAGGTCTCCATCGCCCACTTCCTCATCCGTGTCTCCTCCAACACCAGAGACCAACGCAGGCTCTTCCTCACCAGTAGCTTCACCGGAACCACCCATGCCGGATGTACCCGTCCTCTCCACAAACTAAACATAGAACATCGGTCGAGCATAGATCGCAGCAGCATGGTTGCAAACAACCTCTATGTAATTGGCCCATGAAGTGTCACTTGTCACCTTCATAACTTGCCGAACGGTCTCCTCTGCACCACCCACCACCGAGGCATACAACGCCTCAATGCGTAGCTTCATCCTTGTAGTGGCACGATCGAACGCAAACCGCACGCACTGCCTTAGCTCCGAGAGGCTCATGTCCTTCAGACCCGGCGCCCGGATCACTGTCCGGTCGTAATTCGACAGGTCCGCCTCGTACGGTCCGTCGCGTACGAGAGCATTCCTGTGGAACATGAATAGATCTTGAATCTCCACCATGAAGTACCTAACACAGGTGCATATGGAACCACTTAATAGCAATGCACGTATCGTCTAGCAACTGCTATTATACACCTTCTTTACGAACTCTATGTTTTCAATTGTATTTCTATCGCGTGTCATGTACATTTTAATCACACGTTAAACGACCTCTGAATATTTTTAAATTTTATTTTCAAGTTCATGAAACTGTGCAGATCACCATGTAATTTCTTCATAATTTAATGTACTCTACACTTTCCTCAAAAAATATTGGAAATCTCCTGTTATGTGTACTAGCCATTGTTTTCATTTTAACCATGTTGACAATAGGTTCCAAATTGTTCATAATTTTATTTCCTATTATATAAATATATTTGTGGGTTTTTCTAATTAATTCTTCTACTAATTTTGTTAATCTCACTTTACACCGTCTTTTCGGACTACATGTTTTCAATTCTATTTCTATCGCGTATCATGCACCTTTCAATCACATGTTTAACAACCTCAGAATATTTTTAAATTTAATGTTCAAGTTTATGATACTGTGCAGATCACTATGTAATTTCTTCATAATTTAATGTACTCTACATTTTCCTCGAAAAAGATACGAAATCTACTGTCATGTGTACTAGCAATTGTTTTCATTTAAATCATTTTGACAACAAGTTCCGAGTTGTTCAATGTTTGGAAGCTACCATTCAGCTTTGCTACAACAGGTTCCACACTAAGTACAAATTTACCACACTAAGAACACTAATTCTTCTAAGTCAAGTAAGGGCATGCACCGACTACACAACCAAAACTATTGCTTGGCTACAATAAGAATCTACCATTCAGATAATTACGTGCTAATCGCATTGCTAAAACTATAGGAATTGCGCATGTCAATCATAATTACCTTTTCTTGGAGTGCAAAACACGATGAACAACTTCTGCAACTGCGGATTGCTTCTCAGCTCCCTTCTCTTCCTCTCTGCTTCTCTGCCTCAACGAGAAAATTATCGCGCCGAATGAAGAGGAGGGAGAAAACCAGGAAGAACCAGTTGGGGGAGTCATTTTATTGGTCTTGCTGAAGCAATGCATCGCCACTGGTCGGCATAAGGCAGCGTCAGGGGCCGAAAGCAGCGGCGGCGGTGTGTAGTAACGGTTGCAGCCATGTATGTACAAGGCCGGAGCAGGCGAGGCGGCGATGGCATGAGCCGGGGGCTGCGGGCTGCTGCAGAAGACGGGCGCATCACGCAGGTCAAAGGGGCAAAAATTGGAATTTCAGGGGTAAGAATGCTAGTTTTGGAATTTCGATGCACGGGGGGCTAATAGTGTCCAAATTTCTATCAAATGAGGAGAAGGGTAAGCTGGTAAAAACACTTGTCCCTCTAATTGTGCAAACCCTACTGATTATTATTTGCAATTTGAAAGGTTCTTTTGCATGGGCAGTGGCCGGATTGCCGGATTGGGAGAGGGAGAAGCACGCACGCACAGGATGGCGAGGTTCAGCCATGCGGCCGAGGCAACACGCGTTGCACCTGTGCGTTGCTAGCCAAGGTGGAAGCGGTCGGTGGAGGGGTGGAGCCTGGAGGTGAGCTGAGTCGTGGACGCTAGGATGCCAGGATAGGGAAGCGATGAGGGGCGGAAGCGGTGAGAGTTTGGTTGATGATTGAATAACTAAAACAAATTTACATGGTATACGAGCAATTTATATGGTTTGTCCACTAAGTACATAATGTACATTTACTTGATTAACTGTGAGAAGATATGTTAGGCATATGAAGCAAGGTTGCAAATCTCCACACCAACTAGACGTGAGCATTCAGGAAGACAAGCAATGCTCATTTCTGTATATATTTTTGCAGGATGAGAACAGGAGGTCCTAAAGAGAGATAATTTTGGGGGCAGAAGTTCACAGTTCACTACTTCATTACAACGAAGTAAACAAGAAGAACATTATCGGTCTGACCGCTGGCATTCTGATTTATGCCGCTTCAGTCGTATACCAGCGCCTGACAAGAGTTTCCTGACCAGAGAGTACAATTCAAGTTGCCACGGTACCAAAAGGAGCGCTCTTCAGACTTCAATGACATCATAAAGACATGCTAATTAAATACTTTTTTTGTGGCTTCCTAGAATCAAGCTCAGCTATCTCAGTTGGTGCATTTGACTGTAAATAATTGTAACAGCAATTTGAAGATAAGATGTTTTGTAGTACAGTAAGTCAGTAACGATGCCATTTCAGAATTATGAGGACATATGAATGGGCATGCTAAGTTGCTAACTTCTCGTAAGCGTATGATAAGTTTGATGTGATTGTTGCGGTCATGGAGTAATGCATCTGGTTTAGTTCATCTCATCAATTAGCGTTGTGTATGTCTGAGAGGGGGGGGGGGGACCAAGATATGGTAATTGTTAGAATATTTCTGTCACAAGTTTTTCCCGGATGACTCTCTTGATCGTTACAAGGCACGCTGGGTTCTCCGTGGTTTCATTCAACGACCAGGAGTTGATTTTGAGGAGACTTTCAGCCCTGTGGTCAAACCCGCTACTATCCTCACCGTTCTTACATTGGCTCTTTCCCGAGACTGGCCGATTCATCAGCTTGATGTCAAGAACGCGTTTCTACATGGGACTCTTTCCGAAACTGTGTATTGTGAGCAGCCATCCGGTTTTGTTGATCCCGCTCGGCCAGATCATATTTGTCGACTGAATAAATCTCTCTACGGTTTGAAGCAGGCGCCCCGTGCTTGGTACAGTCGCTTCGCCTCTCATTTAATCTCTCTTGGATTTGTGGAGGCCAAGTCCGACACATCACTTTTTGTGTTTCGCCGTGGTGCTGACATGGCTTACTTGCTTCTTTATGTGGATGATATTATTCTGACGGCATCCTCAGTTGCACTCCTTCGTCAACTGATCGCCGCTCTTCAACAGGAATTCTCTATGAAGGATCTTGGCTCATTGCATTATTTTTTGGGCGTCTCTGTCAGCCGAAGGGATGGTTCACTCTTCCTCTCTCAGCGGCATTATATGTTGGATATCTTGGAGCGTGCTGGGATGTCTGAATGCAAACCTTGCAACATGCCAGTTGATACTCATTCCAAGCTCTCTGGTGATGGTGCCCCTGTGGATAATCCAACACATTATCGCAGCCTTGCCAGTGCTCTGCAGTACTTGACGTTCACTCGCCCAGACATTGCTTATGCTGTTCAACAGGTGTGTCTCTACATGCATGATCCTCGTGAGCCCCATCTATCCTTGGTGAAGCGCATTCTGCGATACCTTCAGGGCACTCTTGACCACGGTCTCTATCTTCACCGGACTTCTCCTGCTGAGTTGGTTGCCTACTCTGATGTTGATTGGGCTGGTTGTCCCGACACGCGTAAGTCCACCTCGGGCTATGGCGTCTTCCTTGGTGACAACCTTGTCTCCTGGTGATCGAAGCGGCAGCCCACAGTCTCGCGGTCTAGTGCAGAGGTAGAGTATCGTGCTGTGGCCAATGCGGTCGCTGAGGCTACTTGGTTACATCAATTGCTCGTGGAGCTCCACAGTCCTTTGAGGCGTGCTACTCTGGTATACTGCGACAATATCAGTGTCGTCTACCTCTCCACCAATCCGGTTCAGCACCAACGTACGAAGCATGTGGAGATTGATCTACATTTTGTTCGAGAGCGTGTGGCCATTGGTGATGTTCGAGTTCTTCACATCCCTACGACGTCGCAGTACGGCAACATATTCACGAAAGGGTTGCCCACTTCGATATTTTTGGAATTTCGGTCCAGCCTCAACGTTCGTGATACTGCCGTTTCGACTACGATGTCAACCTTAGGCTCGATCGCCAACTCCACTGCTTCCACAATCACATCCACTGCCGCCGGCATTCTGCCCACACCCTCGTTTGGCCACTTCATCAATGTGAAGTTGACCTCGGAGAACTACCTCCTATGAAAGCACAATTGCTTCCATACCTCCATGCCCAACATCTTCTTGGCTATGTAGATGGAACCGTCGTGGCTCCAAATCGGTTGATCGCAGCTACCACGATAGAAGGTACAGAGCAACAACCAAATCCTGCATATCTGATCTGGGTGCAGTAGGACCAACTGGTGCTCAGAGCTCTGCTTTCCTCTCTCTCTAAGCAGGTGCTGGCTCAAGTCCTCTTCCTCTCCACGTCCCGTTAGGTATGGGTTGCATTGGAGAGCATGTTCTCATGTGGATCACGAGCACGGGTGATTCAGATCAAGCGTCAACTTCACATGACACAGAAGAAAGACTCTTCCATGTCAGAGTATTTCAACAAAGTCAAACGTCTGACAGATACGTTGGCCGCAATAGGACAGCCACTTAATGATGATGAGATCATCGGCCATCTTCTCTCTGGTATTGATACTATGTATGATCCAATTGTTGCATCTCTCAGTACAAAATTAGAGCCAATGTCTCTCAGTGATGCTTATTCTTTTCTTCTGAATTATGAGATGCAAGTGGATCATCATAACTCTGTGCAGGGCATACAAGGTGTAGGTTCCTCAGTCAACAATATCTCTCGCAGTTACAACAAGAAGAACACATACAACAATTGCGGAAGAGGTCGAGGCCGAGGTGGCCCGCAGTAGAGTCGGCAATCTGGACCTCGACCACAGTGTCAAGTGTGTGGCAAGATGGGGCATGTAGCATTGACATGTAATCATCGCTTTGATCACAGTTATCAAGCTGAAGAGAACAACAGAGTTGTTGCTGCAGCATCCACGGTTTCATCCTGTGGTGTTGATCCTAACTGGTACATGGATACTGCTGCAACGGATCACATTACCAACAATATGGACAAGCTAACCTCGAAGGAGAAGTATAATGGCAAGGACATGGTTCAAACAACAAATGGTTCAGGTATGAGAATTCTTCATGTTGGGCAATCTCATATTACTACTCCTTGCAAATCTTTTAAACTGAATAATGTTGTTCATATACCTCAGTCATCATGACAACTCCTATATGTCCATCAGTTTACTACTGACAACAAAGTATTTCTTGAGTTTCATCCTAGAAATTTCTTTGTGAAGGATCAATCCACGAGAGAGACTCTTCTTCAAGGCAGATGTGAGGATGGACTTTATCCTATCAAGTCGCCGCACACCACTTCTGCCTACACCAAGAAAACCTTTGTCAGCATCAAACCAACTTCAGTCCAATGGCATTGCAAACTTGGACATCCTTCCACCTCTGTCGTTCAAGAAGTCCTTAGATTAAATAATCTACCTTACTTATTAGAGTCCAGTGATAGGTCTGTTTGTGGACCATGTTAGTTAGCTAAGAGTCATCAACTCCTTATGTTTCCTCAATTCAAACTTCTATGTCTCCTCTTGAGCTTGTGTTCACAGATGTGTGGGGGCCTGCTCACACCTCAATCAATGGATTTAAATATTATCTTAGTTTTGTTGATGACTTTAGCAAATTCACTTGGATCTATCCTCTTAAAAGTAAGGTTGAAGTATTTAATGTCTTCACTCAGTACCAAAAACATGTTGAAAGGCTCTTGAACAAACACATTATATGTGTTCAATCAGATTGAGGAGGGGAGTACCAAAAACTGCACACATTCTTTAATCATGTTGGAATTTCACATCGCGTGTCCTGTCCCTACACTCACCAACAAAATGGCTCGTCTGAACGCAAGCATCGCCATGTTGTTGAGATGGGACTTGCTCTCCTTGCAAATGCTAACATGCCAATCCGTTTTTGGGATGATGCATTTCAAACAGCTTGTTTTCTGATCAATAGGCTGCCCAATAAAGTGATAAACAAATGCACTCCTATTGAACGACTTCTTGGATCAAAACCTGATTATCTTATGTTGCGCACTTTTGGTTGTGCTTGTTGGCCAAATTTGCACCTATATAATGCTCATAAGCTTCAGTTTAGATCTCAAGAGTGTGTGTTCATAGGATAGGGTAATATGCACAAGGGTTTCAAATGCCTACACGAAGCCTCTGGATGAGTTTACCTCTCTATAGATGTTGTCTTCGAGGAGAAGCACTTTCCCTTCTCTGAAAATCGAACTCAACCTTCCACATGCTCGATTCATGTTGATACTATTCTGCTTCCTTCCTGACAACCAACCTCTGAACATAATTCTGCTAAGCATTGCCCCACTGAAGATTTCTCTTAACTTAATGTTGTTGTTTCATAGTTTTCTAATAGCTCTTCTGCAGAAACTTTTCAGTCAGGGGGACATAACTCAAACTCAGCATCAGAAGAGTATACTGAAAATTCTGCAGCAAAATCATCAAAGGAAGGATCAACAGCTAATCTGGAATCTGAACATGTTGCGCCTTCAGGAAGGATATAAAGAACTCGATTGTAGAACAACATTAAGTTGCCTGTAACAACCCAATTTTCTGAGTTTCAAAACCCTTTTGAGTAGTTTAGTCCCTTGGAAAAATTCACCAAATTTTATTTGAATTTAATAAAGCTTAAATAGGACTTTCAAATGTCAAAATAATTTAATGTGACTAATCTGAATATCAATTAATTCTAAAACTGTTTTATTTGAGTTCTTTGTGCTTGGAAATATTTTCCAGATTTGTCTGGAATTTTTTCGAGTTCATTTGCTATTTTCAATTTTCCATTTGGATTTTCTGGTATTTTAAAAATACAAAATCTATTTAAATCTCAGGAAAAACCTTTAGGCCGGTTTCCTCTCGCCCTAACCCATTTTCCCTATCTTTCGGCCCATTTTCGCGTGCCAGCCCGTTTCCCTCTATCTCCCGCTCGCCCGGACCCGGCTCCACCTGTCAGTCGCACACATGGCGTGTGCGACGCCAACTCACCCAAGCCTTCGCCGCTAACATGTGGGCCTATCTCCATTACTGTTCATCGTATCCATCCCGGACATGAACTAGACTCGCCACCATGCCGCGTTCGGACTCTCCCGTAGCCCCGCCGCTACAGGCTATAAAAGCCCTCGGAGTGTGTGTCAAAACGATCGCCTGGACCCCTGCCACCAATTCCCCAAATGTAACATCCCAATTTTCAGGCATTTTTGAAATTTTCAAAATAAACATAACCATTTATTTTTATTTTATTGTTAAAGCTTAACTTGAAATTTCGTAAAATAAAAACATTTTAAATGATTAAATCAAACTTTAATTAAATTCTAAAATGAGTTTAGAGGATTTTCTGAGTTTTCTTGGATTTATTCAAGTCGGTGATGTTTCTTGCAACCCGGCCTATTTTATTTCTTTCTATCTTCCCAAAAATTATTCTATTTGTTGTAAAATTTAATTTAAATTGGTGGTCTATTTTGAAGCTTTAAAAATAAAAATAATAGTTTGGATTTTATCGGTTTAATTTAAAGCTTAAATTGGATTTCTGAAGTAAAAATATTTTAGTTGGCTAAAATAAACTTCAAGAAAACACAAAACTATTTTATTTGATCTATTCAAGTTCCAAAGTATTTTACAAAATTTTCTCGGATTTTTGGATTTATTTTTTTATTTTTTTTCGGATTTTCTTCTTTTTCCCTTCTTCTTTCTCTCTCCCCCCTTTTCTCCTGTTTATCTTCCCAACTGAGCCATTTTCTCTTTTCTCTATCCTCCCCATGCTCCCAGTCGTGCGCAGCACCCTTGCCCATCACCTCCCCGTTTCCTCGCCGGTTTTCCGCCTAGGATTTCTGCTGCCACCCCGCCATACCCGCGCACGCCACATCCATCCCATGCCCTGACCTAGCTCTCCCTCCCACACACCACCTCCCCATGTTGCTGCTGCTTGCCCAGCGCCGTGCAGCCCGAGCCCCCATCCCGTGCAGCTCCCTCTCTCCCCCTTGCTTCTTCCTCTATGTAAAACTAGCAGTTCCCTTTTCTCTCCTGACTGAAGCAGCCCCTCACCTGCTGTTGCTCCACCGAAGCTCTCCACCGTGCCCTTTCTTTCTTCTCCAACTGACGGTGAGCTCCCTTCTCTTCCAGTCCACCGAGAGCTCCCTTTGCTCCACCTCCAGTGCAAACCAAGCTAGCCAAAGCTTCCCACTCCCTCCCCATGCTGCCTGCGCCCCATCCCCTCCCCCCAGGCCGTGCTGCATGCTGCCAGGCCATGCTGCATGCCCCTATGCCGAGCTCCCTCTCCCCACGTCCTCCTTACTGAGCTCCCTCCTTCTTCTTTCTCCTAAAACCGACCAGCAGCACCTCCTCCTCTCCCTTCCTCCTCCAGCTCCCCCCTCTCCTCTCCTCCCTCCCCTGGAAGCACCCCCAAACCGAAGCCTCCAAACAGCAAGCACCAACAGTGAGCTCATCTCCATTCCATTTCCAAGATCGACCGTGAGAAAACCCCCTCCCCATTCTCCCTCCCCGGTCGCTCATTTCCTGAGCTGACCGCGTCACGGTGAGCCCCTCGGCTTCCTCTTCCATCCCCTCGAATTCGCCCCCACTCTATTGCTTTTGTTTCTCCGCAATCAAAGTTTTACCGTCGCCGGCCGAACTACCTTCTGTCATCGATTTTGGTGCCGGCATTGATCCCCTAGCAACATCGTTATTACTGTTAGCTCCACCTCACGACGTTCTACGTCGTGCTCCATTCCTTTTCTCCGAAGCATCACCAGTTCACCTGCGCCACTATTCCCCGGTGCGCCTTTTTGCGCGCCGCCACCGCACCAGACCTCCGCCGACGACGCGACCAACACCATTGGGTCTGTCTTGCTCCCCGAATTCCATTTTGCTAGTTCACCGACTGCCCCTCCCTTTCCCTCACCGGTGCCATCATTTTTGCCCGAGCCTGCACTGTTCATGTCTACTGACTTTCTATATTTCATGTGAAGGCAAACTTCCGGATATTCGTTCTCCTTCGTACGAAATTCGATTCGGTCGATTCTTGGTTCTCAATTCATCTAAATTCAGCCCCTCTCTTTTGCTTCTAATTTTTTTAATTTTTGGGTTTTATTTGGATTTGTTGTATTTATTTGGCTCTTTTCGCACATGTAGATTTCGACTTCTCTAAGGAATTCTTGGAACCGTCTGTTGAAGCACTTCAAACCTTCAACAAAGGCAAGTCGTAGATCTTTGATCATATTGAACCCATTTTATAAAATTATATTGTTTTATATCAACATGCATAGCTAGCTTTATAATAATGGTTTCGGGAATAGTTAAATGCCTAATTGTCATTATGTCTCCTTGAATCATTGCTTGACATGTATCCTTGAACACTAGGATGGGTTATTTTAGTTGGACATACTGTAGTACCAACATGGGTATCGTGTTATGCTTAGCCATGCTTAGTTGTGACGGGCTCATGATCACATATTCTTAAATGATTAATCTTGACTTAATGGTATATGGAATTGTGGTGGAGCCACCGTTGATAAAATTGGTTGTGCTATGGCAAGAGTTGTCATTTGGCCAGGTTGAACAAAAATGATTTCATACTCAGGCGAATGATCGTGCAGAAAAGGGGGTGCAGTTAGCACGTTGTGGGTTTATGGTAGTCTCGCCTGAGTAATCCCTAAGGACTTAACTTTGTGCGCCATTGATCTGGGCCTTACCGTACAACCACAAGTCTATTTATGGGGTAGACCTGGCTGAATAATTAGCGATGTTTTAGTTTGATTTTGTCGAGTTGTGTGATTTCCGAGTCACGAATAGATTCACACGGCGCAGTAGAGGGGGCTTCCGGTGGATGGCCAGTCCAAAGGAAGTAAAACCTTAGCGGGCATAACTGGGTTAAGACAGAACTTTGTAAAAGCATTGTGATAGTCTCTCCTTGATTCACATGTCCAAAGAAACATGGGTACATGTCAAGACGATTATCTCTTGTGGGAAAAGTGTACAACCTCTGCAGAGTGTTAAAAACTATTCGAATAGCCGTGTCTCCGGTTATGGACAATACTTGGTGATTTCATACGAGGGGTAGATTTTCTAAAAAAATGTCAGAATGGTTTGGTTGGAATGGGAGTGGTTAGTTTTGGTTGATGGTTGAGAAGTAAACAGGGTGTTCACTAGTTGTTTCAAAGAACTAGTTTACCTATGTATTAATCTATTTTAAATTATGCTTTTCAATCTATCTATTGTATTTACTGTCAATACTGCTTTCTGCAAAATAAGCCATAAAGCTATCCTTGTTCAAGCCTTACATAAATACTATTTGCATACATTTCCCTACGACTTGCTGAGTACTTTATGTACTCACGGTTTGGCTCCATTTGTTGATCAGTCACCGAAGTAGAACCAGGGGACACCGAGTTCTACGAGGAAGAATACTTCGAAGATTATGTGAACTAGGTCGCGTTCTCCACTCTATTGCCTATGGGCATGTCGGATGGCTACCACGAGAGTATTTTATTTCCGCTGCAAGTTTACCCTTTGTAAGACTTGACTATAAGGTCCTTTTGCTTCTAAGTAATACTAATTTGTCCTCTTCTTAGTTACTTTGTTATATGGATATGATTTCATCAATGTTGCAACTATATGAGCTAGCTACTGATCATGGGACTAGTTCAGAATACACAAAGGGTCACGGAGTTGTTTGTCAGGCCCCCGGGCGTGGAATACCCATGGGTCTTATATGCATACAGTGCTAGTCCCAAGAATAAAGGCTAGCACACACATTCAAAATAATTGGCATCACAATCATACATTCATAATCTAAAGTAAAGCAAAATGGACAATCTACTTAAGTTATTACAACAGTTATTACAAATCACGGCCAACCGGCCAAATAAAAACAGTCATCAGAGTAAATAAGATCGCAGCGGAAAGCAAAGTAGTAGTAGTAGTAGTAGCAAAAGTCCAACGGCATGCCCATCTGATCCCTCAGGCAACCGACAAGGAAACAAGGCCTAAGTAGATCCGTCACCGAACCTCTCGGTGCTAGGTGCAAAGAACTCGTCGTCAGGCGTCGGATCATCTGCAAATTCTAAACCAACAACAATAGCAAGATTGAGTACTTGTGTACTCAGCAAGACTTGTAGTGTATCGCAAATGTTATATTAGATGCAAGGTTGTCAAATGTACGGTTCCATTCTACAAGTTCTTTTGCTCAAAGCCAAGTTTATTTGCAATAATCATAAGTAATAATTTGCAACGGAATTTGAAAGAGTAGTTTAAGAAAAGTAAGTACAGGACAATAAGTAAAGTAACTGAATAAGTAACAACAAACACTCACAACCCTACCCGGTTGTAAGCAAAAATGTAATCAATATTTCTCCATAGAAATGGCACTAACAAATTCATGTTCAACCATAGAAATGGCAATCCTGCTATAGAAATAGCAAATCAGTCAAAGAAATGACAATCCGCTATAGACATAGTAACAAAGCCATAGAAATGGCAGTTAACTCAACAAATAAAAAAACCCCATGTCATTACCCCAATCTTTTGTGACAAAACAGTTTGGAAAACAAAGCTACCGCCATACTAGTTGCACTAAGTGCGCTCGTGACCACGAGCACGGCTATTCGAATAGTTTATCACTCTGCAGAGGCGTACAACTTTACCCATAGTATGCGGTATTCCAGTTGCCTGGAATATCTCTATATTGTTGCTCACTGCCGAAGGTAAGCAACCTAGAGTTCGCGACGCAGCCTTTACATTATCTAGTCCTAACCTTGCACTAGCCCTGCGAATCATTATCCTCATCCATCGGGATAATAATAATAATAACACTGATGGTAACAAAGTAAAACATCGGATAAGGAGCCTTACTCACCCAGACAGCACCCGTTGAGCAAGTCCCTCACATCGTCCGGATGGAAACTCGTCGAAGTGAGGCATTCGCAGTTGTGTCGGCATTACCGATCCCCCGGTAATGTGCGCACTACTTCTGCCTACTGTCATGCAAGGCTAAGATTTCGATAACTTAGTTAGCTACGGCTACCCCACCCTCGCACATATGGTTGTACGATTAGGTCTTTGTCCTGGATTTGCTAGATTTAATCCTTAACCGACTACGGGTAAGATCTCCACCCTATCTATTAGTGAGTTTCAATCCTCACTTTTTCAGAATACAAAATAACTTGCCCGTGTCTAAAGACTAAAGTTTTCATGTCATTTTCATATAAAATAACAGAGGTAACCCCTCTGGACATTTTGCAAAATAATCCCAAATTCACAAATTAACATATTGTCCTTTAATAAATTTTTCAGAAATTCTATTGCTCTAGTTGCGTTTGTGCAATAACTACACTCAAATATTCACAAATGACATTACATATTGTCTAACCCATACTCTAATGGTTACAACAGTAAGATTTCAATATTTCAAGGAGACATATGCAACAAGTAGGATTTACAACTACCAATTTCCCGATAATAGCATTTTTGTACAAACATACACGCATGCATAATAGGATTTGCAAAACAAAGTACAATAAGTAAAATACTAGGACCAATATGATCAAACGGGGTGCTTGCCTTGCTCTTGATGTTCTGGAGGTACAATCGATTGATCGTCGCAAGAATAACCCGAATAATCGACGTCTAAAAAGAGCCAGAAAAGAGTTAAAATAACATCCAACAAAAAGAACAGCAACCAAAAGCAAATATTTTTACAAAAACAGGTAGACTATGATTTTAGATGAATTTAGAGACTAAGATCACTAGATTTGGAGTTGTGTAGCAAAAGTTATTAAGCTTTTACTACACTCGGTTCGAAAAAATCCAGAATAAATGGAAAATACGTTCTCTAATGGAGAAAGCATATTCTCGTGTCTGTTATATCGGAGCTTACGCCTTCCAAAAAGGAAAACGTATTCCGGCTATAATTGAAAGCGTATTTTCTATTTTCCATTGGCTTTCCGGGTGAAACCGACAGGTGGGGTCCACTGTCAGTGAGACGGTCACGGGGTTTTTGCTGTGCACTTAACCCGTGGGGTCCACAGGTCATAGACTCAATCGAAGTTAATGGTTTGAGTTAACTTAGCAGCTCGGTCCCACATGTAAGTGACTCATTAGGATTAACAAAACAATTTAAACGATTTGTTAACTCTAAGAAAGTGATTAGGCAAGCTGATGACGTGCTCTGATTGCCATCACACAGTCTTGCGTCTTGCAATGAAGCGCCAAGCATTACTCGCCGGCGATGTGGAGCTTAACGGCGCCGATGAGTGGTCAAAACGGATTCTATGCACTAATGCGCACCTGCCGACACCAGCGGCGTGGCCTGAGGCAGCTCAACGCGGTGGCGCACCGGTGATGAGCAGAGCAGCAGGTACGGCAAAACACGACAGTGTGAATAGGCATAGCCCTTAGCAAATGAGTGCGCGCATAAACATCTAGCGACTACTAGGAATGTACCGGAATGACACGGAGGTACATAGATGGTTTGAGCTGGGTTGTCGACAGTGAGGTGCGGCGGCAAGGTTGATTGTGCATGGAGAAGAAACCCGGGTGAAGGAGAGTGAAATCCAATGATCGTAGAAGCTTCACTAAGTCCTGGCGATGCTTCGGGTGCAGTGAATCGGCTTAAGGTGCGGTGAGTCGCTGGCGATGCTCGAGGCGGTGTTCTGGCTAGAGACGAAGAAGAAGATCCAAATCGGGAGCTCTTGTGGATCAAAGGCTAAATTGAGTGAGGGGAAAGACTCAAGGTGTTAAGAGACGCGATATGACGCGAAGAACTTGACACCAAACCCTTCACGGCGCTGGAGACGAAGATGATGGTGCATGGCGGTTTTAGGATTTTCACTCTCCGAGCTCTAGAGCTCAAATGAGTGAACGAGAGGTGAAGTGAGTGTGCGCACTGAGTTGGAAAAGGGAAAGCGAAGCTCTGGGTGGCCTTTATATAGGCGGAGGGGCAGAGATTAACAAGGTGAGGTTTGGGCAGCCATGGTCAAAGTGGCAGAGCTTCACAATGTTGTACGGGCAGATGAGGGTTGGCGCGGGTAGGTATGGGCGCAGCATTGAATGGCGAAGCAACTAGAGTAGCTAAGGTGCAGCAAAAACCGCGGGCTAGGAGGTCAAAAACGATGGGCGGCAGAGCTCTCACGCGCGGGCATGTACTGGTGTGGTCGAGCGCGAGGTGGACGAAGGTCCCTGCGCTTGGGGCCCACTCGTCAACAACGCAACGAATCGGTAAGAGTTGATCTAATCTTGGGGGTTCGATTAGAAACGAACGGCTGAGATGAATTGTGCTATTCGAATGGTCCGAACGGCCCAACTAATCTGGATCGTCTATTCCGAATTCAACGGCTTAGATGAAATGCACTGATCAGATAGTCCGAACGGCCCACTCGATCTGATCCGTCCGATAAAGATCAAATGGTGCGCGCAGAAGTTGCTGGGACGACCCGATCAAAAATGAGCGGCCCAGATTGCGTAAACGTTCGGATGGTCCGAACGTTCCACTCGATCTGGGCGGTTGATTTTCAGATCCAACGGCCCAAATCGCTTGTGCACTTTCGGACTAGTCTGATCAGGAAGAGGGTTGGGTTCAACCGTGAGGTTTGGACTCGACCCGAGGAACAGTACCAGCTTTTGGTTTTTGAATTAACAGCTGAATTCTTTGCCAATTTAATTCACCAACCAAACGAAGTCCAAAAATTATGAATGTTTTTTTGTAGACTACTAAGCTCAAGTAATTTCTACAACAAAATTTTTAGAGGCTAACATCTTACCTAAATTTCTAAAAAATTCAAACAAGGTGCTGATCCTAAAGGATTGTAATGATTTTAATAAGTAAAATTTCATATAGAAATTTTGTTGAATAATCCCTGGGATAAATAGCCCGAAACCATTCTCCTACATAGAAAAATTTTACCTCATTTTATCTGTATCCTTTTTAGCACCCAAAGTTGTTCAAGTTTTATTTTCAAAACCAACACAAAAATTTTCAAAACGGTAGAGTTTAAATGCAAATGTTTAAAGCACTTTTCCTAATGCATTTATATTACTTAATCCCAAGATTAGCATTTTGGGATGTTATAGACCTACCTCCCTTACAAAGAATCTCATCCCCGAGATTCGGTAGGCTCGGAGAAGAAGGAGGGAAATTCAGCTCTAAGTTTGTCTTCTTGTTCCCACGTAGCTTCATATTCGGTGTGGTTAGTCAACTGGACTTTCAACATCTTGATGGCACGGCTTCGGGTATGACGCGTGGCTTCTTCTAAAACTCGAATTGGTTGCTCCTGGTAAGATAGGTCCGGCTGGATATCCAGGCTTTCCAAAGATTCGATAGGAGTCCGAAGACATTTCTTAAGCTGAGATATGTGGAAGACATCATGTACGTCTGAAAGTTGAGGTGGCAGCTCTAACTGATAAGCAACTTCGCCTCTTCTTGCAAGAATTCGGTAAGGACCGATATATCTTGGTGACAGTTTCCCACAAACTTGGAAACGGCGGATACTTCACATTGGTGAGACCATAAGATAGACAAAATCGCCTACTTCAAAGCTCAGCTCATGGCAACGACAATCAGTGTAGCTCTTTTGTCGCGACTGTGCTTCCTTTAAGCATCTCCTTATTGCATCCACCTGCTCTTGAGCTTCCTAAATGACGGTAGGTCCAAAGAATTATCGTTCTCTGACTTTAGACCAGAACAGTGGTGTTCTACACTTCCTTTCATATAATGCTTCAAATAGAGACATCTGGAGACTACCCTGGAAGCTGTTGTTATAAGAAAACTCAGCGAGCGCTAAGCATTTCTCCCAGTCGGTGCTATAGGATAGCACGTAGGCTTGTAACATGTCTTCTAGTATTTGATTTCTTCTCTCTGTCTGGCCTCCGGTTTGAGGATGGAATGCCATGCTGAAAAATAGCTTGGTTCCCAACAATTCATGTACACTATCCCAAAACCAGGAAGTGAATTGATGCCCTTGATCAGAGGTTATGATCTTTGGCACGCCATGCAGACGGATAATATTATCCATATAAAGTTCTACTAGCTTGGCTCCATTATAGGTGGTCTTGACCAGAATGAAGTGGACTACCTTGGTTAGGCGATCCACAATAACCCATATGGAGTCATGCCCCTTTCGGGTCTTTGGTAACCCTGTGACGAAATCCATGCCGATTTCATCCCATTTCCATTCGGGAATATTCAGGGGTCGAAGTAATCCCGTGGGTCGTAGATGTTCTGCTTTGACACGCTGGCATACGTCGCACCGAGCAACATGCGCGACGATGTCTTTCTTCATATCGGGCCACCAGAATTGCTTCCATAAATCCTGGTACATCTTGGTGCTTCCGGGATGAATAGAGAGAGGAGTATCATGAGCTTCTCTTAGGATTAACTCTTTGATATCTTGATCATTGGGAACGCAGAGTTGCTGTCCGTGCATAATCAATCCACTCAAGCTTTCGGAAAAGTCTGATTTTCCGCCTCCTTATAGATTTTGCTTGATTTCAGCTATCGCCAGATCTTTAAGTTGGGCAGCTTGGATTTGTGATTCCAGAGTAGGTTGCAGGGCCAGGGTGGCAACATAACCTTCTTCAACTATTTTCAAGTTGAGTTTCCAAAATTCTTCATGTAGCATTGGTTGATTTTCTTCGATCAGTGCCCTCATGTGGTGAAGTTTTCGGCTTAGAGCATCGGCTACTACATTGGCTTTACCAGGGTGGTAATGAATGCCTAAGTCGTAGTCTTTGATTAATTCAAGCTACCTTCGTTGCCTTAGGTTGAGATCTGGCTGTGTGAAGAAATACTTCAGGCTTTTGTGATCTGAGTATATCTCACACCGGTTGCCGATGAGATAGTGCCTCCAGATTTTTAGAGCATGGACCACTGCTGCTAACTCCAAATCATGGGTTGGGTAATTAGCTTCATGTGGCCACAGCTGACGCGAGGCATAAGCCACTACCTTGCCTTCTTGCATTAGCACACATCCAAGGCCGTGGCGAGATGCATCACAATATACAGTGAAGTCTTTATGTATATCTGGCAAAGTGAGCACTGGGGCTAATGTGAGCCTTTTCCTTAGCTCATGGAAGCTCTCATCGCATGAGGTTGTCCATTCAAACTTTTTTTCCTTTTTCAGAAGTTGAGTCATTGGTCTCGCAATCTTGGAGAAGTTTTCGATAAATCGGCGGTAATATCCCGCCAAACCAAGAAAACTTCGGACTTCATGAACGGTTCGGGGTTGCTTCCAATCTAGAACCTCTTGGATCTTGCGTGGGTTTACTACCATAGTTCCTTTGGATAGAATGTGGCCCAGAAATCCGACTTCTTTAAGCCAGAATTCATATTTGCTGAACTTGGCATACAGTTGATGCTCACGCAGCTTGTCGAGCACTAAACGCAAATGCTGCTCATTCTCTTCTATAGTTTTGGAGTAGATGAGAATATCGTCGATGAAGACCACTACGAACTGATCCAAGTACTCCATAAAGACCTTGTTCATGAAATTCACAGGAGCATTGGTAAGTCTGAAGGACATTACGGTATATTCATACAAACCGTAACGGGTGGTGAAGGCAGTCTTCGGAATATCTTCAGGCTTGATCTTGAGTTGGAAATATCCAGTTCTCAAGTCTATCTTGGAGAAAATACAGGAACCATTCATTTGATCGAACAAGTCATCAATCCTTGGAAGAGGATATTTATTCTTGATGGTGACTTCGTTCAGAGGGCGGTAGTCAACGCACATATGTAAACTGCCGTCCTTTTTCATGACGAACAATGCGGGACATCCCCATAGAGATGAGTTGGGGCAAATAAATCCTTTGTCCAGCTATTCCTTGAGTTGCTTCTTCAATTCGGCTAACTCATCAGAATCCATAAGATAAGGTCGTTCGGATATAGGTGTTGTTCCGGGTATCAAGTCGATCACAAATTCCATGTCCCGATCAAGTGGCATTCCTGGTAGTTCATCCGGAAACACATCGGGATATTCGCATACCACGGGCACCCGACTGAGCTCTGGGACTGTTATGGAATTGAGTTTGGGCTGTTGCGACAGAGCGCTGTATGTGGGGATAAAGTTGATGCGCTCTCCGTCAGAGTTGACTAGAGAAACTGCTCATCTAGCGCAATCGATAACCCCTTGATGCTTGGCTAACCAATCCATCCCAAGGATTATATCTATCACAGGTGTATCTATCATGATAAGGTCGGCTTTGAATCCTACCCCATTGATTTCAAGTGGAACACCTAAACACCCGAATTTTGTTCTCATGACAGATCCAGGTGAGTGAACTATCATGGTACTTTGCATAGATGCAGATTCAAGTTCTTGTTGGAGGGCAAACTTTTTAGACACAAAGGAATGAGTTGCTCCAGAATCAAATAATGCTAAGGTAGGTACCGAGTGTACGAGAATCGTACCCGTTACCACATCAGGTGATGCGTCGGCCTCCTCAGCAGTAGTGTGGTTGAGACGACCACGTCCATTGCCTTGCGCCGGTTTGGGCGCTTGCGGTCTGCCTGGGCCTTGAGCAGGGCCCTGGGGTCGCTGCTAAGCACCAAATGGCTGAGGTTGAGGCGCTGAAGTATTCTTCTTTGGACACTCGTTGGCATAATGTCCACGCTCATTGCAGTTGAAGCAAGTGATGTTGGCTTCTAAATTTTGAGTACCGAGCTGATGATTTTGGTGGTTATATTGTTGAACTGCGGCTTGTGGTGGACGGGGAGCTGGTGCTTGAGACCTCTCAGTCGGTGGTATAGGAGGGCGAGCATTTGACGGCTGCCAGGCTCGAGGTCTCGTCTGGCTGCTGCTAGCTGATTTCTGTGCAAGCCACTTGCACTTGCAGCTCTCAACAACTGCTCGAGTGCTATCTTCAACTCGAATAGCTTTGTTGATCAAATCCTGGAAGTTGGAGACATCATGGGCAGCAAGTGACCACTTCATCTCATCATTAAGTCGTTCCCAAAAAATAGCAATCTTTCTTTCCTCTGTAGGTATCTTAGAGGCAGCATAGCGAGCAAGATAATTAAAACGGTGCAAGAAATCCATCACAGTCTGATTCCCTTGCCGAAGTTCATGGAACTCTCATCTCTTAATATCCATGATGCTTGAAGGGATATGAGCATTACGGAAAGCTTCTTTGAAAGCGGCCCAAGTAAGAGTCTAGCCTTCTGGAAGCATGGCCTGATGATTCTCCCACCAGATAGCTGCTGCACCCTGAAACTGATAGGATGCGTATAGCACTTTCTCTTCCTCGGTGCAATGTGAAATGATCAACTTACTCTCCACTGTACGAAGCCAATCATCAGCGTCAAGGGGATCGGCAGCTGATGTGAAAGTAGGTGGCCGAGTTCGCAGGAACTCGCCCATCCTGGATGAGGGCTGGTTGTTCGTAGCTCCATTTCCTCCAGTGATAGTGCCAAGAGCTGCAGTGTTTTGAACTAATTGCTGGAATAGTAGAGTATTGGTCTGCTACCCTTGATCAATCATGGCGAGCACTTGGGCCATAGTGGGCGGCGGTGCCAGAACTTCCGTTTCTGCAATAGTGGCAGACTGAGGCTGATCCGCTTGTTCTGTTGTTGCAGACGAATGTTGAGGATTAGGTAGTGAAGGTACAAGAGTCTCATTCTCTGAGGGTTGGGATCCAGAGGGGGCTCCTGCTACCATGAGCTGGCGAACTGAGTGTGTTACTGGCATCCTGATCAAAACAACATGTAGAGTAAACAAATGTTTGCAGGATGCGAGGGAAAAAGCAGAAGTTAAGTGGGTCAGCAAGTATCATCATCCCAAACTATTGCAAATAGTAGCATGCATAATTTTAAGATCTAGGGCAGCACACATGAATTTTAACATACTAGTTAAACAATACATGGCACACATGCCCATTGTTCCGAAATGCAAAAGAGAGCAAACAGAACACAACAAGTAGCATACTACAAAAAAAGTACAGCGAGGTCCCACCTTGGTCTATGTCTACAAAATGTCCAAAAGCGCTCACTTAAAGACCTACAAGTGAGCTCTATGCAGACTGCAGTAGTCTAGTCCATCTAGCCATGCTCGGCAGCTCCCGAGGACTCAGGGGCAGCGAAGGAAGGAGTACTCTAGGGCTCAATGTCCTCAAGTCCAACAAGGCGGTGGCAAAAACACTGCAACGGCTATGTAGGAGCTACTGCATCCACGTAGATAGCCATCACCCTGCGGCGATGTCCACTGACCGACATACGAGGACGTCGGGTGCGGGGCTGCAGATGAGTAATAGGCTGAGGTAGATCCTCAGTAGGTGCTAGCACTACATCCTCTCCGTATAGTAGCTCCCGGGAGAAGAAACCCTGGGCCACCATAGGAGCAATGCTGTCCTCCAGTGTGCAGATCCTCCGACGGGCCTCCAGAAGCTCGCGAGACACCCGACAGAGATATCTGTCAAGTGACCTCACCAGGCCTGTGAGGTGCAGGTGAGGGGTAAGGAACTGCCTCCCCTCTACCTGGTAGGTAGGCTCCTCCTGCTCCGTAGCTCGGGCAGGGAAGTGAAAGAATGACTCCTGTAGAGCTGGCAGCTCGTGTCGCAGTCAAACGATAGCGACATAAGCCACATCAAGTAGGGACATTCGGACAGTAGAGCCTCTCTCATAGCAACGAAAAACTGGATCACCGAAGTTCCTCCCCTGGATGAGCACCTGCGTGAGATACTCAATGGAGGCTGCACTCGCCGATGTGCTGTAGACTGTGTACTGCGGAGTGTGAGGCCACTCAATGGGCTGTAGCATCACCCAAAGAGTATGCTGCAATGTGCCCTCCTCAAAGGCACTCGTGCGGTACTACGGCTCCCACTGGTTGACCATCTACAAGATTATAAAGAGGAGATGAGTCAAAGATCAAATGACCAGTGATACGGGGTGGTCCGATCTTCTCGAGTAGAACCGTGGATAAATAGTGCTTGACAACGAACAACGCTCAGCTGTACACCACGCACTAGTGCACGGACTTGCAGCTCTATGGATATTCGCCAACACGCACCGGGATGATCGCCGCTAGACCACGAGCGAAGATCGCCAAGCCCTCAATTCCCAGCGGAAAAGCAAACTTGACCTTAATTGGCAGAACGAACAATAGATCGTCTAGTCCTCTCTCAAAGTCCTCGCATGAACTCTGGTTTAGAAAGAACAAGCAATAGCTATGTTTTAATTCTTATGCATAAACTGGTCTACTTTACAATGGGGGTCTACCCCTCAATATATAGTCTCGGCCTAAGAACTATTCGGTACTAATTTTCCATGCGGTACTATTTTGCACTGTTACTGTTCATGTGCGCTACTGTTCACACGTGGTACTGTTCATGGGCCGGTTACTGTTCACACGGGGCTTAGGTTTCCTTCCTGGTTCCTCCACATGGGCTTTGTGCTTGACCATTTGGGCCTTGATCCCTCGCTTGGCCACAAGAACCTTGGCCCTCTCCTCCTTGGCCGAATAGGCCATAGGCCAGCGCCTTGACCTCCTCATTTGATGATCTTTCTTAGGGGTGCAAGTGGGGCAGGCTTGTCCGCTAAACCGCTAGCCCACCCCGCAAAAATAGCCCACTATATTGTCCACAACAACCCACTAAATCATTGCATTCTGAAGCGGGCCGACCCGCGTTGCCGCCGGTTCGCCTCCACAGACAAACAAAATAAAACCTGAACCAACTCCTCACTGACTGATTCCATCGCTCGGATCGCGGGGCTCCCGTGCACTTCGTCACACGAGCCATTGCTCACCAACACCAGATACCATGAGCCAGATCCCGACGCCGGCAGCCCCCTACCTCATCAACACTGCGACTTCTCCCTCAGCGCCGTGAACCTGCGCCTTCAAATCCGGCCTCCCGTCGAGCTTGCTTCACCGGATGCAGCCTCCGCTGACTTCGCCATCCTCGGATCCGGCTGCCGCCCGAGCTCACGTCGTCGAGCTCACCTCGCAGTTCCTGGTCGCCGCCGACCTTCGAAGCGGTGGACGAGGTGTCCCCACTCTCTCTTTATCTCCCTTCCTTTCTCTTCCAGGACCACGCGCTCGAGGGCATGCAGCGATGAATGGGGGTAGGTGGGAATCCGTGGCGGGGGACGAGTGCAGCGGCCAGCGGGATTGGAAGAGGAGATAGAGTGGAGAAATGGATTGGAGAGAGCTGCTGTGAGGGGGCTGGGGAGAAACGAGAGAGATGGAGGTGTGAAGACAAAGGATTGGGGACCAGTACGCCGCTGTGGGGAGTAATTGCCTTGCGGGCTACCCGCCGAGTCCACCAAACACATATGCATCTTCCTTGCGGGCTAGCGACAGCCTGCAAAACAAAAGCGACCTGTGCAGGTGGGGTGCGGGCTGCCCACAGCCCCCCCCACTTGCATCCCTAGTCTTCCTTGGATGACGGTCGCATATCCTTGATCTCTGTCCATCGCTGAATCTTCAAACCTGAGCACAAGCAAAACACTATTTTCAGGTAGTATAAAATTCTCAATAAAATCAATGACATATTCATTAAGGAGCAAGTTCACCTGAGATTGTAGTTTCTTGGCACGTGCTCTTGTTATTGGTCCTGTCGGCAACTCGAGGCGTATTTCATGATCCTTAGGTGGAGGAGAAGGTGTCGTAGGGATGCCCTCATCATCCTCCCCCTCTTGAAAAGGCGTCGTCCTCGACGCTAGATCATCAGCACCGAAGAACGGCGATAACTCAGCAACGTTGAATGTCGAGCTCACGCCATATTCATCGCCTCGAAGCTCGATTTTGTATGTATTATTGTAACGTCCTGTTTCTCGTAAGTTCTTGCCAAGTTTTCAAAACAAAAGTAACCATTTGGCTTTATTGAGAATCCAAAGCTTAACCTGATATTTTGAAAAATTGGGAGAGTTTAACTTGAACTAATCAAACCTTAACTAAGCTCCTTGTTGGTGCTCTTTGCCGGTTGTGGCTCTCTGTTGTGTCTTTCCTGCTCTTGGGCTATTGGTCCTCCGAAGCCTCTCTGTGTGCCCCTGGTTTATCCCTTCTCTTCTAATTTCCTTTGTTGGTTTGAATCTCTTTGAGGCTCGACCTCCCCTCTGCTTTTGGACCTCCCTTGTCAGTGGTTTTTCCCGCAGAGGACCCACTCGGGTTTGTATTTTCAAACCCTTGATCTCTCAAAGCCAAGCTTGGCTTTGTTCCTTTGGACTTCCCGTGGACCTCCCACCTCTCCTTGAACCCCTCCTAAGTTCACTTGGGCGCTCGAGTTCCTCTGACCTCCCAGGTCCCTTTGGGACCTTCCTGACCTCCCTTGTCTATTTGGACCTCCCACGTGTTCAAATAGACCTCCCTTGTCCCACGGACCTCCTCGGTGGCCGTTAGGACCTCCTCCGAGATCTTAATCGCTCAAACCTCCCCTTGTTGAGATCTCGCCGTTAGGACCTCCCTCTGAGATCTTAACCGCCGACCTCCCCTTGTTGAGATCTCGCCGTTAGGACCTCCTCTCGAGATCTTAACCGCCGCACCTCCCCTTATTGAGATCTCGCCGTTAGGACCTCCCCTCGAGATCTTAACCGCTCGCACCTCCCCTTGTTGAGATCTGCCGTTATGACCTCCCTCCGAGATCTTAACCGCTCAGACCACCCCTTGTTGAGATCTGGCCGTTAGGACCTCCCTTCGAGATCTTAACCCCTCGGACCTCCCCTTGTTGAGATCTGGTCATAGGACCTCCCCTCCGAGATCTTAACCTCCGACCTCCCTTGATGAGATCTGGCCGTTAGGACCTCCTCTTTGAGATCCTAACCGCCGACCTCCCTTGGTTAGATCTCGCCACTAGGACCTCCTTTTTGGAGATCTTAGCCATCCGTGTCCTCCCTTTGTTGGATCTGAAGGTTCCGACCTCCTTAGGTCCAAGACCTCCTTAGCACTTGGACCCCATCATTGGCCCTCATGGTCATATCGCTAAGGCTTTGCCTTCCTTGCTTAAGGACCGTCCAATGTTGTTCGGATGGCCCGATTCTAAGGGCACGTTAAGCTGGTCCGAACGCCCCATTTCCCTCTAGTCGTCCGATTTAAATCGACGCGGCCTAGTCTCCTTGGTTCTGCTCGCCGTCCGAACGGCCCCTTGGTTTTGGCGCCATTCGATCTTGATCTCGACGGCTCAACTCGGAGGTAATGTTTGATGGTCCGAACGTTCCTTTCCTTCTCGACCGTCTGATTCCAATCGAACGGCTCTGCTTTCTTCTTAGCTTTTCCTTTGTTCTCGTGACCTCATCTCGGTTTGTTTTGCAAGGACCACCTCCTCGATCCTTGCCGGTCTTTTGCAAAGACCACCCTCCTAACCCAGAGTATCCCTGTTGGACAGGACCTCCCTGCACCCTTTGATCTGGACCGTTAAGGTCCTCCTCTTTGAGATCTTGACCCTTAGACCTCCCTTGTGAAGATCTTGAGTCCTTGGACCTCCTGTCCAGGGCCTCCCCCTCGAGCGTTTTGGACCTCCTGTCCAGGACCTCCTCTTGAGTCCTTGGACCTCCTGTCCAGGACCTCCCCCTTGAGCATTTTGGACCTCCTGTCCAGGACCTCCCCCTCGAGCGTTTTGGACCTCCTGTCCAGGACCTCCCTGCGGTTGTTCACAGGGACGACCCTTGCGGTGGGGCCACCTCTTTGACCAATGGTGCACCCTTTGATCGGCCCCACTCGCCACCTCTCTCAACCTTGTAATTATTGTTCTTGCCTCGAGAACTCATGCGCATTTAATAGGTGTCGGGTCACATTAAATGCAATCACATCCGAGGTACCTTATTTTAATTCTTTTAGGGCAAGCCCCGCCTAAGCCGCCTGATTGCCAACACGCCTCCAAACTTCTTTCCCGGTGCACTCCACCAACTCCCGCTATATATAGCTCGGGTGGGCAAACCCTTGTAACCTTTTGCTCATTTGCCCACCTTGCTCTGCCTTTGTTCACTCTGGCTTGCGCTTGAGCTTCTCCAAGAGTGAGCCGCAGGAGTTGGCATCTTCTCCTAAGACCTCCTCATGGTTCTTGGTCGGTCTTTTGCTTAAAGACCACCTCCTTGCCGTGGACCTCCTTGTTGTCCCGGGCACTGCTTATCTGGTTTTGGTTAGGTTTTGTTTAAGTTCTTTTAGTTTTCTTTTGAAGTTCTTTGGCCTAGTGCGGTTTTGCTCATTTGGTTTTCTTGCGAACGTGTAGATCACGAGTTTGAGGAGATCTTGGACCCAGCTCTCTCTACTGAAGGCTCTCCACTGCTTGACCAAGGCAAGCCACAGACCTCCTTTTGATCATTTTGAACCTAGTCTTGTAAATGTATTTCGGTTTTACTTTATCATGCATGGCTATGTTTATAAGAAAATGTTTGGGCTGTAGTTACTTTCCTACTTGCTGTTATGCCTCCTTTGTTCTTTGCCTCTAACATGTTGCTATGTTCACCTTGTGAGCCCTAGGATGGTTATTTTGTTGGTATTTCTTGCTATGTGCCAACATGGGGCCGTAGGTCATGTATTGCTCCGCTCTAGAAATCGTGAGACTGTGAATCATGTTTCATCCCTAATAATCTTGATTAATGAACTATGGAACTTGTGGTCGTGCCATTGTTAGCGACTATGGCAGATGCCTAAGTTGTGTTGACTGTGGTGAGATGCCACTTTGTTAAAAGCTGTTGTGCCAAGACTAGGTGGTCTTTGGCATGGGTAATTACAAAAGTTTTTGCTAAGGCAAGAAGGCAGGAGTGAGTAGTGGGTGCTATGCACATCTGGGTTTGTGGAAGTCTTGCCTTAGCACAATTAAGGACTTTACTTTGTGTCTCATGGATCTGGGCAAACAAAGGCAACCACAAGATCATTTTATGGGAATGGTGCTGACTGAATAATTAGCAATGAGGTGGCTTGGGGCTGTTGTGGTTGAGCGTGTGATTCGTTGGCGCAAGAGGGGGCACCCCATAACCCTGCGGATTTCTAGACCACAGGAGGGGATTGTGAAACCTTAGTGGGCAGCCCAAGTCAGTTCAAAGCTTTGTAAAGGCCTTACAAGGCTTTCTAGACTGCCACCTTAGGAAGTGAGCAAGGGTGACCGAACCCGCCCCGCTAGAGAGATCGTGGATTGTGGGTAAAGTTGTACACCTCTGCAGAGTGTAAGATCTATTCGAATAGCCAAGTCCTTGGTCATGGATATGCTCAGTGAAAATGGTGCAAAGGGTAGTTGTTTCGAAAAGTTGGAGCCACTGGACACTTCAGCGAGAAGCCTTGGCTTTGCCTCGAAGAGACCTTGGCCGGCTCCAGAGGGGTCAGGGTTGGCTCGGGTGGTGGTCCAGAGGCTGGTTCGGACCTCTGGAGTGGGTGCTCTAGAGTGGTTTTTGGGTGAGGACCTGGCCACTGGTGTGACCAGACCTCCCCCATTTTTGTTGTGGATATGAGTTGGTGCTCCCTCCACCTTTTCAATCTTCAATCTATTATGTATTATTGTTTTACCTTGCTGCTTTTCAATCTATTATTGTTACTATTGTCAAAACTTGGCTTTGCGCAAACTAACCTTACAGCTCTCAATTGGTAAGCCCTTGCATGAATATTATTGCATAATTGCTCCCTGTGGCTTGCTGAGTACATTCAAAGTACTCATGGCTTAAGCCATGTGTCAAAGCAGATTACGAAGATGACCAAGTAGGCGGTCAAGGACACTCTTTGAGGAGGAGTTCTTGATGATCCAAATTTAGGACGCCCTCCACCCGACAGCTTGTGGTGCTTGTTGGATGGCTTTTGCATGCTTTTGGTGTTGGAGCCTTAGAGCTCCTTGTTCCCAGTTGTGATGCTTTATCCCGCGGATTGGTGGCAAACCATCAGCCACTTCCTCCGGAAAGACGTCGCTAATGTCCTGCAAAACATAAGAGACACAACTAGGAAGAGACGTCAAGTCGTCAGTTGAAATCAATACATCTTTGTACAAAAGTACAAAGTGTACCAAATTAGGATTCTCACAAAAAGCTCTCTTCTCTGATTTGGTGGCTAACATTACTAAACTTTTCTCTCCCTCACTTTTCTTTTTACCACTCAATTTTGGCTTGTGGCTCTCACTCACCGAAGGTGGAATCACTCTGTTTGGTGTACTCTCAATTTTCACCTCAACATTCTTCTTATCAGCATTAACTATCTCTGTCAGTGTAAGCGAATACAAAATCGCATCTGTGCCGCTCCACTTAAACTTGTAGGAGTTTATATGTCCATCATGATAAACATAGCTATCAAATTGCCATGGGCGCCCTAATAGCAAGTGAAAAACTAACATGGGCACCACATCGCAAATAATGGTATCCTCATATTTGCCAATCTTGAAGTGCACCTTCACCATATGACTGACCTTCACCTCGCCCACATCGCTCAACCACTGCACATGATAAGGATGGAGATGCGGTAAATATTTTAAGCCTAATTTTGTGCACATCTCCTTGCTGGCCAGATTATGACAACTTCCTCCATCAATTATGACTTTGCAAACTTTACCGCCAACTGTCACCCATGACTGAAACAAATTGCACCGCTATGCGGTAGACTTGCTTTGTGACACGCTAAGTACACAAGGTGTGCACACTAGCATATGCGCTCCATCTGGCGACCCCGGCCTACAGTCCAATCTCTCATCCTCTGTGGAATCCTCGGCAAAATCAGCAAACAGAGTAGTATCGTCCTCATCATTAGCTGAAATATACCCATCATCAGTAAGTATCATAACTTTATTATTTGGGTAATCTTTCTAAAAATGACCAACTCCCTTGCACTTGTAGCATGTCAGATCACGTGAACGGCCTGTAGAACCCATCGAGGATACCGCGCTAGCAGCGGGCACTGGTGGCGACGTACTATCTGTCTTTCTTTGTGCTGAGCTATGCGACGCTGAATTGCCCCTGGATGGAGCGGCCTTGCTCGGCTGTCCTGCGGTCAGATAGAGGTGCTCCTTTCAATAATATTGCCGGGCAGCATACTTAGCATCTTCAATTACCTGTTTCTCAGCCTCACGTGCCTGATGCATCAACTCAGCCATGTCGTTGTATTAATGATGATTGACGATCCGCCGAATAGCATAATTCATCCCAGCAATAAAGCGAGCCATCGCTTGTTCCTCATTCTCACGGACATCAGCATGTATGATAATCTGCTCCATCTCTTTATAATACTCATCAACTGATTTCAACCCATGTCGCAACCCAATCAGCTTCTCATGCAGCGAGCGCTTGTAATGTGTAGGTACAAAGCGCCAAGACGATCTGCCGCTTCACTCGTCCCATGTAACCACACGTGGTTCGTGTCGCCCATTCGCCGTTGTTGCAAAGCGCCCCACCAAGTAGCAAAGATATCCGTCCAAAGCAAAGAATCGCAAGATCCAACTTGCGCTAATCAGAATAGCAGTTCATGCGAAACAACTTATCAACTTTCAGCTCCCATGCAAGATAAACCTCCACCTCTATAGTACCCTCAAAGGACGACATCGTCAACTTGGGCTTTGCAACAAGATCATCGGTGTCCTCATCGCACCGACAATTGCGTGCATACTAATTATGTTGATGGTGCGGCAAATAGTCATCGAACACGGGCTCGTCGCCGCCGTCGTCAGCGTGGCGGTTGCCACGGCCACCTCTATGGGCACCATAGTAGGCACCCCCAAAGGCACCATCATGCGTGCCTCCATAGGCGCCATCGTGGACGCCATCGTTGGCGCCTAGGTAGGCACCGCGTCCTCCTGTGCCATTGCCACGGTCGCACCCTTGTGCAGGGGGACGCGCCACGACCTCAGCAACAACACGGCACTCTTGCGCCACCTCTCGTTCACGTGCCTGTTCGTCAAATTCGCATACACTTCCCGCATCGCCACGTGTACCCAGCTGCATCGAAGCGGTGAGCTTAGCAATAGCGTCGAGCAGTACCTTGTGGTTGTCATCAACGGTCACGGACAACTTCTAGAAATCTATCCCCAGTCCGTCCAAGTTGTTTTGGACATGCCCAAGTTTGTCGCGCACCAGGTCGACCTCAGTCCGAAACTCGTCCCGGAGCGTGGCACGAAGTGTATGGTAGGACATCTTGGTGACCGGATCAGTAAGGTTGCCGTCCAGATCCTTGTCCTGCTCGCTTCCTGACATTGTTACAGTAGCAAAAATACCAAGTGACAATATATATAGAAAATAAGTGGGAATCTCTCAACTAATGTTCTGAAACAAAGCAAGTTGTACCATTTCGAAGTAAATTAAGAGCAGCAAAAACTTACGCTCGTAGCAACGAATGACCAACCAAGATTGTGCGAGCGAATACCAAGAACGACAGTCAATACGTGAGGAAAATAACCTAACAAATTCAGAATTTAAAGATTGTCGAGCTAGGTAGCAATCCAAACGAGACTCACAATGCCTAATTGCTGATCGATAAATATAAGTGAGGAATAAACAAAGAACACACACACACACAATGATAACGGGACTATTACAATCAAAGGAAGGAGCGATACAAAGAACAATTTTGTATGGAGGCGAACGCTCGTATTGCAACAGTTCAAGGAGAGACGCTAGCTAGTGCTCAAAAATTGGATATGAGGGCACAAGGTTGCTCAAAATTATGGTACGCAAACAGTAGTGGATACAAATATATTAAAACTTTGACAAGAGAAATTAACACTATGGCCGAAACTTGTGCCGTGTTTTTCTTTTTGGCACTCTCTGTATTTTTTTTTGCTCTCTGTTTTTTTTTCCACGGCCAAGCAACTTGTTTTTTTTTTATTAATGAACTCACGGGCAAGTGCTCTCATAGCCAAGCTTGTTGTGAACTCACGGCAGCTATCGACGTGAACAGTGTTAGGGACATAAACAGTGCCCTAACATGAATAGTAACTTCACATGAATAGTGCCCTACAACAAAAACAGTGCACACGCACACAAAACTTGCGTCCCAACAATTCCTAGGAGCAGTCCCTCGAGCACAACAACAAGCTAGTCTCAATAGGGAAAAAAAAGATATCGCAAAGATGTGGAGCTCGCTAACCAACAACTATCGTGCAATCGAGTTGATATATGTGAAGCAAAATTGCACATAACAAGGGGAAAACAAAAAGTAACGCGAACGGAACACGACCAGCAACTAAACACGATGAATAGTGGATTAAGACCTAACAAAATGCACTAAAAAGTACTGAATTAAACTACAGCGAAAGACAATATTTTTTTGTGGCCTTTTCGGTGTATATGACTGAAAAATAATCTACTAAAATATGGGTAAAAATATATTCTATCGAGTGGCCTAGAATCTGATACCACGATGATACGGGGTGGCTCGATCTTCTCGAGTAGAATCGTGGATAAATAGTGCTTGACGACGAACAACGCTCAGCTGTACACCACGCGCCAATGCACGGACTTGCAGCTCTATGGATATTTGCCAACACGCACCAGGATGATCGCCGCTAGACCACAAGCGGAGATCGCCAAGCCCTCAATTCCCAGCGGACTTGACCTTAATTGGCAGAATGAACAATGGATCGCCTAGTCCTCTCTCAAAGTCCTCACATGAACTCTGGTTTAGAAAGAACAAGAAATAGCTATGTTTCAATTCTTACGCATAAACTAGTCTACTTTACAATGGGCTTCTACCCCTCAATATATAGTCTCGGCCTAAGAACTATTCGGTACTAATTTTCCATGTGGTACTATTTTGCACCGTACTGTTCATGCGTGCTACTGTTCACACACGGTACTGTTCATGGCCCGGCACTGTTCACATGGGGTGACTGTTCATGTCCAGTTACTGTTCACGCGGGGCTTGGGCTTCCTTCCTGGTTCCTCCACATGGGCTTTGTGCTTGACCGTTTGGGCCTTGATCCCTCGTTTGGCCATAAGGACCATGGCCCTCTCCATAGGCCAGCGCCTTGACCTCCTCATTTGATGGTCTTCCTTGGATGACGGCCGCATATCCTTGATCTCCGTCCATCGCTAAATCTTCAAACCTAAGCACAAGCAAAACACTATTTTTAGGTAGTATAAAATTCTCAATAAAATCAATGACATATTCATTAAGGAGCAAGTTCACCTGAGATTGTAGTTTCTTAGGACGTGCTCTTGTTATTGGTCCTGTTGGCAACTCGAGGCATATATCATGATCCTTAGGTGGAGGAGAAGGCGTCGTAGGGATGCCCTCATCAACGAGTTATGGATAAGAATGACAGTAGTTAGGGAAGAATTTTCAGCACATACTTTTAACCATTCTTAGGTTTACTAACTAATCCCTTAAGGCTGTTAAACATGTATTTCTACCCCTTGGTCTTTACATAAGTAGACCTTTATAATTTTACTTCAAAATAACTCCAAACGAAGGTAGGGAGGTTTAATAAGATAGTACATTACAAAAATTTCAGCAAGCAACACATTCTGAATTTTTATAAAAAGAGAGGTCTAAGGTGGTATCCTTAGTAGTTCGAAGATGAATTCTTTAAAAGGACTTTATGGGATGTTTTGATAACATTTTGGCTCTATTTTTAAAGTCCTAAAAGTAGTTTAATACTTTCATTTTCAGAGAGCATCCCATCTCCCAAAACTAGAACTATTTTGAAGATGAGACGATTTGACCAAAAGAGTCTTTAGATGAGAAAAGAATGCTAAGAGGGAAAAGATTACCAATCCTTTCTAAGGTTTAAGGACCATTCCAATGGTTAAATTAGTTTGCAAAATTTTATTTCTAAGTCTAATCTATTAACCATTCTACCTAGGGCTTGTCCTACAGTTAGTATAACTTTGATACCAAGCGCTGTCAGGCCCCCGGGCGTGGAATACCCGTGGGTCTTATGTGCATACAGTGCTAGTGCTAGGAATAAAGGCTAGCACATATATTCACAACAATTGGCATCACAATCATACATTCATAATCTAAAGTAAAGCAAAAGGGGCAATCTACTTAAGTTATTACAACAGTTATTACAAACCACGGCCGACCGGCCAAATAAAAGCAGTCATCAGAGTAAATAAGATCGCAGCGGAAAGCAAAGTAGTAGTAGTAGTAGAAGCAAAAGTCCAGCGGCATGCCCATCTGATCCCTCAGGCAATCGACAAGGAAACAAGGACTAAGTAGACCCGTCACCGAACCCCTCGGTGCCAGGTGCAAAGAACTCGCCGTTAGGTGTCGGATCATCTGCAAATTCTAAACCAACAACAATAGCAAGATTGAGTACTTTTGTACTCAGCAAAACTTGTAGTGTATCGCAAATGTTATATTAGATGCAAGGCTGTCAAATGTATGGCTCTATTCTACAAGTTCTTTTGCTCAAAGCCAAGTTTATTTGCAATAATCATAAGTAATAATTTGCAACGGAATTTGAAAGAGCAGTTTAGGAAAAGTAAGTACAGGACAAAAAGTAAAGTAACTGAATAAGTAACAACAAACACTCACAACCCTACCCGGTTGTAAGCAAAAATATAATCAATATTTCGCCATAGAAATGGCACTGACAAATTCTTGTTCAACCATAGAAATGGCAATCTTGCTATAGAAATAGAAAATCAGTCATAGAAATGATAATCCGCTATAGACATAGCAACAAAGCCATAGAAATGGCAGTTAACTCAACAAATGAAAAACCCCATGTCATTACCCCAATATTTTGTGACAAAACAGTTTGAAAAACAAAGCTACTGCCATACCAGCCGTACTAAGCATGCTCGTGACCACGAGCGCAGCTATTCGAATAGTTTATCACTCTGCAGAGGCGTACAACTTTACCCATAGTATGCGGTATTCCAGTTGCCTGGAATATCTCTATATCATTGCTCCCTGCCGAAGGTAAGCAACCTAGAGTTCGCGACGCAGCCTTTACATTATCTAGTCTTAACCTTGCACTAGCCCTGCGAATCATTATCCTCATCCATCGGGATAATAATAATAATAACACTGATAGTAACAAAGTAACACATCGGATAAGGAGCCTTACTCACCCGGACAGCACCCGTTGAGCAAGTCCCTCACTTCGCCCGGATGGAAACCCGTCAAAGTGAGGCATTCGCAGCTGTGCTCAAGATTACCGATCCCCCAAATGTGCACTACTCGCCACCTTGTCATGCAAGGCTAAGATTTTGATAACTTAGTTAGCTACGGCTACCCCACCCTAGCACATATGGTTGTACAATTATGTATTTGTCCTGGATTTCCTAGATTTAATCCTTAACCGACTACGGGCAAGATCTCCACCCTATCTACTAGTGAGTTTTAATCCTCACTTTTTCAGAATACAAAATAACTTGCCCGTGTCTAAAGACTAAAGTTTTCATGTCATTTTCGTATAAAATAATAGAGGTAACCCCTTTGGACATTTTGCAAAATAATCCCAAATTCACAAATTAACATATTGCCCTTTAATAAATTTTTCAGAAATTCTATTGCTCTAGTTGCGTTTGTGCAATAACTGCACTCAAAAATTCACAAATGGCATTACATATTGTCTAACCCATACTCTAATGGTTACAACAGTAAGATTTCAATATTTCATGGAGACATATGCAGCAAGTAGGATTTACAACTACCAATTTCCCGATAATAGCATTTTTGTACAAACATACACGCATGCATAATAGGATTTGCAAAACAAAGTACAATAAGTAAAATACTAGGACCAATATGATCAAAGGGGGTGCTTGCCTTGCTCTTGATGTTCTGGAGGTACAATTGATTGATCGTCGCAAGAATAACCCGAATAATCGACGTCTAAAAAGAGCCAGAAAAGAGTTAAAATAACATCCAACAAAAAGAACAACAACCAAAAGCAAATATTTTTAGAAAAATAGGTAGAATATGATTTTAGATGAATTTAGAGACTAAGATCACTAGATTTGGAGTTGTGTAGCAAAAGTTATTAAGCTTTTACTATACTCGGCTTGGAAAAATCCAGAATAAATGGAAAATACGTTTTCTAACGGAGAAAGTGTATTCTCGTGTCTGTTATATCGGAGCTTATGCCTTCCAAAAAGGAAAACGTATTTCGGCTATAACTGAAAGCGTATTTTCTATTTTCCATTGGCTTTCCGGGTGAAACCAACAGGTGGGGTCCACTGTCAGTGAGACGGTCACAGGGTTTTTGTTGTGCACTTAACCCGTGGGGTCCACAGGTCATCGACTCAAGCGAAGTTAATGGTTTGAGTTAATTAGCAGCTCGGTCCCACATGTAAGTGACTCATTAGAATTAACAAAACAGTTTAAACGATTTGTTAACTCTAAGAAAGTGATTACGCAAGCTGATGATGTGCTACAATGCCGTCATCACGGTGCCGCGCGGTGGCGCGAGCGCCCGCGTGACTCACCGGCGATGTGGAGCTTGACGGCACCGATGAGTGGTCAAAATGGATTTATGCACTAATGCGTATCTGCCGGCACCAGCGGCATGGCCTAAGGCCGCTCAACGCGGTGGCGCGCCGGCGACTAGTGGAGGAGCAGGTACGGCAAAACACGACAACGTGAATAGGCATAGCCCTTGGCAAATGAGCGTGCGCATAAACATCTAGTGACTACTAGGAATGTACCGGAATGACGCGGCGGTACAGAGATGGTCTGAGCTGGGTTATCGACGGTGAGGTGCGGCGGCGAGGTTGATCGTGCGTGGAGAAGAAACCCGGGTGAAGGAGAGTGAAATCCAATGATCGTGGAAGCTTCATTGAGTCCTGGTGATGCTTTAGGTGCAGTTAATCGGCTTAAGGTGTTGTAAATCGTTGGCGATGCTCGAGGCGGTGTTCTGGCCGGAGACGAAGAAGAAGATCCAAATCAAGAGCTCCTGTGGATCAAAGGCTAAATTGAGTTAGGCGAAAGACTCAAGGTGTTAAGAGACGCGATATGACGCGAAGAACTTGACACCAAACCCTTCACGGCGCCGGAGATGAAGATGATGGCGCGCGGCGGTTTTAGGCTTTTCACTCTCCGAGCTCTAGAGCTCGAATGAGTGAACGAGAGGTGAAGTGAGTGTGCGGACTGAGTTGGAAAAGAGAAAGCGAAGCTCGGGGTGTCCTTTATATAGGCGGAGGGGCGGAGATCTACAAAATTCAAACAAGGTGCTGATCCTAAAGGATTGTAAAGATTTTTCTAAGTAAAATTTCATATAGAAATTTTGTTGAATAATCCCTGGGATAAATAGCCCGAAACCATTCTCCTACTTAGAAAAATTTTACCTCGTTTTATCTATTTCCATTTTAGCACCCAAAGTTGTTCAAATTTTATTTTCAAAACCAACACAAAAATTTTCAAAATGGCAGAGTTTAAATGCAAATGTTCAAAGGGACTTTTCCTAATGCATTTATATTACTTAATCCCAAGATTAGGATTTTGGGATGTTACATTGTATATCTGGGGTCCTAACACCAAAGCCCCTAGCCCTAGATCGACGTCACTTTGCTAGAATTGAAGCTTGAACCCTAGCTCCGCCGTCGCTATTCTTCGTCGATTCCATTGCCACCGGTGATCCCCTGTCGTCATCGTCTACACCGCCGGGTTCACCTTGACGTGTTCTACCTGGTGTGCACCATCTTTTCACCATAGGAAAGCTGTAGCGCCATCTCGCCATCAAAGTTGTGCCGCCGCTCATATAATCGTTATCGCCAATGACCATTGGTCTCGCAAGATGACCCGTCCAGACGCTTTGATTCCGCCAACCATTTGCATGCACCCAAAACCCTGCCGGAGCACTCCACCGCTAGTTAGCCGTCAACCCATGCCACTGCCATCGCCTACCTCACCGTCGACCACCTTGCCGGCCGATCCACTCGCATCTGAGCTGCTAGATGTGATCACCAAGGCACGGCAATGCCATAGGTGTACCCCGTTCGCCACTGATCACCGTCGTTCGCCGCTGATCAGCGACATTCGTCGTCGTTCGCCGCTGATCAGCGACATTCGTCGTCATCGCCGTCATGCCGCCATGGCCATCGATCTTGTCGATGTGGCCACCTATGTGTCAGCCTCCACTACTATAGAAAATGTCATCATAGACGGTTCAAAACTGTCATCACAGACGGTTTTATGAACCGTCTTACTTTATGGGTCTGTGATGACATGAGGTCATCACAGACGATTTTTTAATCGTCTGTGAAAAAAGCTATCACAGACGGTTCTAAATAAGAACCATATGTGATATTAATTATCGTAGACGGTTCTTGTTCAGAACCATCTGTGATAGTCTATTTTCACAGACAGTTCTGAACAAGAACTGCTTGTGATAGTAATCAAGAACTATCTGTGATAATTACTATCACAGACAGTTCTTGTTCAGAACCGTTTACGATAGTTTTTTCTATTGCAAAAAAAAATTCGGATTTTGAGCCAAACCAATCAATTGCTGGACAATAGTTTCCATATACAACCTCTAGCAAGACAACTAAAATCCAATTAAAATTCCGATGGCAAACAAATTATAGGAAAGGGAAACCAAAAGGTTTCACAACGTCTCCTCCGAATAGGAAAAAAGAATAAAGTTACAAAGTTAAACTAGCTAGAAACCATATGTGCCTCCAAACTCCTGAAGAACTCATCGGCTTCTTGGATTTGTCTTGTGAGCTCCTTTCTGTACCTCACCAGCATATCATAACCTATTCTTGCATGTCGTCTGAGTTCGACTCAAGCTCATCGGCAAGGAAGGAGAGACGACCGAAAACCTCCGACGGCGCTCCGACCTTAGGTAACACAAAATTAAGATCATTTTTTACAACAAACAACCAACAAGTTGTGTATGTTTTGAGGGTGTACACGTACCTTCCAGCAGACTACCTCCTGCGGCAAACAAGAAGCTCCTCTGCATCCCTCCTCCTCCTCATCGTCGGCTGTGTCTCCACGCCGAACCACGACGGGGAATCGAGGGTGGTCGCCAAGCTTCGGTGTGGGAGGGAGAGGAGAGACTGATGGAAGACAAGGCCGGGTGGCTATAATATATATGACAACAAAAATATTTTGCCTCCGCGAACGCATTCAAAATTTTTGCCCTCCCAAGATCAAGGAATCATAGACGGTTTCATACAAAACCGCTGTGATGATCAGACATTTCACGCACGGTTTCATACAAAACCGCTCAGGATGACTGAATTTTCCTTACTCATGGTAAAATCATAGAGTAAGAAAAATTCCAAGCCATGATAAAATCATAGAGTAAGGAAAATTCCAAGCCATGAGGAAAATTCAGATAAGAACTGCCCATGAGTCATGCATTTATTCTTAATACGTAACCGCTCAGGATATTAGCTCATCACGCATTTGCGGTTCTTAGCGTATCCAGTAATAGAGACGGTCGCGCTGGTAAAACCGTATGTGATTACCATTAACACTGACGGTTTTGGAAAACCGTCTGTAATGAGGCGTCTGGTATTAGCCTTTTTGTAGTAGTGCTCATCATTGCCACGTGTACATCGCGCCAGCAACTAGCCGCATCAGCGCCACCCATACCAAAATCCTAAACCCAGGTCAGCATGGACTTAGTCCATCGTGGACCTAGCCACTAGCATGTGGACCCCACGTGTCAATTCACTATTTCATAGACCCATGAACCATAGACCGTGAGCCAAACCTCGTGGACTTGGTCCATAGACCAAGGGTCCTATCTGTCAGCCTCTATTCCCTATTTTTTGGATTTTCTTTTAATTATGAAAATCATTGCCGACGTCATGCTGATGCAATATTTCAGAATTTTCTTTAGAAAGAAAATTCGAAATAGTGGTTTCTTCTCTTTTTCTTAGATTTAAATCTTCCTAAAGCTTGTTCTTCCTCATACGAACTCCGATTGAACTCATTCAAGTTTCTAAATTCATATAAATTCAAGATCTACCTTCTTGAGGTTTTTATTTAATTTTTGGAGTTTATTTGTTGCTATGTTTTATATTTATTTGGTTTGTCACTTTCGTTTGCGAGTAGATGTTGATACTTCGAAAGCTTTTGAGGAAGGAGGAGTTGATGAAGATCAAGACCAGTACCAAGACTTATTTCAAGGAAAGTTATACCTTTAACTATATTGAACCCAGTTTTTCTAAAATTACTTTGATTCAAATTTTTGCATTTTACTTCAAGTATTTATTTGTTTAAATGATTTGGATTTAGCTATTCACCCATTTGATTATATCCACTTTGCTCGTTGTATTACCATGATCTTGTATCACCCTAGCTTGGTTAATTATTAGTTGGTATTGTCATAGCACCAACGTGGGTTGGTCAGACACAAATAGTCTGTTTAGCCATGCAACGGGTTATTGATATCATTTTGAGTTGCAAATCTAAACTTGACTAAGTGATTATGGAACTTTGTGTAAAAATGTGTGTTGTGTGTTGTTACTCGTTGGTGGCATGTGTTGCACTTAATCAATAGGGTGGAAAAGGATTTAGACCGAGACGAGTGGAAAGAATTATGATGGTGGAACTTTGTGCTTGGGAAAGTATGAATCTTGGTAATTTGGTTAGAAATTGGGCAGTCTCGCCTTGGTTAATTAAGAACTTAACTTTGTGCGCCATTGAACTGAGCTATAACTGTACAACCACATACCTGGTATGAGACAAACCTAACTTAGTAAGCTACAGAATCTTGGCATTGATTACTTAGGCATGTAGGTTAGACTGTGTGCCAGGATGGAGGTGTGTACTACTGTGCTGGGTCACACTTACGAGCGGTTCGCCGTCTCCAGGTTCAACGATGTGCGTTGGACCAAAGCACTTTGTCAGGGTTGGTATGTCGGGAGGGTCAATTGTCAAGTTGAAGTTTCGGAAAAGTTTTATTATGAATGGTACTAGTTACACTGGTTATATCTTGTCGGTAAAGTGTATAAACCTCTGCAGAGTGTTAATCAATCTATTCAAATAGCCGCGTTCGCAATCATGGACATGCTCGGGGATTTCACACAAGGGGTAGATTTTCATAAATAATTGTTAAACTACTTTTTTTATTTGTTTTAAAATATGTTTTCAATCTATTATTTGTATTGAATTGCAAGTGTCACCTTTTGCAAAATAACCATAGAAGTCATTTCCTTTGGAATAAGCCACCATCTATAATTGCATTCTATGGTACAACTTTTTGAGTAGTCGGAGTACTCATTCTTGCTGCAATCATTTAGTTGAAGTGGTGGAGTCTTTGTCTGCTTTCGGACGAGTTTTATGAGGAGGGTGATCGCTAGGTCTTGATCCCAGTCGGTTGCCTATAGCAAGTCGATGGGTTACCGCTGGAGTTGATTTCATTCCGCTGCCGTCTCTTTATTTAGTGCTAGCACTGCGTGACCTAATAAGTGTAAACTTGACCATAAGGTCACAATAGTTATTTATTAATCAAATTAGTCGTTTATTCTTATATTCGTCTTGTGTGGAATGATATTTATCTATGTTGATACTGTGTGCACTAGTGTGATCCTAGACTAGCACATTATACACAGAGGGTCCAGATTTGTATATTTAGGTCCCGACAGTGCCTAAGGTAAGAACTTATGGCACTATTCCTTATATTGCATCGTCAGTTGATGTTGTTAGTTTAGAACCTGCAACCTTCATTGAAGCACTAAAAAAAGGTTGAGTGGAAGAAGGCAATGTATGCTGAATATGATGCTCTCATCAAGAATGAAACTTGGCTGTGGATATCATGGGGATATGCCCATGATCTTAGGATGATGAAACAATTGGCAATGTGGCTTTTGGTTTGAAGTTTCAAGTGTTTTCGACAAAGTTTCAGATTTGTCGTCAACAAGGGTCGACCCCAAATTTTTCTGTGAATATTGATATAAGTGGTGAATTGATTTTGGGATAGGTCATATCCATATTTGTTAATGCATATGTGTTGCATATTGCATGTTTTCACTAACGTGGGTCAAGTTGTGAAGAACTTGTTCCCGGATTCATGTTTGCTTGTCTATTGCTGTGCAGGTGGCTTGCAGGTCAATGACGGTCAACGGCGAGGAGGATCGGGACTAAGCTTGGAGAGCTGAGGTCCAGAACGATCAAGGATGCCGGGTGAGGTCAAGTGACTCAAGCGTGGCGTAGAATGGACAAGGTTGACCGAACGGGCAGTTCGGTGCGACTGGTTGGATCAAGCGGCGCGGGAGTCGTTGCAAGTGCTTAGTGGTGCCGATGGGATCCGGACGGGAGAGACTTGACGACATGAAGCCGTTGATCAACCTACACGTGGCGAAGCAGGCGATTGCTTCAACTGGATTGGACTCGGTCTTCGGAAAAGATCGAGAAGGGGTATTTTGGTAATTTTACCAAATACCATCTTGGTGACCTTTTGGCTAAACCACGGCGTGGGATGGCACAAAGGAAGTGGTTTAAGTCAAGAGAATTAAAGACGGCGCTTTAATTTGCGTGCGTGTATGTTCCGTTGATGTTGGGCCTTAACGGAAGCCCATTAGGGTAAATCTTCTCTAAGGTTTTTAGGGTTAGAGGTTACCCTATAAAAGGAGCTGAGATGGAATATTCTTGAGCCGCTACCGAAATGTGCCGAGAAAAAAAAAAGAGGGGCGGCGGCGCTCCAATCTCCCAGAAAAGAAGAACCCTGTAGTTGAGCGCCTGTATGAGCATCCGAAGAAACTAGAGCGTGGCAGCGCCTTTGTGCCCGAGAGAAAAGATGAGTTGGGCGGCGCTGCCTTAGAAAGAAGACAGTGAAGAGTTTGTTTTTAATTCCCAACAGTACTTGGTGATTATTTTAGTGCTCTTGATTTGTTTATTATCGCTTTCGGTCTTTGTGTTCCGCTGTTTAGAGTCCGTAAAACCGGCATGTCCTTGTAAAATCTGATGTGGCAATGCCTCTGACGCTTGTAAAAATCGTTGGCGGCCTCTCCCGCAGAAATCACAGACCATGGCAGCCTGTGCTAGATGAGAGTTTTGATTCGGCTGCTTGCAGCGTGTTTTTTTTATTGCCATCGTTTTGTTGTTTGGTTCTGATCTCCTGTTGAAGCCGAATCTTTGAGTTTTGTTTTTTATTGCTTGGCTGCCCAAGAAAAAGGCCGACGGCGGCAGTAGAAAAGCAGATTATTTTTATGGTTGCCATCATGATGTGTTGATGTCTGCTATTCTTAGCTTTTTATTGCTTGCTTGTTGGGTCGGCGGATATAGCTGATTGCTTGTCCTATCCCTAGCAGCGACTGCTCAAATTGATTGCTCTGTGGCTGTGTGTTGTAAACCGAGATGATCTGAAGTTCTGTTCTTGCGTGAGTGTTTGATCTTGGTGTAAGCCTTTTTGCTTGTCAATCTGTGTTTCGAGGCCAAGATCGCTTTGCTTGCTGACAAAAATCGAGCGCCAAAAATCGAGTCCTGTCTTGTCAGTAGTTTTTTTGTTGTTTGGAATTGTTTTCTCATTGGGGTTGGCGCTACCGCGAAAATGGGGAGCCGGCGACTTGGAGCATGATTTTTAGACCGAAGGAATCGGCGGCGTCTCTGAAAAAAAGGCGAGGTCATGCACCGATTCTGAGTAGAAAAAAAATGCTTGGCGGCGCCTCAAGAAGAAAAGAAAAGGCCGAGTCCTTGTATCTTTGAGAAATTGGGAGTAGGTGGCGGTAATTTGTTGGTGAGCTTCGGTAGAAATCAAGAGTCTATGGCAGCGGCTGTTCTTGTCTCTTGCTGTAAAAGGTTGATACGGCCCCCGGTTGATCTTAAGTATACTGTTGTTGCATTGATTAGCTACTGTGGTTCTCTGTTTTGAGTTTCTTTTTCTTGGTTGTCTTCAAGGTTGTGCCGAGTCCTTATTTTAATTTGCTGGTAGGCTGCTGTTTCAGTTTTCTTTATTACCTTGTGCCTCTTGTTTGTTGCGTGTGAGGTTTGCTCGCCTCGGCTTGATTGACCGAGTCTATATTGGTTCTTGCACTGGTGATAAGACTGAGGATTTCTTTCTTCTTCCGCGAAATGCAAAGATGTTAAGATTGACCGAGTCTATATTGAGTTCTCGCATGTGAGCGCCGCTGCTTGGTGGTGTTGACAACATCCGGATTGCTCCCGGTACTGTGTGTTTGGTTCTGTTCATCTCATATTTACAAATAAGCTAGTTATACCTTGCGCATCTTTCTATGTGGTTGTGAGATGTTTTAGATCTTTTGCTTAGGGGTTTGATCGGATTCAACACAGGTCATCTCACAGTGCTCAGATACGATCTTCATAGCTTTTATAGCTATTGGAGTGAAAGTAGTGTTGAGTTCGATCAAGGAGAAAAATAGAGAAAGCGTCTATTCACCCCCCCCCTCTAGTCGCCTTTCTGGTCCTACAATTGGTATCAGAGCCAAGTTTTCTCTTTTGTGATCTTTATTGATCTTTGAGCATGGCGACAAATATGAGGACTTGTGAGCGTTTCCTTGCATCTTGTCGTGGTTCTTTTACCAATGGTGTTGGTCGTAACAAGATATTTGAATGTATGATAAGTCTAATGGCGATGGAGGAGGAAGTCTCCTGTGATATCTGTGGCAAATCTTTTTGTTTTGATTGTCCTAGTTTCAGGGATGAGTCACTTTTAGAGCCCGAGGAGAAGAAGCCCAGTGGCGTATGTGCAGCAGCTTTCGAGGATGAACATGATGGAGAGGATTTTGATGATGAGCCTTTTGATGATAGTGATGACTCTTATGAGGACGATCCCCTACTTGAGCTAAACAAGGTGAGTAAAGAAAAACTTGTAAAAGTCTTATATTCATATGATCTTAAACTGCTTGCTCTTAGGAAGAAAGTAAAATTGTTAGAAAAAGAGAAGGGTGATTTGTCTCATGAGCTCTCCGAATTAAAAACCTCCATGAATGCTTATAATTCATTGCTTGTAGACATGAAGAACTTGAACAATTCTTTTGCATGCCTAAAATTTGAAAATGAAAGTTTGAAATCAAATATTTCTATGCCTTGTGATTCTTGTATTGCCTTACATCATGAACTTGACAATGCTAAGTTAGAAATAGGCAATCTTAGTTCTATGGCTAGAAATAATTATGATTCTTGTGTAGGCATGCTTGCTGATTTTGAGAAGTTTAAATTGACTAATTCCTTTCACCTTGAGCAATTAGAGAATGCTAGGGCTGAGATTATTGAAATCAAAGCTAGGCCTTGTAGCATGTGCTTAGAATTTAAAAAATTGCTTAAGGATGGTTTAGTCTCTTGCAAGAATTGTGCTCGTTTAGAAGTTGAAATTGATGCTTTGAACTGCATGCTTAATTCGGAAGCATCATTAATTCCTTGCACATCTTGCATTTCTTTGAAGAGTGAGATTGAGTCTTTGCGCGATGATATGAGCGCCAAATCTTGTGACTCTTGTATTTGCCTTCACTCCGAGATTGATGTTTTTAAGATTTCTCTTGCATCTTTGCATTCGGAGTTGGAGTCTTTTTGTGGTAAACGTGAGTCACTTGATGTTGGTTTTTGTGGTATCGCTTTGGATAGCTCTTCGTTGGTGAGTTCGACTCTTTCGGACTCTTCTTGTGTTGTCCAACGGATTTCAAAAGACAAATGTGCTTCTTTCTCAAATGGTACTAAATCTTCAAAAGAGAAGTACCATTGCACATTTTGTAAGAAGAATGGACACACTCTTAGGTTTTGCTTTCGTCGTTTGAAACATAAGCGTCGAGTGTGTCGTCGTACCTCTAGGAACACACATAGCCTTTCTCATGGCATGTGTGGGTCTAGTGTCGATACAAGGACGAGTCATGATGCTAGTTCTTCCAGGACTTCTTCTTTGAGCCATAATGGTGCTTCGTCCTCTCGGACCGTGTCTACTAGTAGACCTTTACACCATTGCTCATTTTGTGGGAAGAATGGACATCATGTAGATTTTTGTTTCCGGCGTGCAAAACATTTGCGTCGAGCTCATGCTTCTAAGTCTCCTAGTGGGCATAGTCTTTCTCATGACATGCACACTAAAGAGCCAAGCACGAAGACTCGATTTGTTGATGGCTTCTTTGACACCTTTTCTAGTGGTGTTGGATAGCACCGTGGACATGGTTTGCATAGTTGTGGTTTTGGTCCACGAGCTGCCCCGAGGCAGGATTTCCGCCATTGTCCAAGAGGTGGACCTCGTTTTGTTCATCGAGGTACACACCCACGGCGTGGTTGTGTGAGTTCTTTTGATGTTTCTGTTGGTTCTCTTCATGGTGCTTTCAAGCAAGGACATCGCCACTTTTCTAGAGATGGACCTCGTTTTCCTCATCGAGCTGTCCACTCGCGGCGTGCCTCCAATAATGAGATTAGATCTTCATGCATGGACCATCATTTGCATCATGCTAACTCACATAATGGTTCAACTGCCTCTAGTGGTGGTGTGTCCAAGGTTTGGGTTCCCAAGCATTCGCTCTCTAACCCTTCGGGACCCAAGACTCGGACACCTTGCCTTTCTCATGTGTAGGTACCAAGAACGCGGGTTGGAGAACATGGACTTAAAGATTCCGATCTTTTACTTCATCACATGATCGGGACACTTGATGGTTCTCCACCTCAACGATGGCCTCCAAGAGGCATGTGCTTTAATGATCGGCATCTACACCTGTTTTGTGAGCAATCTTATACCTTCATGCATTTACATTCCTGATTACTCATACTTGGCATGTTGTGCTTGCTTTGTGCTCACCTGTATCATATTGGCATGTGTTATTCCTTTGGTATATTTCATCATGCCTTTACCTTGTTTATGTATCCATGGGCTATATTGTTGTTCATTATTTTCATGGTTATGTGAGCTGGTTTGTCAACATGAGCTTGTGCTGTCTTGTTCCTTTATTATCTTGCTCATGATTGATTCTTGCTTATATATCCTTGTATCATTTTGTAGTTCTTAATTTCCATGGATGTATAAGCTTGGTTTTGTCTTCAAGAGCTTGTATTGATTTCATACATTTATCATATTGCTCTTGTTGATTTTTGTCTTATGTATCCACTTGTTCACTTGATATCCATGTTAGCATTCATTATTCATGATTTGTTCCAAAATGCTTTATGCTTACATGGTTATTGTGTTTTACTGTTAATTGTGGATGCATGAGTCTTGCCATAGCTTTCACTAGCTTGCTTTTGACTGTGTATATGATGGGTGATATGCTATGTGCTTGTTTGCTTGCTCCTATGCCTTATTGTGGATTAAGGATAGTTTGAGCTTTATCATATCTTGGATAGCATGTGCTGAAATTGTCTTGTCTATCTCCATGCTCATGTCTTAAATTATTGATTATATGCTATTATGAGTTTTGGATCATTTGCTGCTATCCTGGCTAGTCATGTGTCTTGGTACTGTTTCCCTAGATATTGTTTCACTAACCCAGTACCAAGGCATAGACTTTTTCTGTCTCTTTGGTGTAGTCTTTCAGCTGAGAAGAAGAACATGTGGTCCAACAAGTGTTATCACCTCAAGCTGTTGGTTCTTCTTCATTTGTGCCTTCATGTTGGCTATCACTTCTTGGAGACGAAGGATTTTGAGATGAGGATGATGGGTGAGTGCAACTACCTTCTGGAGTTCTCAAGGAATGAATCTTCATTCATCATGACTACATCTCACTGCCAAGCAGTGGGACTCAGGTTTGAGCTTCTATACCCTACATTTGTGTATGGTATCCCTAGCCTACCTTGCATTGCATCTGGTTCGTGTCAGGTGTTGGGTTTATTGGGTTCAGGGTAGATAGGAGGCTCTGTTCTAGCACGTGTCTTTTCTAGACATTTTTCTTATCCCATGATTTGCTAGGATGCATTCTTCTCACAGTCTAGATCGAGCTTGTCTCCCATTCACTAGTGTTAGCAGGTTTTTGAGTTGCCTGTAAACTTTTTAGTGTTGGTGTTTCGCTCCCTAGCTTTTTGAGTTGTTGTCCCTAGAGATCTTGTGGTGTTTGAAGTCTTTGTGCTAGTTCTTGTGGATTCCAAGGCAAATTGGCAGGTCTCCCCTCAAAGCTTTTTAGACCCAACAAGGTTTGCCACCTTGAGATGCGAGTAAGGATAATTTATCCCTATGGGTTGGTTTGAGGGTGTCGGACCCGGGAGTGAAAGATCCCGAACCCTCTGTGTTCATACACCAGTCCAGGATTTCCGGTGTACACAGTTACAAAAATGATAACATAGACATATATATCTCGTATTGCATTAATAGTAAATCAGAGTTTATTACAAAAGAGGCTTACAAGCCAATAATAAAGAACACAGCGGAAGACGAAGAAAGTGTAGTAGAGTCCAGCTTAATCGCCACAGCAATCGATCAGGGGTAGCGCCTAGTCGTCAAGATCCACACCGATGGTGAAGTTCTTCTCCTCTGAAATTTGTTTGCACAAAGGCAAGTATGAGCACAACCACCGTGCTCGCAAGTTACACCCGTCAAGTAATAGAATGACATGCATACATATGGTAGACAAGGGGTATTGGCGGGGTTTGTTTGCATATAGCAGCTTTTTTAAGTTTAAATAACCATATTAATTTCCAAGGCCATTTTTATACTATATCTAAAATCAGATTTTAGACAACAATTTTATAGTATGGATAACCTCCATATTTGAATGGTGAAGGATACCCTCCTATCACAATGGCTAACTGCCCAAATTTTCCCACAGGACTAACCATCCTGAAAACATCTGTTGAAATCACTTTTAAAAACCAAAAACAAGTCTAACTCAGAGTGGCTTTGCTAGCATGTCCATAACCGCGGACGCGGCTATTCGAATAGTTTTACACTCTGCAGAGGTTGTACACTTTACCCACATGACATGATTCCTCTAGTTTGTTCGGCATCCGTCAATGCCACCTCTCACTGCCGAAGGTAAGAAGTCTAGAGTTCATGACAAGGCCTTTACAATGCATCATCCCACCGCAGTCCAGCCTCGCTAAGGTTTCACCCCCTTTGGACTAACCATCCGCAGGTTCAGGGCCCCCTCTTGCGCCAGGTGGGAATAAAATAGTCATGAAAGACAGGCCATGAAAGACCACCCACGTACAGACAGGATAAACTGCGATGGAACTCTACAAATTAATCAGCCAGATCCCACGCCCCATTCTGGAGACATGTGGTTGTACGGTAAGGCATAGCAAGGTGCGGCTCAAAGACCGGTCCTTAATCGACTTGGACATCTTTTAAATCAAACCCTAGGCTTTAATCCTAACCAGATCAAACCCGTGCATAAACCTGCACCCACCATTCAACCATTTCGCCCAAGTCCAAACCATTTTGATTTTATTTAAGTAAAAACCATCTTTACAAATTCTCTATGGTCAAACAATACCATAGATTTAATTTTAAACAATTTTGTAATGGTTTGGCTAAATCCTCCCAAAATCAAAATCATGGTCTAAGCATTTGCTAAGCAATTCCAAACAATTTATCTATGGTGACAAAGGGATGACATTTCAATATTCAACATTGGCCATACAATAACAATTGGAATAACTAAGCATTTAAACAGGGCATTAAAATAATTGACAAAAAAAAATATGCATGCAACAATAATTTTAAAAACTGAATTAAATAACTTTAAAATACTGGGGGCAATATGGTCAAGGGTGTAACTTGCCTTCGTTGAAGTCTTGACCTCTAAATCTTTGAAGAATCTAACTCTCCTAATCGTCAAGTCTATACGAAAAAATACGATAAATTCAAATAAATTCAGAAAGACAAATTAACCCAACTCCAAATGAAATAACTTTATTTTATTTAGCTAGATAATAATTTTCTAAGATTTTAGCAATTTGAATCACTCGATTTGGAATTAGGGTGCAAACGATATGAATTTTACAATTTTAATCCTAAATTTGTAGTTTAAAACATTTCAAATTCAAACATACAGTTTAAACTTGCTCCAAATCAAATAATTATATTTTATTTAGCTAGGTATTAATTTTATAAGATTTTAGAACTTGGAATCACCCAATTTGGAGTTGAGATGAAAAAGATATGAATTTTACAAGTTTAAAACCTAAATCTGCCATTTAAACCTTTTTCTGATTTATTTTATTAAAGGAAAATCTAATTATTGCTCAAGATGATGTCAGCCCTGATATTTTCGGGAATTAAGGATTTAAAATATTTTCTGATGTGTGGGCCCCGCGTGTCATAGACACGGCGCATGTGGACTAAGCCCACGCGGCTTGGGCGCAGGAGGGGGTGTGAGGTGGTGCGGCTTGGTGCCACGTCGGATCCACACGTGCGGGATTGAGGACGTGGCGCCCTCGTGGCGATGACATGGCGCATACATGGCGCGGCCATGTCATCTCGGCACCGGCGGCGACTCGGCTACGGGCTCGCCGGCGTTTGACGCCGGGGCGAGCCGTGTGGGAGTGCGCAACGAAGAGAGGGAGCGAGGAGGAGCCTAATGCACTACCTTGCGATGACGGAGGACGACGAGGTGGCCGGCGGCGATGTTCGGGCTTCGGTGAAGTCGGGGCTCCGAGGGTCCTTGGGCTGGGGAAGGGTGAGCACGGGGACGGCGAGGAGGCGGCGGTGTCGAGGATGCCGACGGCGACGGCGGGGCGGCGGTGACGGCGCCGGAATCGGAGAAGGAAGCCCTCACGGCGGCGCACAAGAGAACTCGAAATCCGGTGAAAAATAGGAGGGGAGAGGAGTGGGTGACAGCACCGAGATGAGGAGATCAAACGCACCTGGTGCTCCCTTTATAGGGGCCGGAGGAGCGGGGAGGAGATCGTGGGCGGAATCGTGGCGGCATGGTTGGCGACGCCTGAAGCAGCGCGAGAGAGGGGGAGACGGTGGGGAAGAGGGCGGTTGGGGCACCGGGTCATGCGCGCGTGACCGCATGAGGAGAGGGTGCGGGAAAGGCGGTGGGGTGGAGCTCCGGGTGTGGCCGAAAATGGCGCAGGCGTGCGGGCGGTTTGGGGAAGAAGATGGGGAGGAAGAAAGGGGGCGGCCGTCGGATTGGGATCGGGTGGCCGAGAAAAGGGGCGTGGTAAGATGGGACCGTCGGATTTAGATCCCACAAATAAAGTGAGGAGGCGGAATGAAGGAGGTGGGCCGAAAGGGAGGGAGTGGGCCGGTGCGCGCGATGAGGGAGAGGTTGGGCCGGGCGAGTTTAGGCCCGAGAAATTTTTAATAATGAAAATGATTTTGCCAATTTAAATAATCAGTTAATTCAAGAAGGGTTTAGAAAATAGCAAAATAAGTCCAAAAATTCTAGGAAAATTCAAAGAAATTCCTAGAGTTGATTTGAACTTAATAAAATTATTCCCAACTTAAAGTTGGCTTTTAATTTTGCAAATAAATTATTTTGGTTTTAAAATAATTAGGAAAAAGCATTTTAAATTTCAGAAAAATCCCAAAATTAATTAAATTTTTATTTTTCAACTTTAACTCAAATAAAACTTTAATAACTTTAATAAATTTTATTTTTTTGACTTTTAAAACTTTAGAAAATTAAATAAAGCAATTAAACTCTTTCAAATTTCAAAAAGTCCAACAAAATCATAACTTTAATTAATTTAAAACTGGTAACAGAACTTTGGGCTGTTACAGAGGGGGAGTTGGTTCTTTTCGGAACTTTCTTAGTTCTTTTCTGAACCTTTCTTGTTCATTTGAACTTTCCTTGTTCATGTGAACTTTTGTGTGGATCTTTTCTGATACCTTCTTCAAGTGGTATCTTCTTTGGATCTTTTTGATCCTTGTGATCTTTTTAGGCTTTTAAGTCTTTTGTGCATCTCATTGTATCATATTGTATACATATGAAAAATCCAAAAAGATGCATTGTAATATAAGCTTTACCGCTTCTTTCTTTTAATTAATGAAGCTTTGCTTATTACCCTATTGAGCTTTAGTATTTCAATTCTTGCTCAGGATTGTGTCTAGTTCTTTGACTTGCTAGAATTATCATGCTTTTACATGTGCAGCAATGTCTTTGCTAAATGAGCTAGCATTTTAATTTAACCTGAACTGAAAATAGCAATTTGTGGATCTTTTAGCTAGTTGCACAATTAGTGATCTTTTTGTGACATTGGCCCTGTCAAAATTGCTTTGTTAGCTCTGGAATCTAGTATTGAACATCTTTGAGCTTTCAGTTCTTTAATGAATCTAAAACAGCCCTTGTGCAAAATGAAAAATGATCTCTTTTGTGCGAAAAAACTGATCTCACCAATTCTTTCTCATGAGACGGCTTGCCATTGTACTAGGCATGAACTCAGGGGGAGTTTTGGATGACCTAGACCATTCTTTTAAGCTTTTGTGCTTGAGATGGTCGCACAGCAAGGCTTGAGATCTAGCACATGGCTAAAAAGCAAATTGTCAAAATTGGTTGAAGCATAGGAAGAGGTTGTGGATGGCTCCTAGTCCAGGATCTTCTTTACTAAGATAGACCTTTTATCAACTTGAATATTCTTTGTAAATGAAAAATAGTTGAAATTTGGACTTTTGACAAAAATTGAGCTAAATGATTCAATTCAGGACTTTTTGTCTCTAAGATGGTCTTTGCTAGCTTCTGGATCTCACAATGATATTCTGACATGGCCATTATCACTTTAGGATAACTGTTGTTGAACTTGCTAATTTTGATGCATTGCTTAATTTAATCCAACAACATGTGATTTATTGAGCTCATTAGCCTAGCTTTGCTATATATGTCTTAACATGATCTTGCTAGCTTTGTCAGGCTTGTTGTATCTTGAGTAATGGTAGAAATGCTAGCATGTTCAATTGAGTAATCTCCAAAGCTTCTTTTACCTAAAAAATTAAAAAATCAAAACAAAAATGAAGCCACCCCATTGCATTTCATGCATGCTCTTTCTTTTGCTTCTTCCTTGCTTGTGCATTTGTCATCTCTGGATGAGAGGAAGGGATGATTCCTTGATGAATCCATTGTCAAAGGGGGAGAAGATATAGCGAGAATGTAATGTTAATAAAGAGCTTTTTGGTTATGGGGGAGAAATTTTGTAAGGGGAGAAATGGAGAAATTGAAATTTCATATTCTCTCTTTTAAAATGATGATCATAGTGAGGGGGAGCATTCATATTGCATTCTTTTGGTCTTATTGCCTTTTCTAAACTTGAATTGCAAATCTTGAAGCCTCACAATGATTTAAGGTCAAATAGAACAATTGTTCTTTCATATGGACCTTAAGTGAGATTTTTGTCAATTTTCTAGAATTTCAAGCTTTCTTGCTTCTTTTTGCCTTATCTCACTTATCTATGCTATTCTGAAGCCAGCTTGGTCATTTCCATTGCTTTCTCTTGCTAATGGATCAAGTTGTGCCTTTGTGCGAAAACTGCAAGTTTTTTACTTTTCAAACCACAATCTTACATTTTCTGAGAGATTGCCAATGTGTTCATCAAGGGGGAGATTGTGGATATCATGGGGATATGCCCATGATCTTAGGATGATGAAACAATTGGCAATGTGGCTTTTGGTTTGAAGTTTCAAGTGTTTTCGACAAAGTTTCAGATTTGTCAGGTCAGCGGCGGTCTGATCGGCTTTTGTGCTGAATATTGATATAAGTGGTGAATTGATTTTGGGATAGGTCATATCCATATTTGTTAATGCATATGTGTTGCATATTGCATGTTTTCACTAACGTGGGTCAAGTTGTGAAGAACTTGTTCCCGGATTCGTGTTTGCTTGTCTATTCTCTGCAGGTGGCTTGCATGTCAATGACGGTCAACGGCGAGGAGGATCGGGACTAAGCTTGGAGAGCTGAGGTCCAGAACGATCAAGGATGCCGGGTGAGGTCAAGTGACTCAAGCGTGGCGTAGAATGGACAAGGATGACCGAACGGGCAGTTCGGTGCGACTGGTTGGATCAAGCGGCGCGGGAGTCGTTGCAAGTGCTCAGTGGTGCCGGTGGGATCCGAACGGAAGAGACTTGACGACATGAAGCCGTTGATCAACCTACACGTGGCGAAGCAGGCGATTGCTTCAACTGGATTCGACTCGGTCTTCGGAAAAGATCGAGAAGGGGTGTTTTGGTAATTTTACCAAATACCATCTTGGTGACCTTTTGGCTAAACCACGGCGCGGGACGGCGCAAAGGAAGTGGTTTAAGTCAAGAGAATTGAAGACGGCGCTTTAATTTGCGTGCGTGTGTGTTCCATTGATGTTGGGCCTTAACGGAAGCCCATTAGGGTAAATCTTCTCTAAGGTTTTTAGGGTTAGAGGTTACCCTATAAAAGGAGCTGAGATGGAATATTCTTGGAGCTGCCGCTGGAAAATGTGCCGCTGAGAAAAAAAGAGAGAGGCGACGGCGCTCCAATCTCCCAGAAAAGAAGAACCCTGTAGTTGAGCGCCTGTATGAGCATCCGAAGAAACTAGAGCGTGGCGGCGCCTTTGTGCCCGAGAGAAAAGATGAGTTGGGTGGCGCTGCCTTAGAAAGAAGACAGTGAAGAGTTTGTTTTTAATTCCCAGCAGTACTTGGTGATTATTTTAGTGCTCTTGATTTGTTTTTACCGCTCTGTGCTGTGTCTGCCTGTTTAGAGTCCGTAAAAACCAGCGTGTCCCTTGCAAAAATCTGGATGTGGCGGCGGCCTCTGCACGCTTGTAAAAATCATTGGCGGCCTCTCCCGCAGAAATCACAAACCGTGGCAGCCTGTGCTAGATGAGAGTTTTGATTCGGCTGCTTGCAGCATGTTTTTTTTATTGCCATCGTTTTGTTGTTTGGTTCTGATCTCCTGTTGAAGCCGAATCTTTGAGTTTTGTTTTTTATTGCTTGGCTGCCCAAGAAAAAGGCCGGCGGCGGTAGTAGAAAAGCAGATTATTTTTATGGTTGCCATCATGATGTGTTGATGTCTGCTGTTCTTAGCTTTTTATTGCTTGCTTGTTGGGTCGGCGGATATAGCTGATTGCTTGTCCTATCCCTGGCAGCGACTGCTCAAATTGATTGCTCTGTGGCTGTGTGTTGTAAACCGAGATGATCTGAAGTTCTGTTCTTGCGTGAGTGTTTGATCTTGGTGTAAGCCTTTTTGCTTGTCAATCTGTGTTTCCAGGAGGCCGGCACTGTTTGCTTTGACAAAAATCTGAGCGCCCAAAAATCAGGAGTCATGTGCGGCTGTAGTTTTTTTTGTTGTTTGGAATTGTTTTCTGCCGCTGGGGGTTGGCGCGCCTGGCAAAAATGGGGAGCCGGCGACTTGGAGCATGATTTTTAGACCGAAGGAATCGGCGGCGTCTCTGAAAAAAGACTGAGGCTGCGGCAGCCGATGCCTGGGTAGAAAAAGAAATGCTTGGCGGCGGCGTCTCAGCAAGAAAAGAAAAAGGCTGAGTCCTTGTATGCGCCTGAGAAATTGGGAGTAGGTGGCAGCGGCTGTTGGTGAGAGCTCGGTAGAAATCAAGAGTCTATGGCAGCGGCCGTTCTTGTCTCTTGCTGTAAAAGGTTGATACAGCCCCCGGTTGATCTGAAGTATACTGTTGTTGCATTGATTAGCTACTGTGGTTCTCTGTTTTGAGTTTCTTTTTCTTGGCTGTCTTCAAGGTTGTGCCGAGTCCTTGTTTTAATTTGCCGGTGGGCTGCTGTTTCAGTTTTCTTTATTACCTTGTGCCTCTTGTTTGTTGCGTGTGAGGTTTGCTCGCCTCGGCTTGATTGACCGAGTCTATATTGGTTCTTGCACTGGTGATAAGACTGAGGATTTCTTTGCTGCTACGAAATGCAAAGATGTTAAGATTGACCGAGTCTATATTGAGTTCTCGCACAGGAGCGCTGCCGTGCTTGGTGGTGTTGACAACATCTGGATTGCTCCTGGTACTCATGTGTTGGTTCTGTTCATCTCATATTTACAGTAAGCTAGTTATACCTTGCGCATCTTTCTATGTGGTTGTGAGATGTTTTAGATCTTTTGCTTAGGGGTTTGATCGGATTCAACACAGGTCATCCGCTGTGCATGTATACAGATCTTCATAGCTTTTATAGCTATTGGAGTGAAAGTAGTGTTGAGTTCGATCGAGGAGAAAAATAGAGAAAGCGTCTATTCACCCCCCCCCTCTAGTCGCCTTTCCGGTCCTACATTGGCATTAAATCCCACCTCAAAAAAGGACTTAATGTCATTGATTGTAGATGGGTATATAAACTGAAGAAGAAGCCTGATGGAAGTATTGATAGATATAAGGCAAGACTAGTTGCAAAGGGATTCAAACAAAAGCATGGCATTGATTATGATGACACCTTTAGCCTAGTAGTCAAGCCTACTACTATCAGACTTATTCTATCCATGGCAGTCTCCGAAGGTTGGTCATTACGACAACTAGACATTCAAAATGCTTTTCTACATGGCATACTTGAAGAAGATGTCTATATGAAACAACCTCCAGGGTATGAGAGCTTGCAAAAGCCTAGGTATATTTGTTAGCTAAACATAGCAATATATGGTCTGAAACAGGCACCACGTGTTTGGCATTCTAGACTCAGCACTAAGTTGCAGGAAGCTGGGTTTGTGGCTTCTAAAGTAGATACATCTCTGTTCATCTTCAAGCACAATGGAGTTACTATGTATTTGTTGATTTATGTTGATGACATCATAGTGGCTAGATCCTCATAACAAGCTGTGAACAGATTGTTGTAGGAATTGGACAGGGTGTTTGCTGTGAAAGATCTGGGCTCTCTTCATTACTTTCTAGGAATAGAAGTGACTCCAGCAAAGAATGGGGTTCTACTTACTCAGCAAAAGTAAATAAATGAGCTATTATTGAAAACTAATATGCATAACAACAAGCCTGCATCAACTCCAATGAGCATCTCAGAAAAGCTTACAAAGACAGAAGGTGATTCACTCTCTGATACAGAAATGTCTAATTACATAAGTGTTGTGGGAGCATTACAATATCTGACACTTACAAGACCAGACATTGCTTTCTCGGTTAATAAAGTTTGTCAGTTTTTACATTCTCTAACCGCTATGCATTGGATAGCAGCTAAAAGGATTCTTAGATATTTGAAGTTCACACAGAGTACTGGACTGGAGATTTAGAAGTCGAGCTCAACTCTCCTCGGCACATTTTCATATGTAGACTGGGCTGGGTGTGCAGACGATCGTCGATCAACTGGAGGTTTTTCCATATACTTTGGAGCTAATCTAATATCTTGGAGCTTGAGAAAATAGGCAATCGTGTCAAGATCGAGCACCGAATCAAAATACAAAGCTCTTGCCAATACTACGGCAGAAATCATTTGGTTGTAGTCTTTACTTGGTGAACTTAGAGTTTTTCAGAGCAGAGCTCCTTGTCTTTGGTGTGACAATTTAGGTGCCATGTATTTGTCAGCTAATCCCGTGTTTCATGCTTACACAAAACATATTGAAGTGGATTTCCACTCTGTTCGAGAGAAAGTTGCAAGCAAAACACTGGAGATAAGGTTTATTTCCTCTTGGGATCAGGTTGCGAATATATTCAACAAACCTCTCGGCACTTGGCAGTTCTTGAGCAATCGACACAATCTCAATTTGATTTCATCACGTTGAGATTAAGGGAGACTATTAAAAGTATAGATAAGTTTATATCTCCTAGAATCAGAAGTTTGATCCTTCGGCGTATCTGTTTGTTGTAACGTTCGACATATATATCTGTTATAACAAGAATGGGTGGAAGCTATATAATAGGCTTTGATATATTTGATGCACTTTCAGTCATTGTTTATTTTCATAAGGATGATTTTTTTTTCATAAGGATGATTTTTTTTCATAAGGATATTTTTTCAAAGAAACACGAATACGGGTACAAGTTCTCCAACTTGACCATTCATTAGCTCACACACGCATAAACACTATTATGCATCAAGTAACACAACTTAAGGCTCATGAAATTAACCAAAACCTTAGCCAAATCTCAAAGCGGCGGACAGACAGAGCACAATCGGTCATACCGCCATATTAGTACCGGTACTACCGCACACCGGTCGTACCGCGCCATGCACACCGGCATTACCGATTCCTGAAGTCAACATAAACTCCCCAAAAACAAGCTCTCTGCAAAAACCATATCGCTCTCAAACGGTATTACCGACATGCGGTACTACCTCTGTTCAACACGCGATACTACCGATCTACGGTCGTACCGCACCAAGCCGTGGTACTACCATTTTTCACTTGAGCTCAAAACTCTCGAAAACATCTCCTCTGGAAATTCCATACCGCAACCTTGCAATCATACCTTTGTGCGGTACTACCACCGTTCAAACTGCGGTATTACCTTCCTGCGGTCGTACCGTTCCACAGCTGCGGTACTATCGTTTTTCACTTATCAAACCTTGTCAGAAACACTCTCTCTCTCTCTCAAAGCTGCGCGGACGCTCCAGATGATTTGACCGATCGGACCATGCTTCGCAACCGTCGGATTTTAAGAGTACTGTAGCAAGTCCGAACGTTCCCGTTGATTTCATCCGTTAGATTTTCATCCAAAGGCTCACAATGCTTTAGGATCTCGGACGGTCCGAACGTTCCTCTCAATATGAGCCATCAGATCAAGATCTAACAGTGCGAGCAGAACACGCGTTCGGATCCTTGACTTGCGGTACTACGCGCTTCTGGCAAGCTGCGTCAGATCGCACTACTGACAGTTCGCATATAAAAAGCCGGTACTACCGCTTCCAGAGAGAATTCAAAATCCAGACACAAGACTTCGGGAAATTGTACCGCCAACAATTGCGCGGTTGTTCCGCCGAGCGATAGTTCCGCAGACACAAAGCCAGTACTACCGCAAAACTTGACAAATGCTAATTTTTGACAGAATTCAACAGAACTCAAAAGCATGTCAACATCTAAGATCACAAGCATGTTCCAAAGACAATGTAATCACAATTAAGTACCAAGACTAAGTCTTTCTTATTATCAATGTGTTCATCATCAAATATCATGACCAGAAACCTCCTGGTCTTACAATCTCCCCCTTGATGGATACATTGACAACACTTCCAGAAACAAGAGATGAATGTGTGAGACAGAAAGAGTCAGAGATTCAAAACTGCCAAGCAACAGAAGGTTCCAAAAACAGCAGCTGAAAAACTTCCTTCAACACAAGAAAAGCAAATTTTTGCAAAAAAATTTTCTCAATTTTTCTCCCCCTTTGGCAATGTGATCATCAAGAGCTTCAAAGAAGGAGCAAGAAAAAGTCCAGAAGCTTTGGAGAATTAATGGATTAACCAAGCCATTTTGTTGAGTAGAGCTAACAAGATCATATAAATGCATATACCATAGAGCAATAGCTAGACAAGTATTTCAAAGTGATGAGACAATTTAGATTCATGACGGGCATATCACACAGTGACTAAAGAGATTATAAGACCACACATAGAAGTCATCAAAAGGTGAGAGCCAAACAGTGAGACAAACTTTAAATCTGGATGAGATACCAGTCTCATTTATCATCCTTTTGCTTCACTTCCAATTTTTATTTGCATGTGGCATGCTTGCAGCATACTTCTTCTCAAGGGTGGCATGCTTGAAGCATACTTCTTTTGATTGAAGCACTTTTTGTGCATTTTTTTTAAAAAAAATACATAGCTATATATAGCATGCTTGAAGCACACTTCTTTTCATGTGAGCATTGTTATGTACGCCCTTTTTTTTGTTTGATACACAGCTATGTATGGCATGCTTGAAGCACACATCTTTTCAAATTCTTTATCTCAACCCTTTATCTTTTATAACATGCTAAATTGAGTGAGCAACACAAGATTGAAATGAGAGACATTCTTGCTTCAAATCCAAGATTTAAAATAAGACTCACAAACAAGCTTATCCTTTTCAATAGACATCACCAAGTGATACCAATAATCAATCTAGTCAAAGATTTCAGCCATGTCATGCTTTAATTCTTTATGCAGCAAGTTTATTAAAACCAGTCAAGATCAAAGCTACATAACACATGAATAAATATGATAAAGAGAGCTCTACTACTCTTTCTATTTCAATGGCTTGGACTTAATGAATTGTGAGACAATAAGAATAATCAAAGCTTCTGAAATTTTGATCAAACAGCTCCCCCTCAAAATAAGCCCATAGGATGAACAATACACAATTCACTTCGCAAGCGAACAAAATGAGAAGTATCAAGCGGCTTAGTGAAAATATCAGCAAACTGAAAATCAGTTTCAACAAAGTGAAGAACAATGTCACCCTTTTCAACATGATCTCTGAGAAAGTGAAATCTGATATCAATGTGTTTGGTTCTAGAATGTTGCACTGGGTTCTTAGCAATGTTGATAGCACTGGTGTTATCATAATAAAGAGGAACACTGCCCAATTCTAAACTAAAATCTCTGAGAGCAGAAGAAATCCAAAGGACTTGAGAGCAACTAGCAGCAGCAGCAACATACTTAGCTTCAGCAGTTGATTGAGCAACAGAAGATTGTTTTCTAGAAGACCAAGACACTAATGATGTGCCTAAAAAGTGACAAGTGCCAGATGTGCTTTTTCTATCAATTCTACACCCCGCAAAATCACTATCTGAGTATGCACGCAAAGTAAGACAGGATGAGGATGAATAAAAAAGACCAAATTCTAAGGTTGATTGGAGATACCTGAGAATTCTTTTCACAGCCTATCGATGGGATACACGAGGTGAAGCTTGAAATCGAGCGCATAAGCATACAGCAAAGTGTATATCCGGCCTTGAAGCAGTCAAATAGAGTAGAGAACCAATCGTACTCCTGTATTCGTTTTGATCCACTGCCTCACCTTCTTCATCTGGGTCAAGAACAGTTGTAGACCCCATTGGTGTAGAGATAGGTTTGCAAGTTGCCATGTCAAAACGCCTAAGCAAGTCTTTAGTATACTTGGTTTGATTAATGAAATTGCCTTGCTTGGTCTGTTTTACTTGCAAGCCTAAGAAGTAAGTTAACTCTCCCATCATACTCATCTCAAACTCCCTGCTCATAGTATCTAAAAACTTGGAAACCAAAGAATGAGAGGAGCCCCCAAAGATGATATCATCCACATATCTGAACAAGTAATAGATCATTGCCATGTCGAAATGTGAACAAAGTTTTGTCTACCTTGCCCATTTGAAAATTATTTTTTAACAGAAAAAGCTTTAGCCTCTCATACCAAGCTCTAGGAGCTTGCTTCAAACCATACAAAGCTTTTGACAATTTGAAAACATGATTAGGAAATTTAGGATTTTCAAAACCCGGTGGTTGCTTAACATAAACTTCCTCCTCAATGTAGCCATTAAGAAAAACACTTTTAACATCCATTTGATACAATTTAAAACCTTTAGATGCAGCAACCTGAGAATATCCCTGAGCAACAAGTCTAGCCTTATTTCTAACAACAACACCATCCTCACTTTGCTTATTTTTAAAAACCCATTTAGTTCCAATTACATTATGTCCATGAGGAGGTTCAACTAAGGTTCAGACTTTATTTTGCTCAAAGTTTTCTAATTCTTCATGCATGGCATTGATCCAAGACTCATCAGATAAAGCGTGACTTACATCATTAGGCTCAAAAGAGGCAACAAAAGTAGAATGAGCATGTGAGTCAGGAGAAGTGAACTTAGAACGTGTTACCCTTTCATGAATGTCACCAATCATCAGCTCTGGAGGATGAAGTCGCTGAATCCTCAATGGTGCAGAAGGTTCTGAACTAGCTTCAACATCATGAACATCTTCTGCAGTTTGTTCATCACTTGGTGGTGGCGCAACAACAGGTGCATGATCATTAGCAGGTGATGCCATGGGAAATGAAAAATCAAAATCATCTTCTTCATTAAGGAATATGCTTTCAGACTCCCCTGAACTTGTGTTCCTGAAATGTCAGTTCTAGAACAAGTACTGACCTCATCAAAAGTAACCTCACAAGTCTCAACAATTTTGTTAGTTTCCAGATTAAGCACACAATAGCCACGTGAGTGAAGGGGATAGCCAAACAAAAATGCTATCTGTTGATCTAGATTCAAACTTGTCCAGATTACCATGTTTAAGAATAAAACATTTACATCCAAAAATTCTGAAGTGAGAAACACTGGACTTTTTGCCAAATCTTAGCTCATAAGAAGTCTTATGCAAAGAGGCTCTCAAGAATACTCTATTTGAAACATGACAAGCAGTTGAGATAGCCTTTGCCCAATACTTTCTAGGAGTAGCATGTTCATCAAGCATAGTCCTTGCCATCTCAACCAAGGTTCTATTTTTCTTCTCTACAACACCATTCTGTTGTGGGACACAAGGAGAAGAAAATTGATGTTTCAAACCTTTTTCAGAGCAAAAAGAAGCAAACAAGGAGTTCTTAAATTCAGTACTATTATCACTTCTTATTGCTTTCACAGCACCATGCAGTTCATTATTAAGTCTGAGAAATAAATCTTTGAAATGACCAAAAGCCTCATCTTTAGACACCATAAAGTACACCCAAGAGTATCTAAAGAAATCATCAACAATCACAAGAATGTACCACTTACCTCCAACAGATTGAACTCTAGAGGGACCTACAGTGTCCATATGCAACAATCGTCTAGGGCCATCTGTGGTGATTACAAAGATAGGAAAATGAGGGGCAGCAACCATCTTACCATGTCAACAAGGAGAGCAAACCAAATCTTTATCACCCTTAAGTTTAGGTAGCCCCCTAATGAGATCCATTCCACTAATTCGAACAAGATGATCAAAACCAATATGTCCTAATCTATGGTGCCAAAAGAATAGATCCTTGGATTTGGAAGCTACCAAGCATCTAACATTAGGTGAAAAGGAATGATTGAAATCAGCTTTAAAAACCTTCCCTAACCGAGAGATATTAAAGACAAGATCTCTAAAAGCATCCAAAACTCTGCAAGCATGTTTCTTAAAGCTTACCTCAAGATTTTCTTCTATCAATTGTGAAACCGAAAGCAAGTTATACTTCAATTTACATACCAAAGCAACATCTTTGAGTATGAATTTGTCATTAACACGCACAGTACCTTTTGCCATCACAATTCCAGTTGAAGCATCCCCAAAAGTAATCAATTCATCACTGGATGCCTTAGTGAGGGAGGAGAACCATTTTGAATCACCAGTCATGTGCCCGGAGCAACTTTGAATCTACTAACCAAACGTTCCCCTTCCTCAGCAAATTGTACCTACATTAAGAAAGTATTGGTCTTCTGATCTTTGGGGTTAGTAAGATACGACTTTGGAACCCAAGATCTTGAGAAACACATCGAGCAGAGCAACACGAGCATTTACATTTTATGGAGTCTGGCGGTCGGACCCATTGTTTAAGCGCCGTATGACCGCTCGAGTAAAAGTTGCAGCAATTTGTTTACTTGAGACAAAACGATGATAAGGAGTTTGATGAATTTTCCTTAATCTATCTCTTTTTTCTTTGCTTTGCTTTCCTAAAGCAGAACTGAACCAAATGACCCTCTTTTCCACAAAGTGAGTACTGCTTGAAATTTGTCTTGATATGAAAATCTGACTTTTCCTTTTACAGTACTCACTTTGGTAGATGGATCCTTTGCAAAACCAGCAGATTTAAAGGTAATATGTTTAGGTTCAGGTTCCACCTCAAATTTTCCAGGTTCAAGAAGCTTAAGAATTTTGGGAGGATGATTCTTGGCATGTTCAACAACATTAAATCCTAGGCCTTGGCTTTTAGTACTCACTTTTGATCTGTCTAGAATCATATTCAGATTTTTCTTGCCAAAAGAAAATCTCTCCAAAGTGTTCTTAAGATATTCAATTTCTTTAGCTCGAGTAGGACAAATTGTGCACTTAACAGATCCATTCAAGGTTTTCTTAGATGCACTAGACGGGCCAATTTTTCTTTTTTAGCAAATTCATTTAATTGTCTAGTCAAAGCTTCTATCTCAGTTGTGTGTTTGGGACAGTTAGTGCAAGGAGCCCAGTACTCGTCCAAACATGGACAACTTCGACATACCAGCCCGACGTGGACAGTCCCGCGACAAGGGTAAGGGAAAGGCTCATGCGGCTGAGCCCGGCCACCACAGCATATCTGGTCGCCCGGACATAATCCGTATCGACGACGTGAGTTATGAAGAATTTAGATCCTTCTAACGATTTTCACTATACGGTGCACTTACATCATGGAATCGCAGGACATGGACGACTTCGACATACCAGCCCGACGTGGACATTCCCATGACAAGGTCAAGGGAAAGGCTCATGCGGCTGAGCCCGGCCGCCACAGCGTATCTGGTCGCCCGGGCGTAATCCGTATCAATGACGTGAATTATGAAGAATTTACATCCTTCTTACGATTTTCACTATATGGTGCACTTACATCATGGAATCGCAGAACATGGATGACTTCGACACACCAGCCCGACGTGGAGAGTATGGCGACAAGGGGAAGGGGAAGGCTCCTTCGACCGAGATCGGCCGACGTCGTTAAATAGGACACTCTTTGTCAAGTTATCAGTTTGTCGTGCATGATCTATATTGTACGATAAGTCATTCCGTAGTAGTCCCCCGTCCTACCCACCATGTTTTTTACTATCCCCTAAAGGCATGTATACTTACATGGTCCGAATGCTTGTGTTGCAGTGTACTGTAGTAGTAGCGAGGATGACTAAAGAAATTAGCCGAACCATCATGCCATGTGACTACGTGTAACGCGCTTCTGTCCGTGGACTCTAATATAGTTCTGGTTCCGTGTCTCCGCTGAGCCATCAAAGCAAGCCTATATTGCAAGTATGCTTCTTCTAGTGGAATCCCAGAAAGAACCATTCGCACGGACATCGAATGCTCCATGTTTTAGGGCACCTTCATAATCACAACGAGCGTTCTCAGCCCCTTCAATCATATTCTGAATAAGCTTCATAAAGTACGACATCGACTACCTGCCTATATACGCGTATACGTTCAGACCGACTTCATCAAGGAGAGACTCCCTAGCACATCGTAACATCACTTACCTTTCTACTTACAACTCATTACTATCTCAATCGTCCTGACAAGATTCTATAGAAATTTAGCGCACTACAACAATATACGACGATCACAAAATGTTATTGCGAGTCTGAAAAATTTCGTACCCTTGATATTCTATGAAAATAACAAATAGACCAACCAACCTCGTCGCAACACTTTTATTTTCAAAATAAATAACATCATACAATCAGATTTGCTAAATGTAATTAACCTACAAAATCTAATATTCATTACAACACAATTGTGTCTACGCATCTTTCATCAGCGGTACTGTCTAGCATATGTGCATAATTGTGCCTCATGTTGTACCACACAATCCACATATTAGTCTTTTTTTTCTAGGATGCATTATGTATCACTTCTGGGACATGCCCTGGAAATATTGTAAAGTGTCAAACGTTTTCAAAGCACAAAAAGATTACAGGTCCATATATCTATTTACTCTCAGTTAAAAGGATGGTGTTATATTTGGTTACGTAGAGAGGTCTCTATTTTCAAGTTGTGCATTGTTAAATGTTACATGTACATGGTGTTGTGCATCACCGTATCTTCAATTGTTTTTGATCTTTCAAAACGAAGTCCCTTTGTTGGCTCCAAATCTATAAATCCAAACGAAATCAATTAGCCCCTCTCACACTGTGCTAAATGGCGTGACAATCGGGCTCTGTCACGCCAAACAAAAAGGCGTGACAGGTGCCATAAGCCCTCCTGCTGGCCGCCAGTCAAAACTTCGTGGCACCTTTAGCCACGCCGCCCTTGGTGGCATGACAGTTTCATTTGGTCATGCCACGGGAGGTGGCATGACCAAAAGGGTCAGATTTGGAAATAAAGTTGGCGAAGGGCTAACTTTAAAATATAATTAAATATATGATTAAATAAAAAAAATTCAGTCATGTAATGAGAGGAGGAAATCCGAATGATGTGAGAGATGTGGGGCCTACCACTCTAGGAACAGCCACAGTAGTTCGTAGTTAGTTCTAGTCCTCCACAACAAGCATCACTTCAATTAGCTCCTGCGCACTACAGGAAGGACTAGCCTCATCGATCTGAATTTTTTTATTATTTAATCCTTTTTTATTAATATTTTAAAGTTAACCCCCTGCGAACTTTATTTCCAAATCTGACCCTTTTTGTCACGCCACCTCCCGTGGCGTGACCAACAAACTATCACGCCACCGGTGGTGGCGTGGGTTGGGTGGCACGCAAGTTTTCTGACGCAAGGCCGCGCCACCGAGGAGGGCTTTAGTGGTACTTGTCACGCCTTTTTGTTTGGCGTGACAGAGCCCGGTTGTCACGCCATTTATGACGGCATGATAGGGGCTAATTCCAGTTTGTTTGTATTCCATTTGGATTTATAGATTTGGAGCCAACAAAGGGACTTCGTTTTGAAAGATCAAAAACAATTGAAGATACGGTGATACATAACGCCATGTACATGTAACATTTAGCAATTCACAACTTGAAAATAGAGACCTCTCTATGTAACCAAATATAACACCATCCTTTTTAACTGAGAGTAAATAGATATATGGACATGTAATCTTTTTGTGCTTTGAAACCCTTTGACACTTTACAATATTTCCAGGGCGTGTCCTAGAAGTGATACATAATGCATCCTGGAAAAAAAAGACTAATATGTGGATTGTGTGTGGTACAACATGACGCACAATTATGCACATATGCTAGACAGTACCGCTGATGAAAGATGCGTAGACATCCTAGTGGAATGATAGGTGGTGCGTAGACATCCTACTGGAATCATAGGTTTGTGGCCGTAGACCAAACCGTAAACTTTCGGAACTCGTTTTTGTCATGTTGTTGGATGTCGTACTACGCGAAGAATTGAATGCGAAAAGACGACGAGATTTAAAGTTGCGAATTAAAATAAACTTCATAATAAAGCTTGGAATAACATGGCACACAGGGTTTGGTTACATGCATAAGGAACAACATCATGCACGATGCAATAAACCGAAGTTCTCCTACAATACATATGCGTCTTTTTGAATGAAAATAAAATAGACCTTCCGGGAACTAGTACAGAAAGGTGCCTCGCACACCCACATAGAGTGTTCTCCAGCTGGGCGCCTCGGATGTGGCTGGCTATCGTTGTAGTGGCACGCACATATGCAGCTAGGGTTGGCGTAGCAGCATGTGGGATCATAGGAACTTCCTATGTTCACGACCTCCTCGTTGCCCCTCTCGCGCTGCATCTGTTGGCGGAGGTCAACATTTTGCTCCTTGAGATCGTCAATTTGCGCCTCCAAATCAAAGATCCGGTTCCACAATATATCCACGTGCATCGCAACATGTCGCTCATGGGGAGGATCGATCCAGCGGGTAAAGTTATATTTTGCCATCCGCTGTAAGGGACGGTTAGTACGGAGGATGTATTAGTAGTAACATGAACAAAACTATTTACCCTAGAGTATGAGCATCGGAAGAAACGTCGTCCGCCATCGAAAGGGCCATCTATGACCTGCACGATAGCGTCCTCCCCGTGTTCGCATTTCGGCCACTTAGGTTGAGCACGCTTGTTCGACATCAACCGGTAGTTAGGGCTGAAGTCCTCCCTCCTTTCCAGGTGAAGGTCTTGCTTCGGCGACCCCGGTTAGACTGGTCTCTGGGCGTCTGCTATGGTATGTTAGTGTATGACGGAGAAGGTTCTTCTTCCTATGGTTTGAAGGACCGAGTGGTCCTTCCGGAGCGTGGGGCGCACATTTTATAGCCCGCGGGGGGAGGCCAAGACTTGACGGGGTAATGTGTTAGGTTGTAGACGACAAGACTTGGCGGCTGTACATGCGCTGCTTGAGATCACGACCAAGCGGGCAGCTTTGCGTAGTGACAACACCAAAAAAAGGCAGCCTTGCGCAGTGACAAGACTAGACAGGGCAGCTTTTGCGTAGTGACAAGACCACACAGTGCAGCTTTGCGTAGTGACAAGGCCAAAGGAGACAGCCTTGCGTAGTGACAAGACAAGACGGGACAGCTTTGCGCATTGATAACCCTGACCGCCTCGTCAGCTTTTCAGAACGAAAAGACATGACTCTGCAAAGAAAGATGTAGAGTGTTATCACGTCGATCTGAAAACCTGGCGAGGGTCAGGGTTGTCTAGTCGATCTGTAATGAGTTGTAAGTAAAAAGGTAAGTGATATTCGTTCAGAGAAAGGATGATTGATAAGCCTCCCGTCATAGTGTTGTTGCTTCTGTAATTTTTGTATAATTTTATTCGTTCAGAGAAAGGATGATTGATAAGCATATCAAATGAGGTATAACCTGGAGGATATCGTCCAAGCAAACTTTGTCTGTCGAAACACTTGTTGTGTTTCAGAAGTGGGATAAAAAGGCATCAGTACTATTGGAGTCTCTACAGAATATGATCGAAGGGGCTGAGAACGCTCGTTGTGATTATGAAGATGCCCTAAAACATGGAGCATTTTATGTCGGTGCGAATGATTCTTTCTGGGATTCCACTAGAAGAGGCATACTTGCAATATAGGCTTGCTTTAATGGCTTAGCGGAGACAGGGAACCAAAACTACATTAGAGTCCGCGGACAGAAGCACGTTACACATAGTCACATGGCATGATGGTTCGGCTAATTGCTTTAGTCATCCTCGCTACTACTACGGTACACTACGACACAAGCATCCGGACCATATAAGTATACATGCCTTTAGGGAATAGTAAAAAACACGGCGGGTAGAACGGGGGACTACTACGGAATGACACAATCATACAATCTGAATCATGCGACGAAAACGATAATTTGACAAAAGTGTCCTATTTAACGGCGTCGGCGGTCTCGGTTGAAGGAGCCTTCCCTTCCTTGTCGCCATACGCTCCACATCGGGCTGGTGTGTCGAAGTCGTCCATGTCCTGCAATTCCATGATGTAAGTTCATCATATAGTGAAAATCGTACGAAGGATGTAAATTCTTCATAACTCACGTCGTCGATAAGGATTACACCCAGGCGACCAGATACGCTGTGGTGGTCGGGCTTAGCCGCATGAGCCTTTCCCTTGCCCTTGTCGCGGGACTGTCCACGTCGGGCTGGTATGTCGAAGTCGTCCATATCCTGCGATTCCATGATGTAAGTGCACCATATAGTGAAAATCGTTAGAAGGATGTAAAATCTTCATAACTCACGTCATCGATACGGATTACGCCCGGGCGACCAGATATGCTGTGGCGGTAGGGCTCAGCCGCATGAGCCTTTCCCTTGCCCTTGTCGCAGGAATGTCCACGTCAGGCTGGTATGTCGAAGTCGTCCATGTCCTGCGATTCCATGATGTAAGTGCACCGTATAGTGAAAATCGTTAGAAGGATCTAAATTCTTCATAACTCATGTCGTCGATACGGATTATGTCCGGGCGACCAAATACGCTGTGGCGGCCGGGCTCAGCCGCATGAGCCTTTCCCTTGCCCTTGTCGTGTGACTGTCCACGTCGGGCTGGTATGTCGAAGTTATCCATGTTCGGGCGAGTACTAGGCTCCTTCGGTGCCTCTGAACAGTGTCCGGTACGTAAGGTTTCCACCGCACGAAGTTCTCGGCCCGTCTTAGGTAGTTCAACATGTACTTCTGCTGGATAAATGCCCTGTCGTACATCTCCAGGCCGTCGATCCACTGGAAGAAGTGGCAGCACATCTTGGGCTGCCATTACGTGGGGATGAAGTTAAAAATTAAAGGAATTCAACGTTAGGAGAGGAAAATCGATGCGCGCGAAAGAAATGCTTACGAGGTGGTGCCCGCACGTGTAGTACGCCCGGGCGGTGGTGTCTGGGTGTGTGGACTGAATGATCTCTGCAGGTTCGCCACACTCACACACTGTGGGATCGGAAAACGTGATGGTACTAGAGCATCTTTCATTGAAAAATCTGGGTATTGTAGATGTTTCCTCTTCTGCGCAAGCCACTTGTGCTTCTGCAACATCCTCGCGTAGAAGTTTGCCGAAGAGTCCATAGCTGGGTATCTATTGTGTAGTGCTGTGTAGTGTTGGGTTTGGTTCAACCCCCTTTTATAAGCCCCATGGTTGGCATGGTGTGGTTAATTTTATGCAGAGTCCTGTCTTGCTTTGTAGAGTGTTGTCTTATCGGTCTGAAAAGTTTAACCCTAAACCTAAACCCTAAGCTGCGCAAAGCTGACTCCTTTGATCTTATCACTGCACAAAGCTGACCCGTGTGGTCTTATCACTGCGCAAAGCTGGCCCGTGTGGTCCTGTCACTGCGCAAAGCTGCCTCGTGTGGTCTTGTCACTACGCAAGGCTCCCTCGTGTGGTCTTGTCACTACGCAAAGCTGCCTCGTGTGGTCTTGTCACTGCGCAAGACTGCCTCGTGTGGTCTTGTCACTGCGCAAGGCTGCCTCGTGTGGTCTTGTCACTGCGTAAGGCTATCTCCTAAACCCTAACGTAAACCTAAAACTCTAAATCGTAAACCTAAACCCTACAAACCTAAAACCCTAACCCTGACCCTGAACCTGAACCTAAAAACCTAAAACCCTAACTCTGACCCTTAACCTAAAAACCTAAAACCCTAACCCTAACCCTAGACATAAACCCTAACCCGGAACCTAAACCAAAAAAACCCTAACCCTAACCCTAAACGTAAACCCTAAAAACTTACTGCCACGCCACTTTTCCCAGCGTGACAGGCTTGTGTTGTCACACCACCATTCACGGCGTGGCAAAAACGTGCTGCCACGCCACAATGCTTGATGTTCCAGAGGCATTGCCAAAAAGGGTTATCGCTGCCAGTGCTAAGTTCTTTCACGCCATTTACCCGGGCGTGACAGGACTCCCTTGTCACGCCACCATTCACGGCGTGGCAAAAACGTGCTGCCATGCCACAATCCAACATGTTCCAGAGGCATTGCAAAGAAGGGCATAGCTACCGGGGCTAAGTCCTGTCACGCCCTTTACAATGGCATGGCAAGCCTGCATTGTCACGCCCGATCTTGACGGCGCGGACATCACTCATCTGAAGTCGACCACATTCCTCATCAGGAGAACAGCGTGTATTCGCGAAGCTGCGGCATCCTGCATTACAGGATAGGATTTTTGAAAGATCACGTGAGGTACAAAACAATGTACAGAATGCAAATGAGTGAACTATATCGATGCGTACACATGGCGTTGAAAACAATATGTGAAATGCAAATGCAAGTACTATACCGTAAGAACAACCATTTTGCGGAACAACGGCGTTGAAAACCTCAGCGGTGGGGCGACACGTGGCGCCGCCGCTGACCTGCGTGGTAGGAATCCCTCTTGGCGTGCTTTGCCCTTGTGTGTCCGTGCTCGTGGCACTCCGAGCACTGTTGGTCTTTGCCGGCGTCGTTGAAGTCCCTAGAGAGTACATGTCCTTACCGCCTTCTTTGTGAGAGGTCCATGTCATTCTGAAGCCTCTTCTGTTCCTTCATCCGCCGCTTGTTCATCATTATTCGTCGAGAATGTATTCCTCCCTCACGTCTGGTGGCCAATCACGAGGATCTAGGTAAGGCTCGGCGCTTCTCCCAAGTCGGCCGTGCCTTGCTTGAGAATTTCGGCGCGAAGGTAAGGTGACTTACACGCGCCTGACGACGACAGAGGTGGCGACACGAGCATGGGACATGCAGCAACATCGGGATAATGCAAGTACAGTCTCCCTCAGTCATGTTCACTCTATGGTTACGGCCACCGTAACGTTCGCCCCCCTATCGATGTGCCCCCGGCTGCCCTGACAACATATATATGCTTAATGGGATCGTATTCCTCCGCCTCCTGATTGCATGACTCGGCCTCCTTGATAGCAAGGTGCTTGGTAACAGCCGCACCACAATGCTCGCCGGCGTTGAATGCATCCCTTGCTCGGGTCCACCGATCCACAAAGTACGAGTTGGTCTTTCGAAATGAGTACTCCAAGATAGCAGATACTGGCATCGCACGATGCCCTTAATAACGTTCTTGAACACCTCCGAGATGTTCATTGTCATCATTCCATACCGACAGCCATCTTTATCGTATGCTTGTGCCCACTTCTCCTTCTGCTGCAAGACCTCGTCCAACCACGACTTACCCTGTTTGTTGGTCAGTCCCCTCAGCTCCGCCAACTTGACCTTGAATTCCCTCTTCTCCAAGCATCCACACAGCAGCTTGAACTTTTTGGTGAGATCTTCCCTGCTGCATTGCTTAAAGAAATTAGCCGCTAAATGACATATGCACCACCTATGCAGCACATCCGGGTGTCTGTCAAGTCTGCTCTTCACAGCATTCAGAATGCCACGGTGCATGTCCGAGACGATGCAAACCTGTCGTCCAGGCCCAACGAGACGTAGACGAACTATATCCAGGAACCATTCCTAGCTTGCATTGTTCTCACCCTCTGTCAATGCGAATGCTAATGGAATCAGCTGGACCTCCGCATCAATACCCACGGCGAGCATCAAGGCACCATAGTACTTCCTCGTCAAGAATGTAGCGTCAACAGATAAGACAGGCCTGTAATGTTTGAAGGCCTCTATGCATTGCCCAAAGGACCAATACACCCTCCCAAGGACATGTTTCATAACCCCTCCATCGAGTTCCATACGGTTGTCGTGCCAAGGGTAAAACACCATGCCCGGATTCTTGGCCTGCATAGCGGTTAAGATTCAAGGAATCAAACCATAAGCCTCCTTCCAATCACCCCACAATAACTACATTGCTCTCTGCTTTGCCCTCCATGCCTTCCCGTACTTCACACGGTACTTAATGAACCCGTAAATAACCTCGATGAGGGTGGCAACAAACACATCAGGATCGAAAGACACAACCGCCACAATACGCCTAGCAATGAAATTTGCGGTCACCTGGAGGTGCTCCCCGGACACTTGTGCGGTCCCACAAGTGTAAGGCTGCTTCACATTTGCTATTTTCCATTGGTTGTCCCTTGTTTTGCGGCCCCATACCTTCCATCCACACCCCCTTTTGCACCTCACGGTGTACCTTTTGTTCACATCAGAGTGTTGCACTATGAACGGACGATGGTGCCGCACTGAGTATTCTTGCAGCCAAACCTTCATGTTCTCCATGGTTGGAAACAACAAGTTCTTCCGTATTATGTCATTCTTCGGGTCCGCAATGCCATCCCTACTCCTCAACCCATTAGCACAAACCGCCTTATCAACCATACTGATATAATCTAAAGAATGCACCGACAGGACCTCGCCCATTACACTACGAATAACCCTGCCTTCCTCTGGGGAGAAAAGAGGTGTGGGAGCCTCATCTTCGGTCGAGCTCCATCCTTCGTCAGACTCCACTTCACGGGTTGTTCCATCGCGAAACAACCCCTCCTTGTTAGACCCAGAGGTCTTAATCATGTTATTTAATGATGAATACATTGCCAAAGGAACTTGCTTGTGATCTAAGTCGTTAACCTGCTTTGAAATAGTTTTTGAGTTCTTTGAATTCATCGAAAATCAAGCATTTATCGGGTTTTTGCGGTAGTCTGGCTTTGTGTCATGGAACTACATTGGGCGAACAACCGCGAAATTGTTGGCGGTATGAAATTTCCCAAAGACTTATGTTTGGCTTTTGGATTTTCTTGAGAGCGGTAGTACCGGCTTTGTATCTGCGGAACTACCGTAGTGCGGTATGACCGCTTGTGAGGCGCGGTAGTACCGCAAGTCAAGGTTCCGAACGCGTGTTTTGCTCGAACCATTAGATCTTGATCTGACGGCTCATATTGAGAGGAACGTTCGGACCGTCCGACATCCTAAAGCATTGTGAGCCTTTGGATGGAAATCTGACGGATGAAATCAACGGGAACGTTCCGACTTTCTACAGTACTCTTAAAATCCGACAGTTGTGAAGCGTGGTCCGTTCGGCCATGTCATCTGGACCGTCCGTGCATCTTTGAGGTTCGTGAAATGTTTTGAGATACATTCATACCGCGGGTAAAGGGCGGTAGTACCGTTTGTTCCGGTAGTACCGTTGGTTTAACGACGGTAGTACCGCAATAGTTTTTCCAGAGAGAGAGTGTTTCTAACAAGATTTGATAAGTGAATTACGGTAGTATCGCAGCTGTGGAATGGTACGACCGCAGAACAGTAATACCGTAGTTTTAACGGCGGTAGTACCGCACCAAGGTATGACCGTGTGTTTACGGTATGGATTTTCCAGAGAGTTTGTTTTGAAGAGTTTCGGATGATTTTGGTAAAGCGGTAGTTCCGGTGTTCTTTGGCTGATACGACCATTGGTGCTGTAATACCGGAATAATATGGAGGTACGACCGATTGTGTTCGGTTTGTTTCGCTGTTTTGGGGTTTTGACTAAGGATTGGTTAAATTCATGAGCTTTAAGTTGTGTTACTTGATGCATGGTGATGTTTATGCGTATGTGAGCTAATGTTGGACAAGTTTGGAGAACTTGTGCCAGATTTGTTTGCTTTGATCTTTGCATGTGCAGGTTGAGTGTGAAGGCAACTGTTGTCGTGACGAGGAGGACTCGGACTAGGATTGGGGAGATCTAAGGTCTTGGTGGTCGTGGATGTTGTGAGATGGTTGAGCTTGCGCTGGAGCACGTGGAGTTCAATGGTGGTTCGCGCTGGAGCTACGGGAGGAGTCCTAGAGGCTTGCGGCGTGGGAGTTTTGGAAAAGGGTGACAGATTTGGAAGGAGTTCCAAATCTGGACGTTTTTGAGATTGAGTCCGTGTAGGTGTCGTGTTGGACATGGATAGGACTCTAGGGTATAAATAGAGGAAGGGTTAGGAGCTAACCTGTGCACACGGGAGAGATAATTTTGGCCGCAGCTTTGGAGTTACGGTTTTGAGTTGTATTTTGAGCGTAAAGTTGAGATAGCTTTGTAAGGTCTTCTATGGAAGACTTTGAGGGGTGTTTGAGAGGCACCTTGTAGCCACAAATCAAAGTCTTGAGCAATACAATTTAGATTGATTATATATTGTCTCAGGAGCTTTGCTTTGTTTCAGCTGTGTATGAGATTGTTGGTGAAAATCTTGAAGATAGCTTTTGGAGGTTCTTGAAGATATCCAAAAGAGAACTTTGACCTAATCCCAAAGAGGTTCTTTGAGGGATTTAACAATTTGGGTTCGGCTGAATTAATTGAAGGTCAAATCTGCGCAAATCATTCAACCCCCCCCCCTCTGATTGTGCCATTCGATCCTACAAGTGGTATCAGAGCGGGTTGCTATGGCATCAGAGAGGTATGTGAATCGTCCTCCTTTGCTTGATGGTACTGATTTTGCCTTTTGAAAGTGTCGGATGCAAGCCTACATTGAAGCTCAAGGTAATGATGTTTGGAGAAAAGTTTCTTGTCCTTATGAGATTCCTGCTACTGTTACTAATTTGAATAAAGCTGATGTTGATGTTAATGCTCAAGCTCGTAACTTGTTATTTCAAGGTATATCTCGCAAAGAATTTGATCGTGTAGCTCACATTAGCTCTGCCCATCTAATTTGGAAAACTCTTTCTGATTATCATGAGGGAACTACTAGAATTAAGAAAGTGCGCAAAAATCTTTTTCAAAAGGAGTTTGCTATGAAGCCTGGTGAAACTATTGATGATCTTTTTGCTCGTTTTGAAAAGATACTGAGTAATTTGCGTGGTGTTGGTGTTATTCCAAGTGATAAAGATAATGCATCTAAAATTTTGAGATCTTTAGGTTCTGAGTGGTTGATGGTTGTCACAACTATCAATCAAACTGTTGATCTAGATACTTTAACTATGGATGATCTGTTCTCTATATTAAAAACCTATGAGATAGAAGTTTTGCCATCTAAGATTGATAAATCTTCATCATTAGATCTTATGACTAACCCCATGCAGGCTGCTTCTTCGAGTTCTTGTCTTGTGTCTATTTTGTCTTCTTCTTCAGATGAACAATTGGAGGAGATTCCAGAAGAACAGCTTGTACTCTTCTCCAACAGGGTGACCAAAGCAATTAATAACATTAGATCAAGGCGAAGAGGTGGTCCAATCAGATGCTATGAATGTGAAGAGCTAAACCACATAAGGATAAATTGTCCCAATCTGAGGAGTAATGAGGACAAAGATGACAAAGTATCAACTCGACGCTCTAAATTCAAGATTGACTCAAGCAAGAAGCAAAACTATCGTAAGGCGGTCAACAAGGTACTTTCAGCACTTGATGAGATTAATTTGAGTGATGTTGATTCAGAAGCGACCGTGAGGACAATGGCAAGAAGGCAAAGGAAGTGGACTTCACGAGGATGTGCTTTATGGCAAGCGGTGAGGAGTTTAATTATGATGAACTCTCTGATGACCACGATGAGGTAAAACCTTCCTATACTGATTTATCTCATGCTGTGCTTAAACTGACAAATGAGCTTAAGAAATATCAAAAGAAAGTAAAGAAACATGACCTTGTTGTTGATAGCTTAAATTCTGGAATTAGTAGGCTTAAGGCTTCTATTCACGATGATGAATCTTGTGAATCTGTCAAGTTTTGCTGCTTGAATTAGAAGTCTGCTTGGGTCTATTCATACTAAATTTGAAAAGTTAAAAGCTGGAACATGATTCTTGTGATGATAAGTGAAACTTGCATATAATGAAATTGAAAAGCTCAAGTCTAATTCTCTTGGTTTAGAGTCAAGTATGTTAAATGCTCAAACTAAAACTGCTCTAAGTGTGAATTGCTAGAAGCTAGACTGAATTCATCTCAAGAAACAATTCAACAGATGCTTTATCATGAGATAGCCTCTTGCTCTAATTGCCCTAAACTTACAATAGAGATAGAAGCTTTGACTAGACAATTAAATGAATTTCTTTGAAAAAGAAAGATTGGCTCGGTTTAGTGCTTCTAAGAAAAATGTGAATGAATCATCAAGCTGCTCAACTTGTCCTTTGACTAAAGAAATTGAGTATCTCAAGGACACTTTAGAGAGGTTCTCTTTTGGCAAGAAGAATTTGAATATGATCCTAGACAAGTCAAAAGTCAGTGTTAAAAGCCAAGGTCTAGGATTTAATTTTGTTGAGCATACCAAGAATCATCCTCCTAAAGTTGTTAAGCTTCTTGAACCTGGAAAAATTGAAGTGGAATCTGAACCAAAATAAGTAATGTTTAAATCTGCTGGTTTTGCAAAGGACTCATCTATTATAGTGAGTATTCAAAAAGAAAAAACTACAATTTCTCACCAAGACAAGTATCTATGTACTCATTGTGGTAAAGAAGGTCATCTGGTTCAATTTTGTCTTCGAAAAGCCGAGAAAGAGAAAAAGGAAAGATTGAATGCATTAAAACAAAAACGTGCATCCTTTATTCTTTGTTCCTAGAACTAATCACGAAGGCTAGGTTTTAGAAAACTTTTATGATGATTTTAAATCTGATTCACATCTTTGGTTTGGGTTATCATACAAAGAAATTTCATTCGACTTTTCGACAAGTCAAGGGACGACTAGGCAGATCCACTTTTCGACTTTCTAATCGCTCTCACACACATGGTTCTAATTCTAGACTTGTTGCTGTCACTCCACATCGTGTATCTCAATATTGGATTCCCAAAACTTATCTCACTGACCCTAGTACTGTGAAACCTGTGTCTTTTTCGATGTGAGAACTATTGTCGGTTGGAGAACATGAGCTCAGTTTGATTTCAGTCTTTTGGTTTCTCGCTTGACTAGAACATTTGATGGTTCTCTACCTTTCTTTGATAGCTTTCAAGAAATGCTTTTTGCTGTAAACTCATGTGGAAAGGATGATGTGGCTCTTCACCTTGTTGAGTTTAATTTCTTTGTTTCTTTGTTCCTTCTCAAATCTGCTTGATTTTGCCTGAGTTTGCTCTTTGGTAAAGTAAGCTTGTTCTAAGGGGGAGCTTGTGTTTAAAATTTTCAGAAGTTTTGATTATTGTTCTTGTCAAACAAATTCATCAAGTTCAAGCCATTGAAATTAAATGAGTAAGAGAGCTTTCTTTATCATATTTACTCATGTGCTGTGTAGCATTGATCATTGACTGTTTTAATAAATTTGCTATATTTTAACTAAAGCATGACTTGGCTGAAAACATTGACTAGATTGATTATTACTATCACCCTGTGATGTCTATTGAAAAGGATGAGCTTGTTTGTGAGTCTTATTTTAAATCTTGGATTTGAAGCAAGTAAGTCCCTCATTTCAATTCAATGTTGCTCACTCAATTTGGCATGTTATAAAAGATAAAGGGTTGAGAAAAGAAATATGAAAAGATGTGTGCTTCAAGCATGCCATACATAGCTGTGTATTCAAAAGCACAAAAATATGCACACAAAAGTGCTCAAATAAAAAGAAGTATGCTTCAAGCATACCATACATAGCTATGTATATTCAACGAAAAATTACGCACTACTTGATTGCTCATATGAAAAGAAGTATGCTTCAAGCATGCCACCCTTGAAAAAAGTATCTTTGCAAGCATGCCACATGCAAATAAAAGTTGAAAGTGAAGCAATATGGTGCTCTATGGGACTACTAGCTCATCTAGATTTAATTTGTGTCTCACTGTTAGTCTCTCACTTTTCTTGGTGATATCTTTTTGTGGTGCTTATAATTGGTTTAGTCATTGTTTGAGATGCCAGTCATATATTTAAAATTACTTCATCATCTTACAAATGGTATGATCCTACAAGTGGTATCATCCTACAAGTGGTATTCAAGTGGTACAGACCTGTCTTGTTTTTGCTACATGATACATGATTTTATATGATTCTGTTAAACCTCTACCTAAAAAAAGGAATGGCTTGGATAAGACACAAAATTGACTTGAATAATTTCCAAAGCTTCTTGATTTTTACTCTCAGTGCTCTTTGTTTTAGAATTATTTCTTCCTTGATGCTCTTGATGATTACATTGCCAAAGGGGGAGAAAACTGGAGAAAAATGGGAAAAATTTGAAAACATTTTTTTTTTGCTTCTCTTGTGTTGAGGGGGAGTTTTTCAGGAATCCTTCAGTAAAGGGCAGTTTTTCAGTTGAAGGCTTTCACAATTTCAAATCATGTTTGTGAAGTTTTGTCAATGTATTCATCAAGGGGGAGATTGTTAGACCCAGAGGTCTTAATCATGTTATTTAATGATGAATACATTGCCAAAGGAACTTGCTTGTGATCTAAGTCATTAACCTGCTTTGAAATAGTTTTTGAGTTCTTTGAATTCTCTCAAAAATCAGCATTTGTTAGGTTTTGCGGTAGTACCAGCTTTGTGTCTGCGGAACTACCGCTAGGCGGAACAACCGCGAAATTGTTGGCGGTATGAAATTTTCCAAAGACTTATGTTTGGCTTTTGGATTTTCTTGAGAGCGGTAGTATCGGCTTTGTATCTGCGGAACTACCGTAGTGCGGTATGACCGCTTGTGAAGCGCAGTAGTACCGCAAGTCAAGGTTTCGAACGCGTGTTTTGCTCGAACCATTAGATCTTGATCTGACGGCTCATATTGAGAGGAACGTTCGGACCGTCCGACATCCTTAAGTATTGTGAGCCTTTGGATGGAAATCTGACGGATGAAATAAACGGGAACGTTCGGACTTTCTACAGTACTCTTAAAATCCGACGGTTGTGAAGCATGGTCCGTTCGGCCATGTCATCTGGACCGTCCGTGCATCTTTGAGGTTCGTGAAATGTTTTGACATACATTCATACCGCGGGTAAAGGGCGATAGTACCGTTTATTCCGGTAGTACCGTTGGTTTAACGACGGTAGTACCGCGATAGTTTTTCCAGAGAGAGAGTGTTTCTGACAAGCTTTGATAAGTGAATTACGGTAGTACGCGGTATGGAAAGTACGACCGCGAACAGTATCTGCGGTTTTAACGGTAGTATCAAGCCTGAAGGTATGACCGTGTGTTTACGGTATGGATTTTCCAGAGAGTTTGTTTTGAAGAGTTTCGCATGATTTTGGTAAAGTGGTAGTTCCGGTGTTCTTTGAGTGGTACGACCACTGGTGCGGTAGTACCGGGAATAATATGGAGGTACGACCGATTGTGTTCGGTTTGTTTCGCTGTTTTGGGGTTTTGACTAAGGATTGGTTAAATTCATGAGCTTTAAGTTGTGTTACTTGATGCATGATGATGTTTATGCGTATGTGAGCTAATGTTGGTCAAGTTTGAAGAACTTGTGCCGGATTTGTTTGCTTTGATCTTTGCATGTGCAGGTTGAGCGTGAAGGCAACTGTTGTCGTGACGAGGAGGACTCGGACTAGGATTGGGGAGATCTGAGGTCTTGGTGGTCGTGGATGTTGCGAGATGGTTGAGCTTGCGCTGGAGCACGTGGAGTTCAAAGGTGGTTCGCGCTGGAGCTACGGGAGGAGTCCTGGAGGTTTGTGGCGTGGGAGTTTTGGAAAAGGGTGACAGATTTGGAAGCAGTTCCAAATCTGGACATTTTTTAGATAGAGTCTGTGTTGGTGTCATGTTGGACATGGATATGACTCTAGGGTATAAATAGAGGAAGGGTTAGGAGCTAACCTGTGCACACGGGAAAGATAATTTTGGCCGGAGCTTTGGAGTTACGGTTTTGAGTTGTATTTTGAGCGTAAAGTTGAGATAGCTTTGTAAGATCTTCTATGGAAGACTTTGAGGGGTGTTTGAGAGGCACCTTGTAGCCACAGATCAAAGTCTTGAGCAATACAATTTAGATTGATTCTATATTGTCTCTGGAGCTTTGCTTTGTTTCAGCTGTGTATGAGATTGTTGGTGAAAATCTTGAAGATAGCTTCTGGAGGTTCTTGAAGATATCCAGGAGGGAACTTTGAGCTGATCTCAAAGAGGTTCTCTGATGGATTTAACAATTTGGGTTCGGCTGAATTAATTGAAGGTCAAATCTGCGCAAATCATTCACCCCCCCCTCCCCCTCTGATTGTGCCATTCGATCCTACACTCCTCAAGCTCGTTGTTCATTACAGCGTCGTTGAAATCAGTCATAGAGTCAATAACACGTTGCGGAGAAGATACAAGTAGATCCACCGACAGGGAGCATTGGTTGGTACGACTCACGCTAACGAACTCTTCGGAAGGTCGCTCTTCCATTGGGGGGCTCGCGAATGATGGGCAGCGGGGGCTTGTTCCTCCATGTTGCCATTCACCACATCCAATTTGTCTGGCAAATCCTCAACAACGATTGTCCTTTCCACCGCCACCTCCAACACCCGGACTTGAGATGCGAGCACAATTTCCTTGTACATGTCCCAATCATCGGCGGACAGGATTGGCACCAAAAAGGCATGCACCTTAGAACCCAGCCTGCGTCATATCGTCCTTGCATTCTGACAACAACCCCGGGCTCATCCCATCCAAATACCGACTTAATCCTAGTCACAAGAGTTTTAAAGTTCAGTGATTCGCAAAACAAAAGGGCGGTCACTTCCATGCCGCCGAAGTCGACAGAACTTCCAGTTTGGCTAATGGCCCCACCAGTAAATACACGTACAACTTTGTCCATCTACATCCAATAAAATATTGCAAAGTCAGTACTACATGCCATATGAACGAAATACCGTAAGTACGAAATATCACAATCAACATTGGACATAACAAAAGCTCAGTTTCCTGAGACATGCTAGCAGTTTCACGGTACAAACATATACATAATTGACGGGTCGTTTCACAATGACTTGAGGTGTGTTAGGCCATACAAAGTGGACGAATAACACCAAGAAACAAGGAGATGCAAAAAGATCCAAAACCTACACTACCTGAGTCTCTCGTGCTCAGTCACACTCGAGATCCCGTTCTCGAGACCGCCCAAACCACGTGTTTGGGACCGCTCAGAGCTTGCCTCTCAGTGCGACCTACACTACCCTGGATCCACGTGCCCTGGTACGCTCGAGATCCCATTCTCGAGACCGCCCAAACCACGTGTTTGGGTTCACTCAGGGCTCATTCTTGAGTACACCCAGGACTTCGCTCCTGGGTACGCCAGAGCTACACGCTCGGAGTGCCACGAACCACTCGTTCGGGAAATCTTATATGCAGAAAGGAGGTAAGTTTGCATGCTTCACAAATGGTTTGGCGTACTAAACCTAGTCTACCTCCAAATCCACTAGAATAGACCACGAGACAAGCACGATTTGGTGTCCTCGTTATAATTAGAGACCAATTGGGGCCTGGAGATTGATTGAGGCACATTGCAGACAATCGAATATGCTCTGCCGCCGTGGATTGTGAATCCCCACTAGCACTTCCTTGGCTACCATCGTTAGCCTTCTCCGCCTTGGTTCAGGATCCATATCATGGTGCGGTAAAAGACAACCCACTATAGCATTATCAAGTACTAAACAAGAGTATCAGTTGGCAACAACAATGACACAACAAAGCACCTAGCAATGCTTAGTATCATCTGGTAAAAATTAAACAATATAATCGTTTAAGTATAACTCGAGAGGAAGTTTGAACAATCTTTTGTGTCACTATAGGAGTTCTGGTTAGCAGGGACTCAAATCTAACGAGAATGAAGGAAAGTTTCATACATTTCTTAAGTAATTCGATCTCTCATTAATGTTCACTAATAGGAAATTGGTTCCCGTTGTGTTGGTGCCCAAATGAGTTTACTTATTTCATCCTATTAGTCAGGATTGGGACGTACCATGACATGTCATGAAAGCAAGCTTATTAGAAAACAGTGCTTTTTAGTGCATCTACATACTTCAAGTTTCATTAGGATGGTGCCAAATATGATTTAGTTGGATATTTATGTTCCACTAACTGATTTGTACCCAATTTACTTCCGTATATGTGATGTATGGATTGTCACCTCACTTTGTATACATAACTGGAAACAGTATTACCCAATCATACATCAAGAGCAATGGTTTGATACCATTGGCAATTTCCACCCTTTGTTACTACAATTATGCTTCGCATCATTCATATAATTTTGTGCATAAGACCCAGGCCTATCAATATGTAATGATTTTTTCCCAACGAACAAGGTGCAAACAAGAACCTCAATTGAATACATCACATTGGAAGTACCTCAATACAATCAACAGGTACACAGGGACATGCTCACATTGCAAATACCTCAATACAATCAACTGCTACACAGGGACATGCTCAGCCAGAAAAAAATTATCACAGTATGCTCATCGATTCATACCTCAACGGGGAGGAGGCCGACAGTGGAGGACGCAGGGAGGAGGCAGGCGGTGGAGGACGTGGGAGGAGGCCGGCGGTGGTCGCCGGACTCGCCATGGGCGGGCGGGCGGCGACTTCGTCGCGACAGCGTGGGGAGGAGGCCGGCGAGGAGGCCGGGCCGCCATGGGGAGAATCTTGGCCTTGAGTGGGAGGACGGCGCGGGGGAGGACACTGGGCGGGGTTGAGCTCCGGCATAGGGGACCGGCGGGAGGCGAGCACGGCGCGGCGAGGATGGATCTAGGAAGAAGAGAAGTCGGAGCGGCGGGGACGAGCTGGGGAAAAAAATGAGGAACTGGAGCGGCAGCCGCACTTAAGTCACCCACTGTCATACCAAGTCTCGGGGCGTGACAAGACAGCCTTGTCACGCCATGTGATATGGCGTGACAAATGCCACGCAAGCCCTTCACGCTGGCATGGCGCGCGGCGAGGGCTTGCGTGGCATGTTTTGTCACGCCGCTGCATCTGGCGTGACAGAGTTGATTTGCCACGCCAGGGCTGATGGCGTGGCCAAAGAGGTCAGAATTGGAAATAAAGTTCGCGAAGGGTTAACTTTAAAATAAAATTAAATAATGATTAAATAAAAAAACTTCAATAGAACATGACTACGTTGTCAATGTTCAAACATTGACATGGCTTTGTACGTATGCACATTTGGACTGGGCCATGTCAAAAGATGAGCAAAAGGGTTAAGGCCATGCTTCTCTAAGTCCTCATACGAGCAGTAAGACCATCTCTAATGTTGTGTTTTAGCCAGTTCAAATGAGGAAAGAGAAGACATTAAATCGATTCAATATATTAGAAGGGTCGATTCCAACAAAAAATGCATGGTACCGGATTCTAGTTAGGAGTCGATTCAAAGCATTAAACAACTCATATGAGCATTAAACAACTACATAGGAAAGAGTGCGGTTGAAAGAGGATATTATTATTTTGTGGTTTTTTAATGTAACGTGGATTCCAGTTATTAGTAGGAATCGATTTGATACAATGAAGAAAAACAAGATCAGTTTCTATAATACTTACATAGCATAATTTTGAATCGACGTCGGTTCAATACATTAAAGATGCTCTCTGTGCTCCAACTGTTAGCTTTTCTTCTCAGTTATACAATCCTACATCTCAAATCATATGCCGCTTCTCTTTTTGTTGCTTTCTCTTTGTTTCGTTTTGTGTTGGCTTTGGCCATCATGGGGTCGCAATGACAGTATTCCGCCGGCACTGGCATCCCATTGGCTGTTGAGGAGACCAAAATGGCAGCTCCTAGAACCCTAGTGGTGTAGAGGTCTCGTTTGTCAAGAGGAGATTCATGGAGCCCACAAGCACGCAATTCTACAATTTTCATCATGGGGGGCTCCAAGACTGTCATCTCAATGGCGTCCATGAAGATCATTCATTCAGATTCCTGAAGGTTAGAGTTCGTTTCTCCTACCTAAAATTTACACTGCATGACTTGCTGCTGGAAGAGATAAACATGACGGTTGAGTTAATTGTGTCTTTTTGCTGTTGTTTTGCTATTTTATACTACTGAAGAAAACTGTTTCAGTTCCTTCTGTATACTCCATATGTATGAATCATAAATGTATGATCTGGAAGTATAAACTTGATTGGAAACATAATCTTTGCATGTATTTTTTTTCCCCTCATTTGGCCATACGTTTGTGCTGGATAGCTGTACGCCTTTATCAAAAAGGGTGAAAAGGAACATCCAGGAGTGGAAAGACTGAACAGTACAAAACCATATAAAGCAACATGGAACAGAAGAAGCTAAACATTGAACACACAACCACAACATCACGTCAACTCATTCAATGAGAATTTGCAAAAATAGATTAGCATCATGCCTAGGTACACTAGTCCTACCAAGCTCTGATGAACCACTGGACTACTCAAGTGTCCTATGTTTTCTCTGAACATAGGTTTCAAAACTAGTAAACTACAGAGCTGCATTCCAATCAATTGCTGTCAACATGTGTACTAGTTACTTGTCCTTGCAACATCCTTGTACCAGATAAAAGAACAGCATATTCCCCAAAAGATAAAAGAACAGCAGTGACAAATTTCAGACAGACTGGGAGCACATAAACTCAGTTCAGACTTTGCAATTTTTTTTTAAGACCTAATGAAGTAACTGTGTACGTATAACTCTGCCAAATCAGACAGGTCCAGGCTCTAGTAAACCGGTCTAAGTAGTCAGGAGTAACGCAACCCAATGATTTCTGAGCTGCAAAAGCAGATAAAAAAATCTGCTTCTTTTGGATCCACAAGACAGGCAAAAGAATACAGAGGTAGTGCTTTGTGCAGCTCCTGTTCCTTCAGTTTTTACTGCAGTAGCCATGAAAGTGTTAGAGATATATGTATAGTTTGTTATTCCCCATTGTTATGAGGGTTTCTTTGTATATTCACCACATGTACTTTGTGTATATATACCGGCCCATTGACCTCATATTGAATACAAGCGCTATTCATAACATGGTATCAGAGCCTACCTAGGGTTTTGGGTTTTCGTCGCTTCGCTTGTCGTCCCGACGCCGGCCTCCTCCTGCTGCGCCGCACGCCGGCCTCCTCCTGTCACAGCGGGATCCTCACACCGGATCCTCCGCACGTGAGGAGCCGCCGCGCGTCCTCCCGTCGCCCCGGTCCGCTTCTCTCGCCGGATCCGGAGCCGTGCCGCCTCCGGACCGCCGCCTAGCTTCTCCGCTGCAGCCGCGCTCCTCCCGCCACCGTCGCGCGTCCTCCGGATCCGGAGCCGCGCGCGTCCTCCGTCGTCTGGTCCGCTTCTCTCGCCGGATCCGGAGCCGTGCCGCCTCCGGACCGCCGCCGCCTCGACCCGCCGCCGGAGGGCCGCCGCCGCTTGCCGCCTCGGATCGCCACCAGAGGACCGCCCGCCGCCTCCGACCCGCCCGAAGGAACGCCGTCGCTTCCGCCTCGGATCGCCGCCAGAGGACCGCCGCCGCCCGCCGAAGATTTGGGGAACCCTAGTTCCCCAATCCACTCGATCAGCGTCGCGAGCGAAGCTTTAAGCCGCCCAAAGAAAGAAAGAAAAAAAAAGAGAAAAAAAAACGTCGCTCTAACCGCCAAGCCGTCGCCCCGCTGTTAGACCGTTCCCTTGGTCGCCGTCTTAGTCGGCCCAAAGACCGCCTACCAATGGGTACTGTTTCTCTCCCTCGTTGCCCGGTGATCTTCGATGGTGTTAACTACACCGACTTCGTGTCTCACATGCGCATCCATATGCGTGGTCTTCGTCTCTAGGGCATCCTCTCTGGCGATGTCATCTGTCCGCCTTGCCCTACTCCTCCGACGGACCCTCGCTGTCATGCTGCCCCTCTGACAAACAAAAGGCTCTTTGTTGAGGCCGCTCACCTTGCTGATGATGAGGCTGCCTCTGCCTACCAAGAGGCTCTGGATTCCTACAAAGATCGACTGACCGTCTACACTCAGTGGTGCGACGACGACGCTCGGGCTGCTGCTGTCCTCATTGCCAGTGTCCAGCCTCAGTTCTCTTCTGAGGTTGTGGGACTCTCCTCGGCTTTCCAGATGTGGACTCACCTTCGTCAGCGCTACGAGCCCTCTGGTGATGCCTTGTACCTGTCCGTGGTCCGCTAGGAGCACTCTCTTCAGCAGGGTGATGCTACTGTTGACGCTTTTTACACCCAGAGCTCTGCTGTCTGGCGTCAGTTGGACTCGCCGCCGGCCGGTTGTCGCTTCGTGTCCGTCTTTGCCTAGCCAGCGTCTTGACTTGGAGTTTCAGCGGGTCTCTGAGTTCCTTACTGCGCCGTCTGAGTTCGAGCGGGCGTGCCCGGCTCCTTGCACGGCACCCTCGTGTCACTCTCTGGAGGCTCTTACCGAGATCTGTGCGGAGGAGACTCGCTTGAGTGGTCTTGATGCGATGCCACTCCCTCTGTGCTCGCCGCTCGTCCACTGCTACAAATCTCGCTCCACGCTTGACACCGCCTCCTCGGAATGCCACAGGCGGTGGTGGCCGTCCTCCATCTGGAGGTGGCCGTCCTCATCGCTCCTCTTTGCGACAAGGTCGGCCACATTGAGTCGGTGCTATAAGAAGAAGCGGCATCTTTCACGTCGTTCTTCTACTAGCACCGACATCGGTGCTTCTACATCGACGTCGCATCGACTCCTTCAGCGGCTTTCTCTTCTTGGCGAGAGATAGCGGACTTCGACGCTTGCTGCCGCTTGAGTTCTCTCTCGGAGTTCTACGCATGCTCGCACTCTCGACTCTTGAGCACCGAGAAACCACCTTCTACACAACAGTACCTCCCGTGGATTCTTGATTCGGAGCATCTTTTCACATGACTTCGATGCTTCCACTCATCCTTCATTACACCTCTTGATTCTCCCGTTAGTGTTCTCACTTGATGGTACCTCTCTTTTACGTCTCTCAGTCGAGGATCTCTTAGCAACTCATCTTTTCATGTTCCTTCTATTGCTCATGTTCCTCGCCTTACCATGCAGCTTCTTTCTGCTGGACAGATTACTGATCTTGGTTGTCGGGTCATTCTCGACTCTGACTCTTGTTGTGTTCAGACCGCCACACGGAGCTCGGTTGGTTCGGCCCTCGGCGCCTTGACTCACAGCGTCTCTGGGAGCTTGATCGCTTCACCTTCCTTCCTTGCCACCGCCGCCGCCAGGTCTCTCCGCTCGCCACTCCGTCTCTGGCTCTTTCAAAGAGTGGCATCACCGCCTTGGCCATCTATGTGGATCTCGTCGTCGTCTTTAGTTCGTCGTGGTCTTCGGGTCTGCATCTCAGAGACGTGTCTTTAGATTGTCAGGGCTGTAAGTTAGGCAAACAACTTCAGCTTCCTTATCCACATAGTGAGTCAAGATATCTCAGCGTCCTTTTGATCTTGTTCATTCAGATGTTTGGGGTCCGGCTCCCATCGTTTCGAAAGGGGTCATCGATATTATATCATATTTATAGATGATTTCTCTCGCCACACTTGGATATATTTCATGTCTTCTCGTAGTGAGGCCTTGTCCATCTATAAACAATTTGCTACTATGGTCCGCACACAGTTCTCCACTCCTATTCATGTCTTTCGTGCTGACTCTGCTGGCGAGTATCTCTTTCGGCACCTGCGCGGCTTCCTTCTTTGGCGAGGCACTCTCGCTTCGATTCTCTTGTCCCGGTGCTCATGCTCGAATGGTGTTCTTGGCGCAAGCATCGTCATCTCCTTGAGTCGGCTCGTGCTCTGATTATTGCCGCCTCTATTCCACCTCATTTTTGGGTCGAGGTTTGTTTCCACCGCCACCTATCTCGTCAACATCCAAATTTCTTACGCTCTTGGTATGCAATCCCTTTGGCGTCTCTGTGATCTCCTTCGACTACTCGCCTTCGTCTATTTGGTTGCGTTTGCTCGTTCTTCTCGCCCCTCGAGAACGTACCAAATTGACCGCTTCGATCTGTTGAGTGTGTTTTCTAGGATCTGATCTGCGAGCACAAGGGCTATCGGTCTTTGGGATCTGTTGATCGACGGATCACGGATTTCTCGGGATGTGACTTTCGACGAGTCTCGTCCTTTCTATCCACGTCTGTCTCTCCTTGGCTTCCTCTGTGGAGTCTCTCGTCTTTTGACCTTTCGAGATACACCTATATCTGTTTTGCCCTTGCCCACCCGTCCCAATCGAGTCTCCACATATTCCCACTTGTGGCCTCTCCGCCGGTTGTCACCGCTTGCCGTCTCCTGCGGCTCCTCGTGCTCCCCACTACACTCGTCTACACTCGTCGACCTCGTATTGAGGATCTTCGAGATGAGTCATCCTCTTCGATGATCCATCTCCCCGATGGGTCATCTTCTCCTCGCTTCGCTCTCGCGATCGCCATCGCTTGACCCCCTGCCGTTTGCCTTTTTTTGGCGCAGCTACTGTGAGCCTATCTCTTCTGGGATCTTGTTACTCACCCCGAGTGGCAGCATGCCATGGCCGAAGAGATTGCTGCCCTTGAGCGTACTGGTACTTGGGATCTTGTTCCCTTTCCATCTCACTCTCGTCCCATCACGTGTAAGTGGGTCTATAAGATTAAGACTCGCTCTGATGGCTCTCTTGAGCGCTATAAAGCGCGTCTTGTTGCCCGTGGCTTCCAGCAGGAGCATGGTCGTGACTACGACGAGACTTTTGCTCCCGTGGCTCACATGACCACCGTCGCGCTCTTCTTTCGGTGGCGTCTGTTCGCCATCGGTGCATTCACGACTTGATGTCAAGAATGTCTTTCTTAATGGCGAGTTGCGTGAGGAGGTCTACATGCATCCGCCACCGGGTATTCTGCTCTCGAGGGCATGGTGCATGCGCCTTCGTCACTCTCTCTATGGCCTTAAGCAAGCCCCTCGTGCTTGGTTTGGCGCTTCTCCTCTGTGGTCACTTCTTCTGGCTTTTCCGCAGTGATCATGATCCTGCGCTCTTTGTCCACACTTCGTCTCGTGGTGGGACTCTTCTTCTTACGTATGTTGATGATATGATCATTCTTGGAGATGATTCTCGAGTACATTGCCTTTGTCAAGGCTCATCTTAGTGAGCGCCTTATGTCGGATCTTGGTCCTCTTCACACTTCCTTGGGATTGAGGTTACTTCCACTCGGATGGTTTCTTTATGTCCCAAGAGAAGTATATTCAGATCTTCTTGATCGCGCCTCTCTCATCGATCAACAGATTGTTGAGACTCCCATGGAGCTCAATGTTCACCTCAAACCCTCGATGGCGAGCCTCTTTCGATCCGACTCGCTATCGTCATCTTGTTGGGAGTCTTGTCTACCTTCTCATTACTCGTCCGGATATCACTTATCCGGTTCACATTCGAGTCGATTCGTTTACGCTCCCACTCGAGTTCACTCTGACCACCTTCTTGAGTTCTGCGATACCTTCGTGGGACTATCTCTCGCCGTCTCTTCTTTCCACGCTCCAAATTCTGACTTGAGCTTATTCGGATGCTACTTGGGCGAGCGATCCCTCTGATCGTCGGTCTATCTCTGCTTACTGTGTTTTTCTTGGTGGTTCTCTCATTGCCTGGAAGACGAAGAAACAGATCGCAGTGTCCGCTCGAGTCGCAGAGGTCGAGTTGCGAGCTATGGCTCTCTTGATGACAGAGATTACTTGGCTACGGTGGTTACTTGAGGATTTTGGTGTTTCACACTACACCGACTCCTCTCTTGTCAGACAGTACAGGTGCTATCAGTATTGCCCGTGATCCTGTGAAGCATGAGCTCACCAAGCATATTGGTGTTGATGCTTCCTTCATGAGGTCTTGTGTGCATGATCAGGTGATTGCTCTTCAGTATGTGCCTTCGGAGCTTCAGATAGCGGATTTCTTCACAAAGGTCCAGACTCGAGCACAGCACGACTTCTACCTCTCCAAACTCAGTGTTGTTGATCCACCATGAGTTTGAGGGGGGGTGTTAGAGATATATGTATAGTTTGTTATTCCCCATTGTTATGAGGGTTTCTTTGCATATTCACCACATGTACTTTGTGTATATATACCGACCCATTGGCCTCATATTGAATACAAGCGCTATTCATAACAGAAAGCAGCAACGAAAAGAAATGCAGACAGTATGGCTACTGAAACCCAATCACTGTCACAGGTGTTTTTTCTAACAAGTTTGCATTTATAAGAAGAAAAAACATTTGTACTCAGAACTTGAGATGCTGGAGCTCAATCGTTGATTGGTACTTGAGTTATTGTAGCATGACTTATAGGACCTAAAATGGCAAAAGGCGGATAGTCAAATGTCAAAGCAATATGTATTCCATAGTCAGGTTGAGATTCATGAGTGTTCTACCTCACTAAGCATAGTAGCATTTCCATAAGATGTTCCGAAGTATCTTACCGGCACCACGTGGAAAGGCTGGGAAAAAAATAACAAGCGCACCTTTCAGGATCAGAAATTGGCACAAAAAGTTGCAACTAGTCCCCACAAAAGCATTAACCACTCATGGACATCAAATCTCTGTCACAGATAGATTGACAGCAACTGGCACATTTCATTCATTAAGAGCAAAAGGTCACTACAGTTCCAAGCTTTTGGAGTTCACCAAACTGCTAAAGGTTCAGAGTTAGCTAGCTTCTATCAGGTGCACTTCTTAGGATCGGATATAATTCCCAATGGTTTTAAGTACATGATCCAAGAAGAGCACATACTATTATTATCATTATTTATGATTATTCAGGAGATTTTGCCCCCAAATCAGATGGCAGGGGGAGGAGCCTCCTTCCTCACCTTCGGCTTGTTCTCTCCCTTGACCTCGAGCAGCATCTTCACCACAGACCTCATCGGTGGGCGGTTGATTGGGAGGTTGTTGACGCACAGCAGGGCGATGCTCAGAACCTTACACATTTCATCCTTAAACTGGTCGGCGAGCTTCTGGTCAAGCACCGATTCTGGCCCGTTCTGCTCAACATTGGCACACACCCACACCACCAGGTCCTTATCGCCAATCTCAGGTGCCATGGGCCTCTTACCAGTGACAAGCTCCAGAATGACCACACCAAAGCTGTATATGTCGCTCTTCTCGGTTACATGGAGAGTGTAGGCATACTCTGCAATGCAAAACAGATCAATCACACATGAGAACCAATACAGGTGAAATCTGACTAGTGACAGACACAGTGCACAAGTAAAAGAAATTACAAGATCATAGTGAGCACATAACATAATCTTTGGACAAAACAGAAAATAAACCGAAGCTAGGAACTGCTCTCAGTGTTCTTCCCAGTCCATCTCAATAACCACCGTTATGCGCCATAGCAGTTATAACAGTGGTAGCATGTAACGTTTAGGAATACCTTTTTTAAGGCAATTTAGGAATACTTCTTACTTCTGAGAAACAAATCAGGCATCAGGAACTCACCAGGAGCAATGTATCCACAAGAGCCAGCAATGACCGACATGGTGGCCGGCCCATCCCCAATAGTCTTCGCAAGACCAAAATCTGCAACCTTCGCGCCAAACTCCGCATCAAGCAAAATGTTGTTTGACTTCACATCTCGATGGACAATCGAGGGCACACAGTCATGGTGCAAGTAGCAGAGTCCCTCAGCGGCATTGACTGCGATCTTATATCTCGTTGGCCAATCCAAGATGCCACATTTGGCGCTGTGGATCAAGTCCCCCAGGCTGCCATTCGGCATGTACTCGTAGACAAGCAGCCGGCAGTCTTTGTTTGTGATACAGCAGAAGAGCTTGACAATGTTCTTGTGCCTTACTTTGCTCAATGTTGCTACCTCGGCCTCAAAGGTGTCGATGTTCTTGCTCGCCACACCGCTTGCCCAGAGCTTCTTGACAGCCATGGCCTCACTCCTAGGCCCGACAACAGCCTTGTATACCTTTCCAGCTCCACCCTTGCCAATCACATTGTTCTCATCGAGGCTATTTACTATGTCCCTCTCATTGAACTCCACCTTGTGGAAGGATGTGAGTGCCCAACTTGACTTTTCACCATCGACTTCAGCGGCGCGCTTCTTGTAGCTCCTGTACTTGTAAGTGAACCATGTGAAACCGAGGAGTAGGATGACAGCAGATGCAATGAGGATGGAGACAACCAACTCGGTACGGGCACGCTGGTTGCCATTGGAATCACCATTACTAGGGCATATCCCATAGCACAGGCCAGGGTTACCCAAGAAGCTCTCCCGGCAAGCGAAGCCATTGAAGAAAGGAGGCACAGACCCAGTGAGCTTGTTGTAGGATAGGTTGAAGTCAGTCAGCCTAAGATCCTGCAATTGCACTGGCACCTCACCGGAAAGCTCATTGTTCGACAAATCCAGCGCATTCATCCCGTGGATATCCCCGAGCTCTGGAGGGATAACCCCAGTGAGGTGGTTATGTGAAAGGACCAACTGCGTCAGCTTCTTCAATCGTTCAATACCCCGTGGGATCTCTCCAGATAGGGAATTGTTGCTCAAATCAAGCCGGTAAAGTGCAGAAAGCTCAACAAGCGACGGGGGCACCGGCCCGGAGAAGCCGTTATTTGAAGCCAAAAGCTCTTGCAGTTCGGTCAAATTCCCCAGCTCGGCAGGCAGAACACCAGTGAATCGGTTGTCCTGTATTAGCAGCTTGGATAGGTTCTTGCCGCCAACAATGGCAGGGTCAACCGTCCCGGATAGAGCATTGCCCCGTAGCTCAAGCAGGTAGACACCCGGCAAGCCCCAGAATTCCGGCGGCACGGGGCCGGAGAGTCGGTTGTTCTGCAGCCGGATCCTCACCAGCGTCCGGCATTTCCCCAACTCCGCCGGAATGGGACCCTCGAACTCGTTGTCCAGCAGCATGAGCTGCCTCAGCTTCCCGGAATCGCACAGCGTCGCCGGTATTGGACCAGACATCCGGTTGTCCGACATGTCCAAGAACCCGAGCGGGCAATTCTTCCCAAACTCCGGCGGGAACGGCCCTTCAAGTTGGTTGGTGAAAACCCTCAGGTCGGCCAGCGCCGGCGCCGTCCCCAGCGTCGCCGGCAAGCGCCCGGTCAGGTTGTTCTCGTACAGGTGCACGTTCTCCAGACTCGGCGCGGCGAACATGTCCTCCGGTATCCCCCCAGTGAGCCGGTTCATGGAGATGTCCAGGAACCGGAGCTTCTTGAGCCCCCCTATCCCCTCCGGTATACTCCCGGAGAGCTGGTTCGTGAAGAGCTCCAACTGGACCAGAGAACTCAAATTCCCAATGCTTCTTGGAATCTCGCCGGAGAGGCTGTTCGACGAGAGGTCCAGATTGACGAGATTGGTTAGCTTTCCGATGGAAGAAGGGATGTTACCGTTTAGGGAGCAGTTAGCGAGAAAGAGCATGCGGAGGCCAGCGAGGTCGCCTAGCCTCTCCGGCAATGGCGACGGCGAGAACGCGTTGTAGGCGAGGTGGAGCTCCTGGAGGGCGGTGAGGTTCGCCAGGAACCCCGGGAACTCGCCAGAGATGGAGTTCTGGACCAGGTTGAGCACCGCGAGTGACCGGAAGCCGCCGCCGTAGGCCGCCGGGAGCTCACCGGAGAAAATGTTCCCGGCGAGGTTGAGGCGAGCGAGCGCCGGGAGTGCGGCGAGGCAGGCGGGCAGCGGGCCGACGAGGTTGTTCGCGGAGAGGTCCAGGTGCTCCAGGGACCTCAGCGAGCAGAGCGCGGCCGGGAAACCGCCGGCGAGGGAGAGGTTGCCGAGGTTGAGCACGGCGACGGCGGTGGTGGAGTTCCCGGCGCACGACACGTGCGCCCAGCGGCAGAGGGAGCGGCTGGAGTGGGCATCCCATCCGGAGAGGGCGCCGGCGGGGTCGGAGAGCTCGGACATGGCGGAGAGGAGGTGGCCGGCGTCGGAGGAGGCGACGGTGTGGAGAGGGAGTAGGAGGAAGGCGAAGTGGAGAAGGAGGTAGCGGCGGTGGAGGGCAGCCATGGTGGTGGGCTGGTGGGTGGAGAGAGTGGGGAGTATGGGAAGGGGTTTTAAGGAGGGAGCAGCTTGTGGTGGCAGAATTGGAAGGCTCCTAGTTTTGTCTCTCAGAGATGCAGAGAGAGAGAGGAGAACGTTGAAAGTGAGTGGAGAGGGAGAGCCGATCTTTGCTAGGGGGACCAAGGGATGTACCCAGATGGGTCTCCTAGAGTGGTGGAGGCGTCTCTTGAGATCGCCAGGTGAGGTGGCTAGCACAAAGAGGTTGAAGCAGTGTCAGCAAAAACAATGAAGTTTACATAGTGAATTAGAAAGATATCCTTTTGGGTTGGGTAACGTATAATGAATGCAGCAATGTTATTGATTGCCTTCCGCAACTCTAGGTTCAACATATTTAGTTGTCGCATTGAAAACATTTACAGATGGAGAGTTTGAGTTTAAATGTCAGGTACGACAAGCGAGCGTCATTGGCAAGCAATTAATTAGATACATCTGCGTCGACAATATGATGGTGGCTTTGGATTTTTTGCTAATAACGAAGGATACGATTGCTTGAAATAAAAATATTTATTGGCAAAATAGCTAACGTTGAAAAGTACTGTTTTGTGAATGCGTGTCAAAACAACAAAATAGCTGATGTTGAAAAGTACTTTTTTGCGAATGCATGTTAAAACGACAACAATCGACCAATTTGCATCCAGTAGTTGCTTTAATGGCGAAGCTACATTTCTACTGTCTCGCAAAAGAGCTAACAAATAGTGGGCTGCTTTTTATGATTTCAAGATAGAACAAAAATTTTGTGAAAAAACTATCTCGTTAGTCCACCTTCAAAAGAATTTAATGGAAAAAATTACAATATTTTAGTTCAAAATCATCCCTTCACTTTTGTTCCAAAGAAGGTAACATTTTTTTGTTAGCAAAACATCCTCTTTGTTTTTTGACAACTTAGCGAAACATCTTGGTATGGAGAAGATGCACTTCTATTTTCGAAAAGAGCAAAACAAATATTGGGAAAAATTTTACTCTTTGAAATTGGAATGGAATAAAGCATTGTAGATTTAGCTGCTCGTTTATTTGGTATTGCAAGGCGAAATAATACTTTTTGGGGTTCAGAAACCTGTGTCACAGAAGCATTTTTGCGGTAGCCCAAATCAGTTTTGAGCCCGAGAAAACGAGGGAAGCGTGGTGGCGAGCCTCACTCTCGCTCCGCAGCGCCTCGTTTTCTCCAGTGCAGCATTCCCCACCCTGGCGGCCTCTACTCCTCCTGCAGTTACTGCTCTCCTCCACGGTCCACACACACCCAACGAGAGCCATGCGCCGCTCATGGACGCCCCACGTCCCGTCCCACGGGTCCACGAACGCCCGCTCCAGGAACGCGCGCGTGGCACTGCGCCTCCAGTCCAGGCGCCTCTCGTGCTGATCCATCCGGTCCGGTGTGTGTGCACGAGGAACGAAGGGGCCTCACGAGTTAAACCAAACGAGCGGCTATAAGAAAGCAATTTTTCTCCAGGTGTAACCTTCTATGATGCATGGTCCCAGCGAGCATGTATGTATTCGAGTTTTTGGGCTAATTTGGCGAGATTTTGAGCGTTTTAGCAGAACTGGTCTCGGTCGATCGAAATCTCAAATCTGGTCTCGCCGCAGGTTAGCCAAGCGTCGTATGTCATCTGCAGTGCACTAGTACCGTGGCAAGTTAATATTGCGCTATCAGACCGATGCAAATACCTATCACGCTCTAGAATCGCTGCAGATATATGTCGTACTCTCAAACGGATGCAGATATGTGCCAGATTCTCAAACGGCTGCCGGTACGTGCCGTTGTGAACCCTGTCCTGGTGTGAGCAAGCCTGCCATTGTGAACCTGCCGTGCTCCTAGTGGACTGCATCTCCAACCGCATTTCCAGACCGCGGCAGGTTTGTTGTTACGTTGTCACCTCACTTCTACTGCGCTTGGTGACTGATGCTGTGGTGGGAACGTTTTGCCGCGTTTTCAGAGTGTTGTATGTGCCACACGACGCATGCCTGGTTTGTCGTCGTGCCAGATTTACAAGTTCGGCCGACCTGATGCTAGTTTTGCTAAAATGAATCGTAAACACGACAAAAACAGCCAAGAGCCCGTATGTATTCATGCATTCATCGCAACAAGAAAGAAAGAAAAAGGGGGCAAATCATGCATGCGTGAGCGTTTTCCAGTTCCAAATCGTTGCTTCGTGCTGTGCTTTTTTTTCTTCTGTCTTGCTTGGTCAGTGATGAAGTAATCTATCTCTGTCTGACCCTTTTCTGCAACTGAAGTGTCCGGGTGAGTGGTGGTGGTGTACTGGTGTGAAGTGAAAGCGCAGAAGGGACAGCAGCAGCAAGGTGTAAAGCGCTAGCGTAAGCGTTTCTTGTTTTCTTGCTGTGTTTCGAATGATTCTCGAGGAGCGCATCCACGCTAGAGGGGCGCAGCGCGTGAGGAGGATGCTTCTCTCGCGCGCGCGGCCGACGGGATTAGCTCGAGACCTGCGGCTGGCTGCCCGGCACGCGCTTGCTGCTTCTCCCGTCAGTTTGTGTAATTTCAAACTTTTGGTGTGATGTTTTTGGCACGTATTAGGAGGTGCTTCGTTTCTCGCAAAGTGCGTGGTCATGGTGTTACCGAAATACTTCATCCAGTTTTTTAAAAAAAAAACAAAATCAGGGGTTGTAGTAGGTGGAGTGTTTTGTTAGATTCTATTATAGAAAATGTAGGTTTGAAAGAGGTGCAAATTAGTGATAGAAGATATACTTAGAGTAATAATCATGAGGATCATATTTATGAACCGCTAGATAGAGCCTTCGTGAGCAATACTTGAAAGCAAAAGTATCATTTGATTAGCACAAAGACTTTATCTATAGTGTTTTCAGATCATGCTCCTCTGTATGTGGATACAGGGGAGATGTTTCAAAGAGTCCAATTTTTTTTTTTTGAATTGTGTTGGTTTTCGAGAGATGAGTTGTATCAGCTTGTCCAAAAAAATCTGGGAGCAGCACACTGATGGGTTTTCTCCTGTGGATGTTTAGCAAAATAAGCTAAGGAAGTTGAGAAAGATGTTAAAGGGTTGGAATAATAATGTGGAAGGTTTTTATAGAAAACATAAAAATGATGATTTGATGAATTAGATAGATATGTTGGATAAGGAATGTGATCAATGGACTAGATATTGCAAAAAAAAGAGAGTATAAGGCTTATTTAGAAAATCAGTTAAGTAGAATTTTGAAAGAGAAAGAACTCAAATGGTTTCAAAGATCTAAAGAAAAAGAGTTGTTAGAGGGATATTGTAATACTAGATATTATCATGCAAAAGTTAATGGAGGGAGGGGAAAAAATTTCATATCTGCCTTGCATCACGATGAAGGACTGATTGAAGGGGATGAAAAGTTAATAAAGTACATTACTGACTTTTATACAAAAATCTTTTTGGTCAGCCTAATTCCATTTTGTGTAACATTGAAATGGAAGGCATTCCTCAACTGGATGAACACGATAGAGAATTCCTGATTCGGAATTTTACTATGGTAGACTTACAAACAGTTGTCTTTTCTATGGAATTAAATAAAGCTCTTGGTCCAGATGGGTTCACAGTTGAATTCTATTAGAAGTTTTGGTCTTTAATAAAGGCTGATTTGAAAGATGTTTTAGATGTTTTCTTTTCTAGGAAAGTGGACATTGCAAAACTTAACTTTGGTGTCATTTCTTTGTTGCCAAAAGGAAAAGATGTAGATAGAATTCAAAAATTTCGACCTATTTGTTTGTTAAATGTTAGCTACAAGATTTTAACTAAGGTTCTAACTATTAGATTGGCTAAGGTAATTGATAAGATAATTCTTTTGTCTCAATCTGCTTTTCTTAAAGGGAGGTACATCATGGATGGAGTGTTAATTCTGCATAAACTTTGCATGAATTGCATAGGAGAAAACAACCTGGCAGCTTGTTCAAGGTCGATTTTGAAAAGGCCTATGACAAAGTTAAATGGAACTTTCTCTTTAAAACCCTTGTGTTGAAAGGTTTTTCAACCAAGTGGACTGACTGGATAATGCATGTGGTTGGTAGGGGTAAAGTGTGTGTTAAAATGAATGGTGATATTGGGCTTTATTTTAGAACTTTTAAAGGTCTTAGGCAGGGTGATCCTTTGTCACCACTGTTGTTTGATCTTGTAGCTGATATTCTAGCCCATCTCATTAGTAAAGCTCGGGATTTGGGGTTGATTAAAAGCCTAAATTCTCATTTATCAAATGAAGGGACTGCTATTTTGTAGTATACTGATGACACTATATTCTTGATTCAGGATGATGAAGAGAGTGCCAAAAATTTGAAATTTATACTTTGCTTGTTTGAACATTTATCAGGTCTAAAAATAAACTTTCATAAAAGTGAGGTCTTCTGCATTGGGTCAGCAAGTGTTAAGCAGGAAATCTATGAGGAAATCCTCACTTGCAAGAGGGGGAAATTACCTCTTAGGTATTTAGGGATTCCTGTGGATAAGAAAAAGGTGAGAAATCTGGATTGAAAACCTGTTGAGAATAAGTTTGAGCATAAATTGAGTGGTTGGCAAGGGAAATTGCTAACTTTAGGAGAGAGATTGGTGTTTGTTAATTCTTCTTTAAGTAGTATGTCTGCCTTTATATATGATGCCTTTTTATAAATTGTCTGTGGGTGTTAGGAAGAAGATGGATTATTTCAGATCAAGATTCCTTTGGAATTCTGATGGTGGCAATAAGAAATACCACTTGGTTAGTTGGTCAGTGATTTGTTTGCCCAAGTCACAAGGGGGTTTGGGTGTCCTTGATCTAAAAACTACGAATTTAGCTCTTTTAGGCAAATGGTTGTGGAGGTTAGAACCTTGACACAAGTCAAAGCTAAGGTTGGAGATTCTTATTTTTTAAAAGGCTTAATGGAGGTGAAGAATGCCTTCTTTTCCTGTTGTAAAAGGAAATTTTGAGATGGTACTAAAACTAGGTTTTGGGAAGATCTTTGGATAGGTGATGCTCCTTTTGCTGTGAAGTATGCTCGACTTTATGATCTTGTGATTAATAAGCATGTCACAGTAGCAGTTGTCTTCAATCAAGGGGTGAATTCTATTATGTTTAGAAGGACCCTTCTTGGGGAGAAGTTTAATCCTATGGCTTCAACTATTACAAGATTGCAGTAGGGTGAAGTTGGGTACTGACTGTGATAGGTTAGTTTGGTTGTTGACAGCTTCTGGTGCTTTTTTTTGTGAAGTCTTTTTTCAACTCATTAAGAAATCAACATTTTACTTTTCCTTATCACTTCATTGGGGGGGGGGGGGGAAGGTTGCCTCTGAGGGTTAAGATTTTCTTGTGGTTAGTCCTTAAGCAAAGGATACTAACTAAAGACATTCTTATGCATAGGGGCTGGTCAAGGAAAAAATCTTGTGTCTTTTGTGGTATGGATGATAGTATCAATTATTTATTTTTGCGTTGTCCTTTGTCGAGATTTATTTGGAACATTGTGGGGATGTGCATTTGGCTTACCTTGTCCTCCTGTCGATGTCCATCAGTTGATGACCAACTGGGTTGGAGGTTTTGCTAGGAGGTCAAGAAGGTTGGTAATAGTTGGTATAGCTGCTATTATTTGGAGCATTTGGAGAGTGCGAAATTCAGCTTGCTTTCAGCAAAAATGGCCTCTGGAACCAATGTCAGTGATGTTTGACGTTTGCCGTTGGATTAATCTTTGGGCCAAAATGCAGAAGGAGGCAGATCAGGAATCACTGGTCAGGGGCGCTAGAGCGCTAGGACATGTGGCGATGGAGGTTTTTGGAGCAAGAAGGAGATGGACGCCGTGGATCAAGAAGCTGCAGGCCGGGATTGATCATGGTGGTAGTTAGTCTTTGTTAGTTTCTGCTATCTCTTTGCTGTTTGCTGGCAGCTTATTTTCACTGGTTGTAATCGCAATATCCGAGCTTCGATTGATGTTTTGGGTTATACCTGCTGGTTGCTTCCTTTATGTTCTTCTAGTTTGTTAAGTGAATTCTTGTAATTTTGGTTTCTATTAATAGAAACAAGGATGCCTTTTATATAAAAAAAAAGTTCAAAAAACAAGTCGTTTTGGAATACGTGTCGTTAAACTTTGGAAACTTTGGCTATCGATATCTTTTTAAATATTTAAATTAGATACATAAAAATTATATATGCAGATTCGTTTCGAAAAGTACTTTCATAATATTGTAATTTTATTGGGTTTTACTAATATATTACAATAGTAATTAAAGGTTAAATTTGTATTTTTAAGACCGTGTTAATGTCCAAAACGATTTGTTTTCTGTGAACTGGAGGGTGAATTCCGTTTACCTTGTTTCTTCCTGTATATTGTGGTCAAAAGTTCGAGACACACGTGAGTGAAAATAGGATCAAAACTACTTAGGAATTTTGAGACTTATGTTTGGTGCAAAAGATTATAGGAGTGGAGGGGGATTCACATAAAACCTTGCAAAGCGTTTGTTATTCATACTAAATTGCTCCTCTAAAAGAAATGCAGTGCAGTAGTGATCATGGTTACACGCTAGCACTATGGTATGCAAGGACAGAACAATGGCAATCCGTACAAGGAAAAAACAACAACTCACGATTGAACATTACCCCTTTTTCCCGACAGCGTATCAGATGAAAATGAGTTGAATATGAAAACCGCACGAAAATCAAACTCGTAAGTTTCCCAAAAAAATATTACCACACGTAGGAACGGTTCTACAACCATGAAAAAGTTCGAGATATAGGTGAATACTAAGCAATTTTAGGAAACTTCCACGTTTGATTCTCACGGAATTTCCTTATTTAGCTCGATTTCACCTGATATTTTTCCCTACTACAACTTAATCCCCTGGAAAGGGACATTTTATTCATCGATCGAGCCTGGCGAATGCATATTGCCCGTAATTAAAAAGAGTAAAACAAAAGAACATAACTTATGATACATAAGATTAATATACGATGTACCTCCAAATCGTAAGTGTAGATCATTAGCCATATTGTCTATGCGGAAATACTTTTTTTTTGTCGTATGCGCTTACAACACACGCGTCCTTGGCTGGAGAGGAGGCACGATCCCCGTGGCAAAGCTGGAGGACTCTGATACGCTCATCAACTCCGTCGTAACGCCATCGTAAGAACTAATAATATCGTACGCATAGCAGCGATTCTTGTCTACGGGTCTGCAGTTAGAGATGCTCCATTACTACTTTCATAAGTAGCACCGATGACTTGCATCCAATTTCATGGAATTAATGTTGCACCACGATAAGCTGGGAAAAGATTGAGAACTAAAATCATCAAGTCAGCAGCTAGCACCATTAGTCTTGCCTTGTCGATCTAGATCAAGGCAAGGGTAGAGAATATAAAAGGATACTTAAAATTTTCGATCCAACCTCACCAGGTTTGATGGCAGGAGTGGATGGAAGGACACACCAATCTTGCTTTGATGTTTATCTCGCGTATAAATCACCCACGAAGGTAAGGAGATGACATTTATTGACCCTAGGGCATAAAAGACATTACACGCTGGAGAAATGCCACTCTAAAATAATGGAATTCGCCCAGAGCCAGTCTATACATGTTTAATTTTGGCGTACCATTTAGCATCCATTTTATGATTGATCAAGTAAATTTACTATTATCTTCAAACTTTTTATGACCGCTTTGACCATGCAAAGTCGAATTCCTAAAGGGGAGAGGGGAGGGAGGGGGGCGGTCCTAGACTCCTAGCCCTAGCATGCCATGAATTACTTGATAAGTTATAGAGCTGTTTTTTTTTTGCGAGGAATTCAATGAGCTATTTATAATGTGCTCAGACAAATTTATATTTTTGCCAGAATAATATAAATGAAAAAAATGAGTGAAACATAGGAAATTGTAGTGGACGGACAGCTATAGTTGCACAAGTGATGATACATGCATTTTCCAAGGGCGGCCTACCTGGTGCAGGGCTGCAGGCTACAAAGGCTTCGAGTGTAGCCTCTGATCTCATTTAAACCCAAATCAAATCAGATGTACTTCCAGTCAGGTCATATACAATGAGTTTATATCAGTTATCTATAATTTCTGCTACGTAAAATTTAATCTGATGTGAATGAGAGAGAATAAAGATAGAAATGTGTTGTCTACAATTCTGTAGCCGACTGTATCAACAGAACCAAGAAGAAAATATCTTAGGTCCATGAAAATATTAAAATATTGTGTCATCTATAAAGACAAGTGAAAATATAACTCATTGTATGAGTTGTTTATAGTGCTTGCCTACAGGTGACATAGAGAGTTGTTATAGACAGCAGCTGCATGTACCATTGTGCATGCCCTCAGGCCGTCACGAACTCACGGTCAACAAGCTCCAAGTTTAAATGATTTGTTGATCTTTGTGTAAATTTGGCAAAAAAAAAATTGAAACAACATGCAGAGCATTGCCTATTATATTAACAGAGAAGTAACAACAAAGGACAAAAGATCAAAAGTCTAGTGCAAGTCTTAAGGTTTAATTACATGGGAAATCTTTGCTTCAAGTGTTTCGCCCCACTATTGTCCAAGCTCTACATTTCTCCTTTAATTTTGCAAACAGGTCCAAGGGGAGAAAGATGTGCTATTGAAAATTCTGGCGTTGCGTTCTTTTTAGATCTCTCAAGAAGTTAGGATGACCACCGTGATCGTCGCCGACTTTGGAAGGTGTCCCAAATTGCTAAATTTCGTCCAGCAATCCCCAATGTTGTATCTAGAGGCCAAGTGCGATGGTTTGAGCGATGTACATCCTAACCATTCAACTATTGAATTATATACTCGTCGCGTATATCTACACTCAGAAAAGATATGCAAGACTGCTTCCGGTGCTTGTCTACAGAGGGGGCAGGTGCCCTGTTTTGATTAACCCCGCACTTGCAGTCTATCGGAGGTCCATATGCGCTTTTGGATGGCTAGCCAGTCAAATAACTTGCATTTTGGGGGTGCCAATGTTTTCCATATTAGTTTTTTGTACGCAGTTGCCGTTGCGCTGGTTTAGCTTCGAGGTATCTTTGGCAATGGATGGTTCATGATTGCTGATCTACTCCGTTTGCATGTCATCGTCCCTCCGGTGATCATATCACCTAGTGATTGTGCAATTAATTGCATTTGGTTTGTGTTTCATTTTGTTGCTAAAATTTTGATCAGATTCACAATTATTGACATCTTTGTTCTTTTCTAAACAAAATTTGGCCAAATCACGAGGGTTAATTTTCAACATTTGTTAATACTAGCTAATTGCCTCGCAAAAAAAAAACTAGCTAATTGAGACTGGCGTATCCACGTGGATCACCGTCCATTTTTCGGAAATTGTTACAAGCAATGGGTGATAACGATTTCCACAAACGTATGTGCAGTACGAGCGGTTGGTCATATTACCGGTTGGACCAACAAAACTACTACTACCACCACCTGTTGTTTAACCAAAACCGGCCGGTTTCTTCACCGATTTTTCAATTTTCAAAATTTGAATTTTGAGGTTTTCAAGATTTGGTAACTGGATCATGTCTTACTATTCTATAACCGAGATTTAGGCTGTCAAAATCTCGATATCCTTCAAGTCTTACTATTCTATAACCGAGATTTAGGCTGACTAATCGTTCGATCCTAGGCAAAGTCTTAATTTCGTTGAACCTTAATACTGTTAGGTTTCTAACAAAAACGTCGTAGAATTGAATTTAGAATCTGTTATTGCAAAGGCTAAGATGGACTATTTTGAAGAAAAAAAAATATTTACACAAAATCCTACAAAAAAACATCCTTAAATCAAGTAGCAGATTGTATAATACTATACAAAAGATATACAATCAACTATCGATCTCCAAATTTTGGCGAAGATGTGTGCATAACTCCTCTTCAACCTAGCTTGAACTTGAACAGTGGACCTCAAATGGTTTTTCCTCCCGGTACAAAACAAACAACTCGACAGTTTCTGAGTTATCGGTATAGCTTTACTCCAGTTCCGTTGCAACGTACTCTAGCGTGTACGTACGATACGAGGTAGGCACTATAACAAGTTTTCACTCCATATTCGTAAGAATGACTATTGTCGTTCGCAATTTACAAAAAAAATGACGCCCTACCGCACAGTCACCGCGCGGTAGAGACGCTCGAGCCGACACCTGCCCGCCTCCGCACGGCCACCGTGCGGTAGAGTACCTCCCACGCGGCCATCGTGCGGTGGTGGCCCTGCCGCACAGCCACCACAAGGCGCTCCCGCACGGCAGCCACGCAGATTCTCTCCCCTCTAGAAATTAGGGTTTCAGCGGTGTTTGTAGGAATTTTAAAATATAGCAAATGAGTTCAAAAAATTATTTATGTAGAGCCTCCCGGCACAGTGTACTTGCTTGTGTAATTTTTCCATAATTTTATTTGTTCTGAATTTTTCTCGCAATTTTATATAAGTGTACTGTTTGTAGGAATTTGTAAATATAGAAAATGAGTACCAAAAATTATGAATTTTGTTTTGAAGGCTCCTTACACAGTAGACTCGATAGTTTAATGTTTCAAAAAAACTATATGCGTGCTGAAATTATCTCGAAAATTAAGGATTTAGGTCTCGAAAATTTGAATTTTAGGTTTCGAAAATTATAGTTTCATCAATTCCTACACAAAGTACTCATAACATAATTAGGGTTTCATAAATTAGGGTTTCCAATAGAGTCACAATGTACGTTTTCATACATAAAATTGACGACATTTGAAGCAAGGTAGTCAGAGTCGAAATTCTAAGTTGGATCGATTTGCCTTCGGTAGGATCGAAATCGTAGTATCGAATCGTAGAATCAGCGATTCTACGGAATTGTAAAAATACACATATTTAACATCTATACTATAAGTTTGTATGATTCTTATATGGTTTACCACTTGCATGTTCCTTAAAAGCAGCTAGATATACTCCAGGAATAAAAATAGCTTATCATTATCAAGCTCAAGATTGCTCATACCATAATATAGATATTTATACTAGCATTACCATATTGATACAATATTTTGCATGATCCTTGTTTATTTATAGTTTCATTCTCAAAAATTAATATCAACAAATTTCGCTCTAAAACAAAATATCAGCAAAGCCTGGCCTCTAAAAAAATTGCCCTAAGTCTCTACGAGTAGGATCGATAGTGCGATTTGGATCGACAAGCTGTCGTGGGTTCGTAGAACCGTAAGACTCTAAGAGTAGGATCGCGATCCTAACTACCTTGAGTAGGATCGGATTGACAGTGAGATTTGGATCGACAGGCTGTCGTGGGTTCGTAGAATCGTAAGACTCTAAGAGTAGGATCGCGATCCTAACTACCTTGATTTGAAGCATTACAAGCATTACATGATACACATGCGGGTTTATTGCAATTATGATGAAGGACGAGGGGGTATTATCATATGTACTTCGATTAAATAGGACACTCTTTGTTAATTTATCAATTTAATGTGCATAATATTCTTTAATATTGTATTATACCACGGGCTATATAAGCTTGTACATGAACCAACCGAGCGAAATACTTAGCATGCATATCATATAACAATGTACAAGCTATGGTATGCTGTTATATGATCTGCATGCCATGCATTTCCCTCAGTTGGTTCATATACAAACTTATCTAGCATGTGGTACAATACAGTATTAAATAATATCATCCACATTGAATCAATAAATTAACAAAGAATATCATGTCTATCATCTACACAATGATGTCTACAACTAGTCTCCGCGGCGCCATAGCCACTGCCCCTTGTCTCAGGGCTGCCTACGATGGCGGCAAGTGTCGAAGTCGTCCATGTCCTGCGATTCCATGATGTAAGTGGATCGTACAATAACAAACGTAACAAGGATATAAATTGTATATAACTCACGTCTTCGATACGGAGTAGGCCTGGGTGGCCAGATACGCTACGACGTCAGCCGATCTGGGTCGAAGGAGCATTCCCCTTCCCCTTATCGTGGGACTCCCCACGTCAGTGTCGTATGTCGAAGTCGTCCGTGTCCTGCAAAACCGTAACAAGGATGTAAATTCTACATAACTCGCGCCGTCGATATGGAGTGCACTCGGGCGACCGGATATGCTATGGTAGCCGGGCTCAGTCATAGGAGCCTTCCCTGTAATATCCCGATTATCATTAGTGAGTGCAATAAGATTAGAGATGGAATTAAGGGAAAGAAAAGATGAAAAAAATTCAAAATTTATGGTTTTGGAAGGGTATGTTCGCTAAAGTAAGAGAACCTAGGCCGTGGGCTTTCGACCCACGGCATTTGACCCATTAGGGGGCCAGTTTTAGTGAGAGGGACAGCCAACCCTAGCTCCCTCTCCCCTCCCTTGTGCCCCTCCCCTCCTTCCCCAACCCTAGCCGCCACCCCCTATCTCCCTGGCCGCCGCCCTCTGTCCAGCGCCTCCCATCCTACGTAGTCTTCATCAAGTCATTGATTAGAGCATCAAACATCATCTGATCGAGCTCAAACTTAGTCAGTCTGTTCTTGACTTGTTTCTCTTCGATTTGTACGGTTGGATTGAGGATTATTTGAGAGGAGCACCTGTTTTGAGAGGGGTTTTGTTAGCCTAGACTACTACAGTTTTAGCACAAAACAGTGTTGGTAAGTGATCTGTTTGAGTGGTAAAGCGATCACGGCTTGGGCTGAAATTTTTATAGCTTGTAGAGAACTCATGTAACTACATACCTACCAATTTTCATGCAATACTTAGCTGTGGTTTGTGAGATCTGATTTAATAATCGAAGGGGACAAAACTATAGTTCAAGTAGCAGATCGATTTTCTGCTGATCGTGTTGCGCTGTAGAGTTGGGCTCCAAAGGTGTGAAATTTGGAAACTTAACTTACTAGAGATAAGTATAGAATTCCAATAGCTTTCCATAGAGTATTTTTGCATGATAATTTGATGGGTAGGTAATTAGTTATGATTTTTACAATCCGACTGCCTCTTATGTTCCTTGTTTTCGGGCAGCATGCATAGTTATATAAATTAAAATAGGAAAATCAATGAATTTGGACTTTTGATTTCCAGGAAATAGATATATTACTTTATAATGATTACAGAAAGTCCAAAAACATATTTTGTACACAAGTATAACAGGAGTTATGAAATTTTGAATTGTGCAATTCAGTTATGAATTTCTGTTGGGAATAGTCGGGGAAAAATGTTAAGTTAGCGAAATTTTTTGTGGAATAGAAAAATTAGCTTAAATTAATTATGGTAGATAATTTCCTATGGATTCCAGAATGTCTTAGATAACTATTTTTGGATGAACCAATTAAAAGTTATGGAATTTCTAAGTCGATATTATCGAAGATGACATATCTGTCTTCGGAGTTAGAAATAAGGGTTTAGACGAAATAATCTGAACTTTCGATCACCTGAGAAATTGTGGGTATATGTGTGTAGATTCTAAAATGTCTGAATTCATGATTGTTAGAGCTTTAGATCAAAAGTTATGATTCTTCTAAGATGACCGTTCTATTTTGGGCAGAATGGTGTTGGGGGAAGGAATGGTATCATTTTGGGTTACGATTAGGAGCGGATATGTCTATTTAGTTTTATTGCAATGTTGTGTACTGTTGGATGGTATTCTTAGTATGTTTTACGAATGCCAGGTGGTGGCGTGAAACCAGGGTTAAAGCCTTCTACTCGTCGCCATACATCACACGGTTGAGGCAAGTACTTGTATAATGGTGACAACGGGAGTTTGTCGTTGTCTTGTTGATTTATTGCCATGAGATTTAATAATGTTTTGGGAAGTTATTTTAGTGTTATGGTATTAGTGATTGTCGGTGTTTTAGAACCGATCTTACGTAAAGATTGTTTGATTCGGGGGGTCCCCAAGAATGAAATCACGCAGAGAGATTGACACAGGGATTTTTATATAGGTTTAGGCCTTCTCCGGAGAGAATAAAAACCCTACTCCTGTGTGTGTATGGTATTGAGTGTATTTTCTACAATCAGGAGAAAGACAAAGACTATTACAGAGGATAGTGCCTATCTTCCCAATTGCCTTCTGTCTCGTTCCCTGTTGTTCGTCCCGTTCCTCTCTGACCACCACCTTTATATAGTCGGTGAAGGAGTGGTCGTTTCTCCAGGTGAAGTGGCACCTCATCAGTTCCTATAACGGGCGCATGTTTCTAGTAATCACCGGGGTATTAACTCCTCCGTGCCATCTGGCAATTACTCGTCAGAGATAATGGAGTATTATGTGCTGTTACTCCATAGAATAACAACGTATATTGACTGCTTGAATTCCCCAATCAATTGGACCCACTTGTCTGTAGGCTCTGTTGATCATAGGGTGGTTGTAGTTGACCTGGTCATAGAAGAGCTTACGACCATAAGGTAGTCGTAGAATAACTTACGACTGGATAGTGATCGTAGAAGAACTTACGACCATGAAGTAGTCGTAGTAGGACTTACGACTATGGGGGTGGTCGTAGAAGAACTTACGACCACCTGGTTGGCTCCTCCCTTGAAATATATGGGGTATACTCAGGGACCATATGACGTCATATTTACCCATAATAAGAATTATAGATAAATGATAAAATGAGGATTATTAGATCCTCGTCAGTGATGAAAAGAGTAAGATTGTATTGATGATGCAACTACCATGGGGATGACATGGTGACGTTATTATTGCTTAATTGTGAGTATGATATATTGATGCAATTACCATGGGATGACATGGTAATGTTGTTAAAGATAAATTAATTATTGCATCATTCACTTGCATCATTCTTTTTATTGATCCTTGAGACTTGGGCTATGTGGTAGCCAAGTAAGGATAATTTTTGAGGTCCCTGTCATGTTTTAGACGGGCATGAGGTCTCCACACTCGTGGAGTGTGGGCTTGAGGTCCCTATGCTAGAAGGCACATGCATGGGTATATATCGACGGATGCATACTCCACATTACCGATAAATGCAAAGGGAAAGGAAATATGCATTTGTGGCATGTGCATTGTATAACAGTTAAAGTTGAGTGGTTATGGTATTATTGTGAATGACTGTATGTGAAAAGTGTTATTATTAATCAAAGTCTACTTATGAGAGTTGGTTTATTGTTTTGAATGTACTTTGCTGAGTCATGGACTCACGCTTGTTGTTATGTTTTGTTTTAGGAACAGCTTGTGAGGACGACATTCATGGGAAGGCTAGAAACATTTGATACACTCTGCACTCTCCACCACATTAAACACCATGCTTAATAATTTAGTAACTTAAGTTTAATTTGAGAAACCTACTAGAGAACACAATTTATTCGTTATGATCATGTCCGCCCTTCGAGGTGTATTTGTTTTATTGCAATATGAGTCGGATGGTGACTCCATGGTAACTTTTATGATTATGTTTTAAAGTTGTTGCATTATTATCTTACCAGAATCTCTGTTAGTTGTTTGGTAATCCCTTTGATGGTCAAAATTCCGAAGGAGACCCTGCCGAAATAAACAAAAAAATCTTAGCTCAGTATTCTGTTAGGTTATTTTTAGTAGCATTCCAAGCTCATGTTGGGCTGGGGTGTTACATTCCCCTTCCCCTTGTCTTGGGATTCCCCACGTCAGTTTCGTGTGTCGAAGTCCCCCATGTTCTGCGATATGGGTTGGACGCTTGCATGTTGTTAGAAGAACTAAAAGGCAAATACAAAATCAGGACGCGAATTGTACGTGACTCACCTCTTCGATATGGAGTACTCCCGGGTGACAAGAGAAGCTACGACGATCGCCGGTCTTAGTAGTAGGAGCCTTCCCCTTTTCCGTCGGGCAAGTCTTAGGCTCCTCCGGTACCTCCTCAACAGAGTCCGGTACGTAAGATTTCCACCGCTCGAAGGTCTCGACCCGCATCGAGAAGTTTAGCGTGTACTTCTCTGGAGGAACACCCTATTGGACATATCTGGGCTGTCGATCCACTAGAAGAAGTGGCATCGCATCTCGGGCTGCCATTACATGGGGATGAAGTTAAAAATTTATGGAAATCAACGTGGAGAGAGGAAAATTGATGTGTGTGAAAGAAACGCTTATGAGGTGGTATCCGCATGTGTAGTACGCCCAGACAAAGGTGTCTGGGTGTGTGGACTAAATGATCTCCACTGGCTCGCCACACACACACTACGGGACTGGAAACCGTGGTGGTACTGGAGCATGTTTCATTGAATAATCTAGGTATTATAGATGTTTGGCCTTCTGCGCAAGCCACTTGCGCTTCTGCAATATCCTCACGTATAAGTTTACCGATGAGTCTGACATATCTGGGTATTGTAGAAGTTTTACTGTACATAACAAAACAAGGCAGACAATACATTAAATTACAACATTGAATGGCAACCAAACGATCTCAGTCTATTGGGACAATCCTTAATTGAGTGCCCATGGATATTGCATATCCTGCACTTAATCGTGTGGCTAATACTGGTACATTGGCTAGCATCCATGTCGTTCCGGAAGCACCGCGTATGCCATCATCCCTTCCCTATTGTCTTCAAGGCCTTGTTGGGCCCCATTGCACATTGTCCGGCGAAAGATCCTTGTAGTTCATGTCCAAACCGTAGGAGTGAAACTCTGCGCTCCATGTACCAAAAAGGTGATGCATGTCATAGTACTCGAAGATGTACGACGTAGACATCTGCCTCATTTGCGCACACGCCTTGTACACATGCGAGCATAGCTTGTGCAGGAGTTTCGGCTTGTTGCAAGTGCATGTCGCCATATCACCCAGGGTGCATGCTTATTTCCTTTCCCACCTGGCATGACTGTTGATATATTTCTGCCAAAGCCTGATCTCGTACTTCTTCCTGAGGCCATCGATAACCCAGATGTCATGCATTCGGGCCTTCTCCATCTTCTGGTCCATGTAACTCTGTATGTTCTCGGACCATTGCTTGCCTTTCTCCATCTGTCGCTTGGCTGCGGTGGCTCTGTTGATGAAATAACCAACTGTGCGAATCCATGTCTCCTCAATAATCACGGTGATAGGGAGGCACCGCACAACTTTGAGGATGCTGCACCTCGGATATGTTGGTCATGATAATGACGTACCTCGCACCGTCTGGGTCATGTCTGGGTCATAGTGAATGGACCATTTCTCCAATTCAGGAGTATGGAGATGAATCCACTCCGAGAAACTTATGGCACTGGTGGGTTGCTTTCCCTCCAGTAACTCCAGAGTGGACTCTCTTGTATGCATCGTAGTCCAGTGTTCGAGATCTCTTTAGATGGACTCAAACTTTCACCTCTGGTTCTGCAGACACAATGCCTTGAATGTCTTCACAACTTCCTGAGTGCGGAACTGTGTGAAGAAGTTAGATGCAAGATGCCTCATGCACCACCAGGATTGCACGTCGTTCCACTAGTGAGGGGGTTCCGTCCCATGCTGCATGGTGTTGAGGGCCGCCAACAACCCAGCATTGCGGTCTGTGATAAGGCATACATTGCGCCAGTCTTCCACCACCACCCTCTTCACATTCGCCAGGAACCATAACAAACTGGATGTGTTCTTACTCTCCACGATGGAAAATACCACCAAGAGAAGTTGGTCATTCGCGTCGGCCGCTACCGTGGTGGGAATGGTGCCCTTGTACCTCCCCGTGAGGAAAGTGTCATCTATCGTGAGCACAGGACGATAGAATTTGAAGCCCCAAACGGCCTGGGCGAAAGCCCAGAACACCCAGTCCAGTATGAAGCAGTTGGGCCCTCCGTCAGCATCTTCACTCTCAAGATTGTTTACGTACGTGCCGGGGTTTGATTCGGCAATCTTAGCACAAGGTTGTATGCCTCTTCGTATATCCTGTATATAGACTAGATGACCTTCTTCTTGGCTCGTCGAACATTGTTGTAGCTGACTGGATAACCAACCAGATTGGAGGCTTCCGACATCAGCATCTTGGAGGAGACGGACACGTCCTCCGCAACTAGGTGCCTGATGAGGTTTGCCACATATGCGGAAGTCACGTTCCAATGCTACCGCAGGGGCTTGCTAAGCTCACAAGTGTGGTCGATCAGCACCTTAACCCCAAAGACTGAGCCGAAGATCTTTGCTCATTGAGTGCTGTCCTTGCCAGGGCAATCTTCCACTACGCACTTCACTGCATATTGTTCTGGGTTGGACCGGTGCACTCGGTACACACGACTGATGGACAAGGCGTACCGTGCTATAGCTTGTTGCACGACTGCTTTGCTAGGGAAGTACTGCCCAACTAAGAGGATATCGACATCAAACCCCCACTAGGAGCCTTCTTCTTGCAGTAGTACGAGTGAACGCACCGCGATATCATCAAGTCTCGATGCCACGTAAGGCTCCACCGATGACACAATTCCCCCGGTTGGACCACCGGCCTGGTGTGCGTCCTCGTCGCTACCATCCGAGCCTGGGTCGACGCCCTCGTCGAACTCCAACCCGAGAGGCTGGTCCGGTAAATACTCGTGGCAGTCAATGCGGGCCGACCACCACAATTCTGCCCCCCTCATTTCACACAAAATTATGCGCGAGTCTTCCCCCCGAGACAGCACATTCCGTGCTACCATCTTCAGGTGTGGGCTGCGCTGGCTCGCTTGTAGAGGCCTCGGCATCATGAAGGTTTCTCGGCGCCCTACGTAAGAAATTCACGTACACCATTGGCCTCCTGTAAATGGCCGCCTCGCGTAGGGAGGCAATCTGGATGTACTGGCTCCATGCTACACTTCCAATCACCTTAACGAGCTCCCACAGGGCATTCGTGCAGGTGATCCCCTCGATCACAAGTTTCTTCGTCATTGCCTCCGTGACGAACTCACTCCGGATGCAGCTTCGAAGTTCCTGAATATTCGTCGCGTCGAGCCCCCCGTGCCCAGACCACCTTGTACTGGCATCTCGACAAGTCCAACCCATCGGATCCAGCCCGTACGAGACCATCGCCATAAAACACTACCAAGTCTTGCATGTTCGAAATTACCTAAAACCACAACAACCCCATCCATGGTTCGACCTGTTCACGGGCGACCCAGTCCGAAATCCCGAAATGTCATTAAAAAATGAAAATCTATTTTTTTAATTCTGGAAATGAATTAAATATTACTTTTTTCCCGGACCTCCCTTGAGTAATCTAGGCCATCCAGGACCTCCTCCTATAGATCTTAACCGTCCAGACCTCCCCTTGGAGAGTTGAGCCGTTAAGACCTCCCCCCCCTTGTGAGATCTTGATCGTTAGGACCTCCTCGTGTGAGATCTTAGCCGTCGGGACCTCCTCTTGTAGATCTTAACCCTCAGGACCTCCTCGAGGTCATCTTGGCCATTTATGTCCTCCCCGAGTTGATCTTAGCCGTTTAGGTCCTTCCTCAGACAATCTAGACCATTAAAGTCCTCCCTTGGAAAATCTAGACCGTCCAGGACCTCGCTTGAGAGGTCTTGACCATGTAGAACTTCCTTGGGGAGATCTTGATCGTTTAGATCTTCCTTTGGAAGATCTAAACCGCTCAGATCCTCCCTCGCTAGATCTAGACCGTCCCGGTATTCCCTCAATTGTTGTGGTCCGTTGGATGCAGCATCAACGGCCACGACCTCCTTCCCCGTTAGCGCGCGCGTTGTTGGGAGGACATGGACCGTTGGATCCAAGATCAACGGCCCATGTTATCTGGACCTGCGCAGGCGCGAGTGCGCGATTTCGTCAGGAGGTCTTGGGCCGTCCGATCCAGGATCAACGGCTCATGTCCTCCCGCTCTGTTATGGTTTTTAGAAATTTCCGTTGGACTTATTTGTGAACTGAAAAATGTAATAAACTTCTAAAATGCATAACTATTTCATTTTAAATCCAAATGAGGTAATTCAAATTTCTGTAGCTCTAGTTTGGACTAGACTTTAATCTAAAAATGGTTGTAAGTTGAGTTCAGCTCCAGAAAAATGATTTCATAAATAGGTTTCAAAATTAACTTTTAATGTTGCGTTTAACTTGTAAAATGCATAAGTAAATCTCTGTAGATTATTTTTGAGTGAATCCAACTTTGTTGGCCTCCTCTGTTAGTGCACTAAATGTTAGGATAGGATTTAGGCATGTCACTATTTTTAAAAGGATTGTGGGTACATTTTAGTTGTGCTCATTTTCATGTCTTTGAAAAATTATAGAAAGTGCATAATAGCTCCAAATGAGATGAATCCAATTGGGTTGTTCATCTTATGAGGTGCTTGATTTACTGTAAAAATTTCAATTGCACCACCTTTCTAGAAATTTTTGCTAACAATTTAATTATGTGAATAGTAGCAGTTTGCATTTTTAGAGGCTGAGCAGAATTGTTTTGCTCATATATTTTGCATTGAGAATCCAAATCAATTGGTTCTTATTGCTAAATTCTCTAAAAATCATTATCTTGCTGCTGTAAAAATTTCAGAGCTTTTGGAGCTTGTTTGCTGTGTTGTCTTCTTGGTTTTTATCGTTCTTATCGATTCTTTTCGCCTTTTCGATTAGGTGTTGACGAGTGTGTTGATCCCGTGAGCGTTACTCTACAGCAAACTGAGCATAACTAGCAAGGCAAGCAGTTTGATCATATCCCATTATTGTCCCTTTACTTTAAAAGTTAATACTTTGTTTCACTTATATGTATGCATGCTACTTTGTGTTAAATTATCGATTAGTCAAACCTATAGATGCATACTCTGTAGGTAAATGTTCATTCTCTACTACTAAGCCTAGGACTACCTCGCTGTGATTTAGAGTTCGATTGATGGACTCTTATCACTTAGTAGTTTACGTTGGATAGTGCTTAGAAATGCTTAGATAACGGTAGAAATGGGTGGTTGTCGACATTATGTCGATGACCTTGATCACACAAAAATTATTATTCCATTATGTCCATCTTGCGCTTTGTTACTTTGTAAACAAATAAAACAAAAATGAAAACAAAATTGTTATTGACTTGGGCACAATGGATGTTGATGTGATTTGTTGGGTGTGAACGGGAAGGTGCCTAAGTCCCTAAGGACCGAGTTACTTGTGTCACTAAGCCGAGTGCTTTTGCGTGCTAACCACACGAGGGGGATATAGGACCTCTCTTGACTAAGTACTTTGGGAGGTGTTACTTATGAGCTGGTCGGTGGGTGTGTTAAAAATGTGTGTGTGTGTGTGTGTGTGTGTGTGTTGGGAGGGGAGCATTAACAAATCGGCCATAGGCTGGTTAATGTGTCCTTATCCCCGTGGGCTGTGGCTCGTAATTAGCATCATCCATTGGAAATGTATCGTAGGACTTATGTAACATCCCAACTGTATAAACAGGTGTGTGTTTCAAATGTAAGAAAAGATGTAGAAATAAAAACTTTTTCTCACATCTTGAAACTCTTGAACTCACATGTATTCCTTGTCCAAGAGTTGTGAATTCCAAAAACATAAAGCTCTTGTTGATAAAAGTCAAACTCATTTTTCACTTGTCACAAATCTTGTGCCAAACCTTTGAAAATATTTTTCCTTGGTCCTAGAGTTGCTGTGGGACCCCTCTGAAAAATATCATAAGTTTTAAAACTTGTTTGATAATTTTTGGAGGTAAAACAAACTCTAGAACAACCTTTGGGAATTTCTGGAGAAAAATTCATTGCACAAAAACCTCTGGAAATTTTATGTAAGGTTAATCCTAATGTCAGCAAGCTCCAGTTAAAATTTCATAAATTTTGGAGTTGTTTTGCTATCTCAAATAATTATGCAAAGTCTCAGCTGTTGAAAATTGAATTCATAACATTTCACTGTTCCTTGGGCTAAGCCATTTTCCAATTTTGGGTTGAACCCAACCCACTCCTCTGGCTCAGCAGACCTCCCTTTCCACCCACTTGAGGTCGTAGCCGTTGGATTCAGATCCAACCGCCACGACCTCCTCCGCAACATTCACAGCGTGGTCCTCCCACCTCATTGAGGTCATAGCCGTTGGATCAGATCCAACAGCCATGACCTCCCTTCGTTATCAAACGCCCAAGTCCTCCACCCCATCGAGGTCTTGTGCCGTTGGATTAAAGATCCATGGTCATGACCTCCCCTCGCTGTTAAACCACTCAGACCTCCCACCTAATTGAGGTCGTAGTCGTTGGATCAGATCCAACAGCCCACGACCTCCCCTCGTTATCAAAGCGCACCAGACCTCCCCCATCTTGTGTTGTGCACCCTTGGATTTCAATCCAAAGGCCACGACCTCCACGTCCTTGGCTGTAGCGTACGCGGTTAAGTCCTCCCATCAGGTCCGCACCGTTGGATTCAGATCAAACGCCTTGGACCTCCTCGTCTCTTTTTCCTTTATGATTCGCAAGAATGAAAATCGGAGGGTCACGACCTCCCCACTCCAAATCGGGTGGCTGTGACCTCCCTTGTCTTTCACTTAAAACTTATCGTTTTAAAAACACAACCGAGGGCCAGGACCTCCCCGTCCTCTTTATCCAACGGTGGAGGCCTTGCCCTGTTCTTCTCCTAGCTTGGGCACACGTGCGAGAGCCATGGCAGTGGAGAAGGTCAGAGCCTTGTCTTGTCCAACGGCTCTGAGCCTGCACGCATTTAATGCGTGTCAGCCTTTCCGCCCCCTACGCCATGCCCTGACCTACCTACCCTGTCCTCTCCATCTTGTCCAAGCCATGGACCACGCCATGGGCTAAGCTCACCATGAGCTTAACCCTTGGCTCACGACCTCCATGTCCTGGGGTATAAGACCTCCCCACTGTTGCCCTTGGCTTCCTTTGCACACCATTGAGTTTTGCCTTGCCACTGTGCTTGGCCGAGCTTCTCCTCCACTGACCTCCTCCAAATCGCCATTGAAGACCTTGGAGCTCCTCGATGGCACAAGTGTTCCAGTGGCTCTCCTCTCCATTGCCTTTCTTCAATTCATGCCATTTCCCTCTGTAACCAAGGTCCTAACTTGTTTAGTTTGGGCATTTGCAGAGGTGGTTTAAGTTGGAGCTTGGAGCTTGAAGTTGGAGCTTTGGCCGTGGAGCTTCTCATCTTCTCCGGCACCAGTCCTCCTCTCCCACGGCTTCCTCAGCACCCTCTGGACCTCCAGGTAATCCTCCTGGTAGTCCTTAGAGCTTGCCACACGCTTGTATGAATGCTGCGGAGCTCATTATAGCTGTTGTCATGTTGGCCGTAGAGGTCAAATCGTGTTCTTCTCCGGCTTCGGCGTTCAAGGCCGCCGCCATTGTGAGAGGAGGTTCATCGTGTCGCAATACTATTGCGCACTCAATGGTACCCTTAGTTGTTGCTTGGCGAGGTCTCAGATCGCCGGCATTGACCATGTCTTTACGGTGAAGTTCTTGTCGGATCGTGCGGCCGCGCCGTCTAAGTTAAGGCAGATTTAGGGCGATAAATGCTCCATCATTGGGAGCATTTATCGCTGTCTTAACGCGCCTCGACCTCCTCGTTGTCCGTGCCTTAACTCCTTGCTCACAAGCACGACGCGTGCGCGAGCACCGTGGCTCGATCTCGGGCGTTCAAGACCTCCTCTCGTGAGGTCTTGAACGCCCGTGACCTCCTCCGTTGAATCTTAGCCGCCCAGCACCTCCTCGAGGTCTCGAGCCGTTAAGACCTCCGCGTAGGACCTCCTCGAGGTCATCTCAGCCGTTGAGGACCTCCCTAGCTAAATCTGGGCCGTCCCGGTCCTCCCTCTTTCGTTGTGGTCCGTTGGACGCAGCATCAACGGCCACGACCTCCCCTCTCGCTCGCGCGTGCGCGTTGCTGGGAGGACATGGACCGTTGGATCCAAGATCAATGGCCCATGTCCTCTGGACCTTCGCGAGCGCACGTGCACGTTATTACCTAGGAGGTCTTGAGCCGTCAGATCCAGGATCTGTGGCTCATGTCCTCCCCTGTCATTTTGGGTTTTTAGTTTTCCCGAAGAGGACTTATTTGTGAACTGAAAAAGGTAATAACTTCAAAAATGCATAACTATTTCATTTTAAATCCAAATGTAGTGATTCAAATTGTGTTAGCTCTGGTTTGACCTAGGCTCTAATCTAAAATTGGTTATGAGCTCAGTTCAGCTCCAGAGCATGGATTTGCAAATAGGTTTCAAAACTAACTTTAAATGTTACACTAAAAACTCATTTAACTTGTAAAATGCATAAGTAATTCTCTGTAGATTATTTTGGAGTGAATCCAACTTTGTTGGCTTCCTCTGTTAATGCACTAAATGTTAGAATAGTATTTAGGCATGTCACTATTTTCAAAAGGATTGTGGGTACATTTTAGTTGTGCTCTCTATCATATCTTTGAAAAATCATAAAACATGCATAATAGCTCCAAATGAGGTGAACTCAGTTGTGTTATTCATCTCATGAGGTGCTTGTTTTACTGTAAAAATTTCAATAGCACCACCTTTCTAGAAAATGTTGCTAAACAATTTAATTATGTGAATAGTGGCAGTTTTGATTTTTAAGGCTGAGCAGAATTGTTTTGCTCATATCTTTTGCATTGAGAATCCAAATCAATTGTTTCTTATTGCTAAATTCCTTAAAAATCATGCTCTAGCTTCTGTAGAAATTTCAGAGCATTTGGAAAATGTTTGCTGTGGAGTCTTTTGGTTTTCGTCGTTCTTATCGTTTCTTTTCGCCTTTTCGTTTAGGTGTTGACGAGTGTGTTGATCACGTGAGTGAACCTCAGCAACATCTTGAGCAAAATGAGCAAGGCAAGCAGTTTGATCATATCCCATTGTGTCCCATTATTTTAAAGTCTAATACTTTGTTTAACTGGTATGTATGCATTGCTATTTTGTTGTTAATGATATCGTTTAGTGATCCTATAGATGCATATCCTGTAGGTAAATGTTCATTCTCTACTACTAAGCCCAGGACTACCTTGCTGTGATGTAGAGTTCGTTGGATGAGCTCTCATCACTTAGTAGGTCACGTGTTGGTATGCTTAGAAATGCTTATATTACGATAGAAATGGGCGGTTGTCGACATTATGTCGATGACCTTGATCACACAAAAATTATTATTCCATTATGTCCATCTTGTGCTTTGTTAATTTGTAATCAAATAAAACAAAAATGAAAATGAAAGCTATTTGGACTTGGGCACAATGGATGATGGTGTGATTGTTGGTTTGTGGAATGGTGCCTAAGTCAACAAGGACCGAACATCTTGTTACACTGAATCAAGCATTTTTGCGTGCTAACCACACGAGAGGGATATGGGACCTCTCTTGGCTAAGTACTTTGGCGGGTGTTAGCTTCGGGTTGCATGGTGGGCTATTGGGCGAGTAGTAGTGGGTTATCCACTGCAAGGAGCACCACCCAATAAGGGGTGAGCATCTTTGATGACTCAAGATCAACGTATGGGGCGGTTGTATCCCCATATGGGCAACTCGTGGTTGACATTCAATATTGGAAAGGTCTCGTTGGACTTAGCTGTGCCGGCACACCAAAGGAAGTGTGCTAATAGCTTGGCGAAAAGGCGGTCTGGCGTGTGGGTACATTGGTACACACCTGCAGGGTTAAAACTATTCGAATAGCCTCGTCCTAGGTTATGGACACGCTTGGGGAAGTCTTTCGAGAGTTAGACTGCAACCTTTAATTAAAACTTGACATGGTTGGTATGAATGGGTAATTCATGCTATTGTTGTGGTGGCTATTGGGTTAGTCACTTCCAGGATTGTTGTTGTCACCTATCTATTGTTATTATGTTACTTGTCTCGTTGTTACTTACAAATTAAAAATGACTTGCAAAACTGCTTTGGAATCTATTTAAATATTGCAAATGAAAACTTGCTTTATGCTAAAATTAAGTCCAAAGCCTCATCTACTTAAATAAAGCTTGCATGTAGTTAAACTATAGTTCTGTTATACTACACGTCGCCTTAAGTAGTACATTCTTTGTACTCATTTGCTTTGCTTAATAACTTTGTTGCAGAGGAGGTAGGGCCCAAAGGGCTTTACTTTTGTGAGATGTGCTGCAGTTGGGAATCGAGCTAGGCATCTTGGTTGGTTGCCTTGTGGGCTAAAGGCAAACCTTGTGGCTCTCTTTTGTTTATCGCCATCTTATGGCATGTTGCTTCCGCTGTGTTACTTTTAGTAGTTGTATTTGGCCGGTCGGCCCCTTTTGTAATAACTCTATATGTTGTATGTCTTTTATTCTAGTTGTGCTTTGGTTCTGTGTCTTGAATGGAATTGATGCATGATTTTGTAAAGGGGTGTGTATACTGCATTCTGGGAAGTATACATATCTCGAAGACACGAATTATTATGTTTGTGATGCTAGGGTCAATGGATGACTAAGTATTACAAGCCTAATAAACCGGGATCTTCACAACTTAGCCGTGCTGACATACCAAAGGAAGTGTGCTTAATCATGTGGCGAAAAGGCGGTCTGACGTGTGGGTACATTGGTACACCCCTACAGGGTTAAAACTATTCGAATAGCCTCATCCTAGGTTATGGACATGCTTGGTAAGGTCGTGCAAGAACTAGACTCAACCATTTAATTAAAACTTGTTGGGTGGTATGAATTGGGTAATTCATGCTATTGTTGTGGTGACTATTGGGTTAGTCACTTCCAGGTTGTTCTTGTTGTTGTTATTATTATTGTATCGTTGTTACTTCAACAATTAAAAATGCTTTATCAAATTGCTTTCAATCTATTACATTTATTGCAAATGAAAACTTGCTTTATGCTAAAATGAGTCCAAAGCCTCATCCACTTAAATAAAGCCTGCATGTAGCTATTCATAGTTCTGTTATACTACACGTCAGTCTTGCGAGTACATTTTTGTACTCATTTGTTTTGCTTAATGACTTTGTTGCAGAGGAGGTAGAGCCCCAAGGGCACTACTTTTGTGAGATGTGCTGTGGTTGAGAAGACTAGCTTGGCGGTCCGGTTGGTTGCCTTGTGGGTTAAGGCACACTGATTGGCTTTTGTTATGGCCATCTTTATGGCACTTTTTGCTTCATTGCTTACTTAGTACTTCAGATTGTTATTTGGCCGGTCGGCCTCTCTTTTGTAATAATTCTATCTTTATTATATTAACTTTTGGTTTGTTGCTTTGCTTATATTCTATGTGTTTGAATGGAATTGATGCATGCTTTTGTAAAGAGGTGTATGTACTGCATCTTGGGAAGTACATATATCTCGATGCTTGGTTTATTTGTTTTGTGATGCTAGGACCAAGTGGATGGTTAAGCATTACAAGCCTAATAAACCGGGGTCCTCACAAAGTAGGTATCAGAGCCATCCTGACCGTAGTAACCCAAGCTTGGTCGTCCTTAGGATGCTTTGGAAAACTTATTTCAAAATATCAAATGGTTTATGAAAACTTAAGTAAACTCTCTACTTTTACTCCTTACCTATCTTAGCTTGCTCATCTCATCTCACTCTAATTTGAGCTTTAAAAGTTGTTTTCCCTCTCCTTCCCTCAAAAGATAGTTGTTATCGTTTAATTGGGTTTTGGGAACCAATGAGTTTGGCAAATTGAAGTGTGAGCTGCCCTTTTTCAAGATTTTGAAGTTTCTGGAATGGACATTTTCGGCTAGAAGCTTGGATGCAAAATCTGGACAGCAAGCCTCCAATTTCCGGACAGCAAGCTCTATGGTTTCTAATAGGGTAGAAAATGAGAGGTTAATCAACTAAAACTTGTGGGAATAAAAGGGTAAGAGGTGATACTAGTTAGCTAAGTATCTAACACCCCTTAGACGGTTTATTTTGCTCTTTAAGCGGAATTAAATCTAAAGTTGCATTCTGAAATTTTGTCTTCTTAACCGATTACTCGTTCATTCAATACGGGTTGGTCGTGTCGGGAAGTTGATCTTTAACCTTGTGTTTTCCTTGCTGTTTCTTAAGTCTTTTGGAAGCTTTTAGAATTGCGTTCTTGCTGTTGTAGTTGGCTTTTGGTTTTGGGTGCTGTTTGGTTTCCCTAGTGGTTGGATTTTTGCTTCCTTTAGCTTCTAGTTATCGGGTTTTGTTGCTAACCCATCACTTCGTAGCAGGATGTCTGGACAGACCAGTAGTGGACTAGGTCAGCAAGCTAGCTGGGATGAAAATCTCCCTAGCTCCAACTGTCCAGACAAGACTCGCAAGCGCCTCCATTCTGGCGAGTGTTACGGATTGTGGTCCCATTGCCCCGAGAAGCGGCAATCGCCTCCTTTTTGCCTTGGCTGTGGTGAAGAGGGGCATTTCACCGAAGATTGCGAACTAGGAAGAGTCAAGGTTTGTCAGCGTTGTGGTGAGGAAGGACACTACAGCAACCAGTGTACTTCTGCATGTCCAAACTGCGATGAAGACCACTTACCCGGAGATTGTCTGACTACCAAAGTTACTTGTTTCCTCTGCGAGGGAAGCGATCACTATCCCAAGGAGTGTAGCATGAACCTGGTGATTGCCAAGTCATTGGAACTACAGCGACTGCTTCTTCGGTCATCTGCAAGCATCGCAATCGCCAATGCCTCCAAACCAGAGAAATTCTTGGATGATTTGTCTGAGGAGCTGCGGGACATATTACCAGTCTATACCTTCCCCGACTTTCAGCTTGTGGTTGAAAATCCCGTTGTTGCTGTGGGCAGAAAGAAAAAGCCAAAGGATCGTCGCAAGTGTCAAGAGAAGACTCAGGGCGACTTCAGCAAGGTCGCCAATGTCACTTGTTTCTTCTGCAATCTCAAGGGCCATTATGCTATTAATTGTCCTAAGGAGCTCGCAGCAACCCCTCGTCCTTCATAGGCCGTGCCTCGATCACAGGCACCTGCGAGTCAGCAGCGCGGCCCCCGCAATTTCACCGATGTCACTTGTTTCTTCTGCAAACTCCAGGGTCATTATGCTAATAATTGTCCTAGGAAGCTTGGAGCAACCTCTCGCTTCTTTTCGCGGCCCGTAATCCGATCACATGCACTTGCAAAGCATCGTGACCTGAGGGTCGTTTGTACTCAAGTCAACTCCATCCCAGCTGAGAAAGCTCAGGAGGCACCTGGCGTCGTGTTAGGTACGCTTCTTGTTAACTCTTGCCCTGATATTATTTTATTCAATTCAGGAGCGCCTCATTCCTTTGTATCTCCATCTTTTGCCACTGTTGGTGATTTTTATTTCGCTTTTTATCCGTGCCCGTACCACCTCGGTTTCAAAAAGATCTTACTAGTCTATCCCGAACCCCAAGATGCCATCTGGGTTGTCATCGATCGTTCGACTAAGGTGGCACATTTCCTTCCCTATACATCTTAGGGCATCACATACCTGTTGTTGCTCGAACCTTGTGGCCTAAATGTACCATAATCCTTTTTAGATAGCTAGTCATGAGGGATGACTCAGTATAGCTAGTTAGCGGTGAGATTCCGTTGTTAGTGGATTTAACCGCATAATTAGTTCCGGGTTAACTGCATAAAATGCTCCGAATTGGCGGCATAAATCGCTCTACCAACTAACAACTATCATGCACCACCACCCATAGAATCAAGAAAGATCTCTCGGTCTGGCACTCCTTGTTATATCTGGACCTGGTAAGTTTCCCCCGTGTCGACTAAAGTGGGCCCATTTTCTGCCGGTCAAAACCAAGATTCGTACCGGTCACTTGGCTGAGCTTTATGTCTCGAGGATCGTAAGCTCGCATGAGGTACCGAAGGCGATCGTTTCAGATCATGGGTTTCTACTCACTTCTCAATTTTGGCATAGTCTACAAGAGGCTATGGGAACTCGTCTTGCTTTCAGCTTAGCATATCATCCCCAAACTGATGGTTAGACCGAAAGGGTCAATCAAGTTTTGGAAGACATGCTTTGTGCTTATGTTCTTTCCTATGGGAAGCATTGGGAGAAATGCTTACCATTCGCCGAGTTTTCTAACAACAATAGCTTCCAAGCCAGTCTCGGCATGGCACCTTTCGAGGCCTTATACGGGAGAAATTGCAGAACCCCGTTGTATTGGTCTGAGACCGGCGAGAGACCTTTCTTTGGTCCGGACTCGATCAATGAGGCTGAGAGTCAAGTTCAGCTTATTCGTGAGCGTCTTCGCGCAGCTCAATCCAGGCAAAAGAGCTATGCGGATCGCCGTCGTCGCGAGTTGAGTTTTGAGCCTAATGACTTTGTTTATCTCAAAGTCTCTCCTTTGAAAGGCCATCAACATTTCGGCGTCAAGGGCAAGTTAGCTCCTCGATATGTGGGTCCCTACCGCATTATCGAGAAGAAGGGAGCTGTTGCCTATAAGTTGGAGTTGCCTGCTGCACTTGAGGGGGTACATGATATGTTCCATGTGTCCCAGTTGAAGAAGTGCCTCCGTGTTCCAACTGAGGAAGCTCCGTTGGAAACTCTCGATGTCCAACCAGATTTGACCTATCGCGAGCACCCTGTTCGCATACTCGAAGAGGCTGAACGAAGAACTAGGAATTGTTCCATCAAGTTCCTTAAAGTTAAGTGGTCGAACCATTCCGAGGATGAAGCTACTTGGGAAAGGGAAGATCGTCTGCGTGCGGACTACCCCTCTTTCTTTTCCGAGTGAGCCAAATCTCGGGACGAGATTTCTGTAAGGGGGGGGGGAGATTTTGTAACATCCCAAATGTATTAATGGGTGTGTGTTTCAAATGTAAGAAAATGTGTAGAAATTAAAACTTTTTCTCGTATCTCGAAACTCTTGAACTCACCTATAATTCTTGTCAAAAGTGGTGGAGTTCAAAAACCTAAACCTCCTGTGGACTAAAGTCCAACCCTTATTCAACTTTTCACAAATCTTGTGCCAAACTTGGGAGAACATTTTCTCTTGGTTCTAGAGTTGATGTGGGACCCCTCTGAAAAATATCATAAGTTTTAAAACTTGTTTGATAATTTTTGGAGGTAAATCAAACCCTAGAACAGCCTTAATGAATTTCCTGAGAAAAATACAGTGCATAAAAACCTCTGAAAATTTTATGAAAGGTTAATCTTAATGTCAACAAGCTCCAGTTAAAATTTCATAAATTTTGGAGTTGAATTGCTATCTCAATTAAATCCCTAAAGTTGCAGCTGTTAAATTCAAACTCAATTGGCTGCACTGTTCCTTGGGCCGAGCCACTTTCCAAAATGGGTAGAACCCAACCGCATCCCTGGCTCAGCCTGACCTCCTTTCCCACGTGTGAGGTCGTAGCCGTTGGATTAAAATCCAACCGCCACGACCTCCGCCACGGTCAATCACCGCGAGGTCCTCCTCTCTCGCGAGGTCGTAGCCGTTGGATCAAATCCAACAGCCACGACCTCCACCTCAACCATCGTGGCCCTGTCCTTCCACCCCTCGAGGTCTTGTGCCGTTGGATCAAAATCCACGGCAACGACCTCCCCTTTGCATCGAGCGCATCAGACCTCCCACCCGCGCGAGGTCGTAGCCGTTAGATGGAGATCTAATGGCCATGACCTCCCTTTCTCATCTCGTAGCCGTTGGATAAAGATCCAACCGCTACGACCTCCCCTTCCCTTTTCTGTGTTGTGCCTAACAGCCCAGACCTCCTGCGCCTCAGCTCGTAGCCGTTAGATCCAGATCTAACAGCCACGACCTCCACTCTCATTTCATTACCGTCAGATCAACATCTCACGGCCACGACCTCCTCAGTGTCGTGATTAACATCCATGACCTCCCCCCATTTGATCAGCGCCTTTGGATGTAAATCCAACGGTCCTAACCTCCCCTTTTGTTGTGTTCCCTTGGATTGAAATCCAAAGGCCACGACCTCCTCGCTTCATTGTGTGCCATTGGATGTAGATCCAAAGGCCACGACCTCCACATCCCTTTGGCTGTACCGCGCGCATCGTTTCAGTCCTCCCCTCAGGTCCACGCCCTTGGATTCAGATCCAACGGCCAGGACCTCCTATCCCCTTTCCTTCAGACCTCACTGCTTCAAATCAGATCCGAGGGTCACGACCTCCCCAGTCCAGATCCAATGGCTGTGACCTCCTCCCTTTCCTTTTAAAACTTACCGTTTCAGATCTAAGGGTTGCGACCTCCCAGCCTTTCTCATCCAACGGTTGGGGGCAGGTCCTGTTCTTCTCCTAGCTTGGGCACGCGCGTGCGCCATGGCAGTGGAGGAGGTCAGTGACATGTCTTGTTGCCAACGGCTCTGTGCCTGTGCGCATTTAATGTGTGTCAGTGCTTTTCGCCCCTAGTCCTGCTCTGACCTACCCCCATCACCTCCATGTCCTGTCCAAGCCATGGACCGAGCCATGGGCTAAGTTCACCATGGAACTTAGCCCTAGTTCATGACCTCTTCACCCCGGGCTTTAAGACCCCCCCTTGGCCTCCCCCTTGGCTTCCTTTACACACCTTTGAGTCCTTGCTTGCGCCACTGTGCTTGTGAGCTCAAATCAACCGTGAGCCCTTGGCCGCCATTGTTGAGCATTGGAGCCCCTCGGTGACACAGGGTCCCTGGGGCTTTTCCTCTCCATTCCATACTTCAAATTGCGCCATTCCCATCTGTGACCAAAGTCCTAACTTGTTTAATTGGGACATTTTCAAAGGTGGCCAACTTGGAGCTTGGAGCTTGGAGGACTTCCCCTTTTGGCCGTGGAGCTCATCGTCTTCACCAGCTCCGATCCTCCTCTCCTCCGACCTCCTCAGCTCCTCCACGACATCCAGGTAACATCCTGGTAGTCTTTTAGAGCTGGGCACCCGCTTGTATGTTGTTGCGGAGCTTTATTTCAAGTTTTGCCTTTGGCCGTGTTGGTCATCGTGTTCCTCTCCGGCTCGCTGGCGTTTTAGGCCGCCGCAGCCGTCGAGAGTGGACCCATTAGGTGCGCAAGGCTATTGCACACTCAGTGGTGTCCTTGGATGTCGCCGGCGAGGTCTGTATCGCCGGCGATGACCACTTCTTTGCGTCGGGATTTTTGTCGGACGAGTTCGTCCCGCGCGTTGTCGTTAGGACATAGATTTGGTCAGTAAATGCTCAATCATTGGGAGCAATTATCGCTGTCTTAGCGCTCGATCTCCTCGTTGTCCTGCGCATTAACTCCTTGCCCAGCTGCCAAGAAGCGCTAGGGCTTAGGATCTGGACCGCCTAGGATCACCCCGAGTGAATCTTGACCGCCCAGACCTCCTTTTCAGATCTTGGCTGCTCAGACCACCCGAGTGGATCTCGAACCGCCCAAGACCTCTTCTTTTTATGCAGACAGTCCCGACCTCCCTTGAGTAATCTGGGCGTCCCAGACCTCCTCTTATAGATCTTAACCATCCGCACCTCCCTTGGAGAGCTGAGCCGTTAAGACCTCCCCTTGTGAGATCTTGACCGTTAGGACCTCCTCGTATGAGATCTTAGCCGTCGGGACCTCTTCTTGTATATCTTAACCCTCAGGACCTCCTCGAGGTCATCTTGGCCATTTATGTCCTCTCCGAGTTGATCTTAGCCGTTTAGGTCCTCCCTCGGACAATCTAAACCATTAAGGTCCTCCCTTGGAAAATCTAGACCGCCCAGACCTCCCTCGAGAGGTCTTGACCGTAGATCTTCCTTGGGGAGATCTTGATCGCTTAGATCTTCCTTTGAAGATCTCACCGCCAGTCCTCCTCGCTAGATCTCGACCGTCCCGGTCCTCTCTCAATTGTTGTGGTCCGTTGGATGCAAAGATCAACGGCCACGACCTCCTTCCCTTAGCTGCAGCGTTCGGGAGGACATGGACTGTTGATCCAAGATCAACGGCCCATGTTCTCTGGACTGTCTTGGCGAAAAGCAAGATTTCATCGGGAGGTCTTGGGCCGTCCGATCCAGGATCAACGGCTCATGTCCTCCCGCTCTGTTATGGTTTTTAGAAATTTCCGTTGGACTTATTTGTGAACTGAAAAATGTAATAAACTTCTAAAATGCATAACTATTTCATTTTAAATCCAAATGAGGTGATTCAAATTTTTGTAGCTCTAGTTTGGACTAGACTTTAATCTAAAAATGGTTGTAAGTTGAGTTCAGCTCCAGAAAAATGATTTCATAAATAGGTTTCAAAATTAACTTTTAATGTTGCATTTAACTTGTAAAATGCATAAGTAAATCTCTGTAGATTATTTTTGAGTGAATCCAACTTTGTTGGCTTCCTCTGTTAGTGCACTAAATGTTAGGATAGGATTTAGGCATGTCACTATTTTTAAAAGGATTGTGGGTATATTTTAGTTGTGCTCATTTTCATGTCTTTGAAAAAATTATAGAAAGTGCATAATAGCTCCAAATGAGATGAATCCAATTGGGTTGTTCATATTATGAGGTGCTTGATTTACTGTAAAAATTTTAATTGCACCACCTTTCTAGAAATTTTTGCTAACAATTTAATTTTGTGAATAGTAGCAGTTTGTATTTTTAGAGACTGAGCAGAATTGTTTTGCTCATATCTTTTGCATTGAGAATCCAAATCAATTGGTTCTTATTGCTAAATTCTCTAAAATTCATCCTCTTGCTTCTGTAAAAATTTCAGAGCTTTTGGAGCTTGTTTTCTGTGCTGTCTTCTTGGTTTTTGTCGTTCTTATCGATTCTTTTCGCCTTTTCGATTAGGTGTCGACGAGTGTGTTGATCCCGTGAGCGTTACTCTGCAGCAAACTGAGCATAACCAGCAAGGCAAGCAGTTTGATCATATCCCATTATTGTCCCTTTACTTTAAAAGTTAATACTTTGTTTCACTTATATGTATGCATGCTACTTTGTGTTAAATTATTGATTAGTCAAGCCTATAGATGCATACTCTGTAGGTAAATGTTCATTCTCTACTACTAAGCCTAGGACTACCTCGCTGTGATTTAGAGTTCGATGGATGGACTCTTATCACTTAGTAGTTTACGTTGGATAGTGCTTAGAAATGCTTAGATAACGGTAGAAATGGGCGGTTGCCGATATTATGTCGATGACCTTGATCACACAAAAATTATTATTCCATTATGTTCATCTTGTGCTTTGTTACTTTGTAAATAAATAAAACAAAAATGAAAACAAAATTGTTTTTGACTTAGGCACAATGGATGTTGGTGTGATTTGTTGGGTGTGAACGGGAAGGTGCCTAAGTCCCCAAGGACCGAGTTACTTGTGTCACTAAGCCAAGCGCTTTTGCGTGCTAAACACACGAGGGGAATATGGGACCTCTCTTAACTAAGTACTTTGGGAGGTGTTAATTATGAGCTGGTCGGTGGGTGTGTTAAAAATGTGTGTGTGTGTGTGTGTGGTGTTGGGAGGGGAGCATTAACAAATCGGCCATAGGCTGGTTAATGTGTCCTTATCCCCGTGGGCTGTGGCTCGTAATTAGCATCATCCATTAGAAATGTCTCGTAGGACTTAGCCGTGCCGGCATACCAAAGGAAGTGTGCTTAATCATGTGGCGAAAAGGCGGTCTGGCGTGTGGGTACATTGGTACACCCCTGCAGGGTTAAAACTATTCGAATAGCCTCGTCCTACGTTATGGACATGCTTGGTAAGGTCGTGCAAGAACTAGACTCAACCATTTAATTAAAACTTGTTGGGTGGTATGAATTGGGTAATTGATGCTATTGTTGTGGTGACTATTGGGTTAGTCACTTCCAGGTTGTTCTCATTGTTGTTATTATTATTGTATCGTTGTTACTTCAATAATTAAAAATGTTTTGTCAAATTGTTTTCAATCTATTACATTTATTGCAAATGAAAACTTGCTTTATGCTAAAATGAGTCCAAAGCCTCATCCACTTAAATAAAGCCTGCATGTAGCTATTTATAGTTCTGTTATACTACACGTCAGTCTTGCGAGTACATTTTTGTACTCATTTGTTTTGCTTAATGACTTTGTTGCAGAGGAGGTAGAGCCCCAAGGGCCCTACTTTTGTGAGATGTGCTGTGGTTGGGAAGACTAGCTTGGCAGTCCGGTTGGTTGCCTTGTGGGTTAAGGCACACTGATTGGCTTTTGTTATGGCCATCTTTATGGCACTTTTGCTTCATTGCTTACTTAGTACTTCAGATTGTTATTTGGCGGTCGGCCTCTCTTTTGTAATAACTCTATCTTTATTATATTAACTTCGGTTTGTTGCTTTGCTTCTGTTCTATGTGTTTGAATGGAATTGATGCATGCTTTTGTAAAGAGGTGTATGTACTGCATCTTGGGAAGTACATATATCTCGAGGCTTGGTTTATTTGTTTTGTGATGCTAGGACCAAGTGGATGGTTAGGCATTACAAGCCTAATAAACCGGGGTCCTCACAATGGCCGAATAATCTACCGAGTCCAAGCATCAAGCTCACAGGTTGTAGTTGGTAGGTGATCTCTTGATTATGGTAACTGTACTTCCATGTCATGAGAGGTGTAGAATATGGTAACCGTACTTCCATATCCTGGATAGTGCAAACTATGGTAAATGAACATCCATGTCTGCCGGGGCTTATGCCGGACGATGGTGATTGATGTCCATGTCCGGGCAGGTTATCCTCCACAATGGTGAGCTTCGGATCGATGGTAAATGAATGTCCACGACTTGGGGTTAAGCTCATCGGGCGGTCTAATGTAAGGATAAAGTATTGTAAAGGCTTTGTGATGATCGCTTAGTCGCACGCCCAAAGAAGCGTGTCATGGTCGACATTATAAGCTGATTATCTCGTGTGGGTGTACAACCTCTGTAGAGTGTAAAACTATTCGAGTAGCCGTGCCCACGGTCAAGGGCGGGCAAGGTGCGTTTTCACATGGTAGATTTTGGTTTTTGATTTCAAAAGAATAAATTTGGGAAACTAGGAGCAGTTGGGGCTCTCGGATAGTTTTCTGGCAGCTAAAGCCAATTGGGCAGCTAGAGCCTTATCCTGTGAACCTCTGCAGTTAGAGCCTCTATACTAGTGGTTGGTAGCTAGAGCCTACACTAGTGATATAATTAGCTTAATTATTGAAACTACTTTTGTCAAATATGCTTTATAAAAACTGTTGGAACTTAAAATATTGCTTTGTGCAAAAGAACCATATAAGCCTCATTTGTTAAAGCTATGCATATGCATATTTCTCAAGACTCGTGGAGTACTTTATGTACTCACATGCTACACTCAAACAAATCTCAGAAGTCTTCAATGATGCTGAGGACGACTACGAGTACTTCGCATGCGGGTTTGATGAAGGATATCCAGAGTACTAGGCCGCGCTCCCCCAGTCGAATGCTAGTGGGAAATTTGTTGGGTCATCACTCGAAGTTTACTCTTTTGTTGTTTCTGCTGCTGTAAGTCTCATGGTCTTTTGACATCTTTTGTAATAATTGGCCATAAGGCCAGTACCTTGTTACTACTTTTATGTTAATCGTGCTTCGAACTTGTTATCAACGTTGTTTCCACTGTGTACACTAGCTACTGATCTAGGACTAGTGCAGAAATACACAAAGAGTTCTGGATTCGAAAATCCGGTCCCGATAGCGTCATACATGATCGAAATAGGGGCCTGCTGAATGCAATAACTCAGCTACAACAAGGGTGGTGCATGAGACTCTTGGGTGCAAACTTCTACAAGCAGCTCCGCAATAAAGACTTGATGAACCTGTTCAAGCATCTGTGCAACTAAAACCAAAACAGAAAGTTCAATGCTCTCTGGATGATTTTGGATGAGCACACCGGGGAGCACAAAAGGGAGGCAACAAAAAGGCCATCTGCAAGATCTGACCAAGACCCTGAGGCATTGCCATAGATACCCATAGATGCTCCTGGTGTGACGAGGAAGACGGGGACGTAGGCGCAATGCTTCTCGGACTGGATTGAGCACGAGTCTAAGGAGAAGTGGTCACTGCTACATGACAAGAACGATGCTAATATGGTGTCATGATAACCAATCTAACTGAGGTGTACAATTGGGTTATGCGCGAAGCTAGGTGCCTCCCTTTTGTTGCTATTGTGGAGGCAATTCTTTGGGGTACCACAAAATACTTCATTGACTGAAGCAACAACGCGTCGCTCTCTGTGGTAAATGACAGAGTTCTGTACTCTGCCATGATCACCAAGTACATGGAGGAGAAGAGCAAAAAGGGCGAGATGCACTGAGCATTCAAGATGGGCACAAGGGATCTTCACTTCGAGATCATATGCAGGGAGAAAGGACGTTGTAGGACGAACCACGATAGGATCATCCACGAGTGCACGCTACACTGTGCTAGTAGTGTATGCACCTGTAACAAGTCTCTTCTTCTGCATAGACCATGCTCACATGTCATGGCCGCATGTTCGACAGTGGCGCAGTATACCGGTTAGTACCTTTCTGTATATTTCACCAAGGAAGAGGTGATGTAGATCTGGAATGCTGAGAAGTATGGCTATGGCGTGGTTGGTCATTTCACTGGCCATCCTACCTGGGAGCAACTCATCTAGGCCGCGGACATCGCTAGGCTGAAGGGAATGCTTGGCCGACGGCAAGTACGACATATCAGGAATGATATGAACGAAGCAGAAGCGGGACGTCGTACGAAGAAATGCTAAATTTGCCGGGAGTCCGGACATACCTACAAGAAATGCCCTACGAGAAGTGCACGGGATGAAGGAGATGTCGGCAGTCCGGACGACAACCACTAGAATGGTTTGTCTTCTCGAAATATGTTGTGCCGAATGTTTTGTATTGTCATTGTAATTTGTTGACAAACTATGTCTTGACGTCTTGTTGGAATGTATTTTACCAACACTACTACAGAAAAGGCCTTTACAGACGGTTCAAAAACGCCATCACAGACGGTTCCGTGAGCCGTCTGAGTTTATGGGTCAGTAATGCTAATGGTCATCACAGACGGTTCTCGAACCGTCTGTAATACATACTATCACAGACGGTCTGTAGATGCAACCGTCAGGATAGTCGACTACCACAGACGGCTCAGAGATAAAACCGCTCGCGATAGTCGATTACCACGCACGGTCCGTAGATAAAACCGTCTGTGATATTCGACTACCACGCACGGTCCGTAGATAAAACCGTCAGTGATAGTCGATTACCACGACGGTCCAGATAAAACCGTCGTGATATTCGACTACCAGACGGTCGTAGATAAAACCGTGCGTGATAGTAGACTACCACGACGATGCGTATATGAAACCGCTCGTGATAGTCCACTATCACGCAGCGGTTTCATATACTGAACGTGCGTGGTAGTCGACTATCACGCACGGTTTCATCTACTGACCGTCGTGTAAATCGACTATCACGACGGCTTCATCTACTGCATCGCCTGTGGTAGTCTTTGCATTGCTTAATCTATTTCGCTTATTGGCTAGCCTCAGAAATGCTAGCCATGCCCTCTCAAACAAGCACATCCAATTCTCATTCATTTCGTAGCACATCAAAATTGCATTCATTTCGAAACAAGCACACATCCAATTCACAAATCAATTAACTAAAATTAACCATTAATGTACATTAATTTACACACATGTACCATTATGTTCAATCTATCTCAATCAAGTTCAATCTGCTACACTCGTGGAAACTCCCATTTGGATTTATGACCGTCTGCTCAGAATGCCGCAAGGTGTGATCGAATTTTTATGAGCTCGCCTGCTCCAACGCAGCTTCAATATGTTTGCAACCCGTCGATATGAAGGTTAAATTCGGGCTTATATAAATTGGTAAGTATATATGAAATAATTGTTGAAAGATTGACAAACCCGAGGATCATTGGTGATCGCGAACCGATTTAGTAGTTGCATGTTGTGGCAAACATAGTATCCACAGACGCTATGCCCTGCGATCGCCGGTGGCACCGCAAAAATAGAATTGGTTAGTTCAAGAGGCATTGCTACGAAGTGTTATATAGGATTAATGTGTACTAGCTAGCAAGTACCGAATGTTTGATCATGTTGCGGCGTCCTTCCCTTGATATTCCATCCTCTAGCATGTAACACGTCGAACACCCTCGTGACTCCAAGAAGTTAGCCTTAGCCATTGCAAAGGAAGGAAAGACTACAATAGAGTTTCTATGGAGGAAATGTGTTTACGATGATTAAACTCCTGATAGTCGTGAAGTTGTGACTGCCCTCTGAGGGAATCTAGGTATATTACGATTTCTTTTGGTATAATTACAATTAGAATCCAATGGAACCTACATGTATGTCAAGATGGTCATTAAACCTAAGTTCGTGTTGCTTATAAAGTACAAATCAACATTAAGTATAGCCAGAGTGCAACACTACTTACTTTTGGTTGTAGGGCAAAAGTATGAATTCCTTGTTGCGTGAGCCATGAAAAATCTATAACGTAATTCTCGATTTAATGTTGCATTCGCCGTGATGCTTTGCTCGGAGACAACGTGTGGGTCGAGGAAACCTACCGGTGATTTCCTTCTTTCGCTTCACGGATCATGTATCTATTATACAAAAGCTAGGAGTTATATATAACATTTATCGATATTACACTTAACATTGACCGTGATTGTACACACTTACGATGGTCCAAAGATCGTATGATTGAGACGCCGAGCTCGCCGAGGTTGAAGAGACAGAACAAGTCGTCGAAGGTCACCGTGAAGACAGCGCCTTGATACACGTGGTTAAAATGATGCTCCTTGAACTTGACGGTGACACCCGAGCATCGTTGATCAACCGCTTGTTGGATCGCTCCATGTACCATGCATGCAATTCCGCAATCCAAATCCTAGGGTAGGGTCGTTTAACTTCTCGAGCAACGGCTCGCCTGGCTTGTATTTCCGGGCCAACGGCAAGAAGGGGATATCAGGAGAAGACTCGATCGTCTTCGATTTGCCCTTGCCCTTGCTGCCTCGCTTTGTATAGGTCGACTTCACAAGAGTCGATTGAGCACGAGGTGTAGATGCATGTGATGCAGCGGGCCCTTGCCATGTCAAGTCAGAAGCCGGTGCGATCCAAGTCCTGTGGACTTGATGCCGCAGACATTCCGTGAAGTTGACACCGAGCAGTAGCTCGTGCAGATGTCCTCCTTGGGCCATCGGATGAATGTTCCAACGGCTTGCCCTAGAGTCATGACCTCATCGCTTGGGGAATTTTCACGGACGGCCTCAAATTGGCACAAACACCGCCCACATTCACTTTTGCGAAACCCGAGCTAGATTTGCACTGCACCAAAGCTCCGACATCGATGGATACACTGCCCCAAGCAAGATCTAGGGCAACAGAGACATATCTCACTTGGAGCTTGCACTTCGAGCCACCCACGCATATAACGGTACAAAATTAGCTACTCCAACAAGCTTATGAATGGATTGAGCATTCCGAGATAATAATTATTACCGGATGTCATCGACGGAAAATATGTCATCACCTATTGTGGTAGGGTTAGGGTTGGACGCCAGCTACTACTCGGATGTTTGGGGGGGCTAGCTAGCGGTATAGTAGGGGCAGGGGCTTCCAACTGACTTGGCATTTGCAATCCCCTAATCCTTTCCTCAAAAGTCTCTTGCTGCTTTTGCTCGAACGCACGAATCCTTTCCTCAAAGGATTGACTGACTTTTTCATTGACCTCCGCTCTGATTTTTTCAGTGAGCTCATCTCTGAGAGATGCACGAAGATCCTCTCGTAGCTTTGCATCGTGCTCGGCTTTGGCTCTCCTCCTACTCCTAGGGTACGATCCTCTGTCCGCTTGGAACCATTGTTCCCATGTAACAAAAACACTACGCCTCTCGTGCGAATCTTGGATGCTCATCGCTTCCTAGGGCCGCAGAGAGTATATCTTTCTCCCTATCTGCTGGAATGAGCCTTGGGAAGATTGTGCACTCGGCGTTATCTCGCAATATAGCCCGACATGTCATTTCACTTCCTATGAAGTTATGGAGTAATTACAAACTAGGTAGTTCGATATCTTACCAAAGCGTTGGGACACTTCACGGTCTTCGGGTTTGGAAAGTACACTTCAGAGGGCGAATAGCTAACCTCGCAAATAACCACCGCTGTCGCCGCACATCGATCTCGAAATAGCAGGGAGAGATTCAAACTGCTTGCTTGCTGTTCCTGATCCCTCCATATTGGGGCTTTACCCGCATACCCAGCGGTGCCGAGTCTGTGGGGGTGCTTGTTTTTTGCTTGGAGGGCCGTGTCGCCGCACTTTCACTCTTAAATTCATCTGTCGCCTTCTTCGCCACAAACTCGCCCAGACTCTTCCAATAATAGATACTTGTGGAAGGGCGGCTTGATCCTTCTCCACGTAGTTCTTGACAAGCGTGTTTTGAAGTTCTTCCACGCTTTGCACGCTTGTAGCAACGCTGTCGTCGCCGACGAGTCCGTGAGTTCTACCGATCTCGAACGATGCAAGAATTTCCGTCAACACAGTTAGCTAATGGTCCGCACCACCTTCCACGAATCGTAGGTGATCTTGACCCGCTCCGTGCAACTATTCCACCATTCTCCGAATCGGCGCTGCTTTCGGCGAGGATTGATAGGGTCCCGGTCGATCGACTCCGTGATGGTAAATCGCCCGTGGGCCTTTTCGATATTCCTCTTCTTCTACGCGGTTGGATATTGTTCCAGAGGATGGTGCATCATCGCACACATGAAGCGGCTACCGACTCGTAATGAGCGGAAGACATCTTCACAAGAAATAGAACATCATGTGAACAAATGAAATCAAGATAAAGCTAAGATTTAACATTTTGATATTGCTATCGATGTAGAGTAAGCATTCCAATTAGAGCTCAAGTACAAACCCGATTATCAAAACAATTTCAAGACAAGACTATTATCATCACAGAGCATTCATCTCAAGCCCAACACACCACATTGCAATGTATTCCAAAGAGCGATATCAAAACAAATACCATATGAATAACTGACTAGAACAAATACAAATTCCTAAAACAAGTACAATTATCATGAAGGACCATGACAGATTATTGATAGAAATAGTTAGGAAAGGGGCATGGGGTCGATCGAAACTTCGGCATTGGTTACCTTTGGGCGTCGAGGAGAAGGACGAGCAGGAGCAAGACGAGCAAGAGGGCGGCGTCGAAGGGAAGGCCACTGCTCTGGGAGGGAGGAGGCGGCGGGCTCGGCGGTCAGAGGAGGAGGCTCATGCGGGCTCGGGGAGGCGCCACGGCCGAGGAGGAGGCGGCGGCGACGGATCGGGGAGGAGTAGCCGGCTCGAGGAGGCGGCGTCGAGGACGGTGGCGACGGGCTCGGGGAGGAGGAGCGAGAGGAGTTGAGAAACTTAATCGCTTGAGAGTGCGGGCGCAAACCCTAGCTAGAGTCCTAATGTAAATAGGGATGGACATCACGCACGGTTCTAAATTAGAACTGCTTGTGATACATTACATCACGCCGGTTCTAACTTAGAACCGCTCGTGATATGTGATGTATCATGACGGTTTTAATAAACAACCGCTCTGTGATATTGATGAATCATGCACGGTTTTAATAAACAACCGCTCGTGATATGTGATTATCACGCACGGTTCTAATTTAGAACCGCTCGTGATAGTATATATGCACGGTTCTAAGTTAGAACCGCTCGTGATATATGATGTATCACTGACGGTGTTAATAAACAACCGCTCGTGATATATATGTAGCATGCACGGATTTGATAAACAACCGCTCAGTGATACACATGTGAGACGGCCGTAGTTCAAACCGTGCGTGATATTATTTTGTATTGGTTAATATCTAGATCGTTTCATTTATTGGCTAGCCTTAGGAAATGCTAGCCATGCCCTCTGAAACAAGCGTAAAAGACAACAAGTACATGTATATACATCCAATTCACATTCATTTGAGAAACAATCACATCCATTTCACAAAGACAAATCTCAATTAATTAACTCAAATGAACTAAAATTAACCATGATCATCGTAATGTATATAGTACATATACACACATTGTTCAATTAATCTTTAAAAATTAGCCCTTCATGATGATCGACGCAGATGTAGCTAGTTTCGTCATGTTCTTCTTCCTCGACCCTTATGCCGCTTCCGAAAGGAGGCAACTCGTCAAATTGATTGTATTCTTCCTCGCCCACTACATTCTCAACTCCGACAATCCTCCTTTTTCCATGAAGAACTACGTGGCGCTTCTTATTTGCCGGTCGGTAACATAGAAGACTTGAACAACTTGGTTAGCCAAGATCTGAACGGTTCGTCTTTGTATCCGACACGCTCGAGGTCCACGGTAGTGACGCCGTATTTGTCGACCTTCACCGTGGGAGATGGACCCAACGGCACCAAATAGGGGATCTTGAAAAGCACGTGTCGAGCTCCCATATCTCCTCTATTTGCCCATAGTAGGAGCTCCTCACCCCATCGGCTTCAATGCATCTATGCGACACCATCGCTCGTTAGTGCTTTTTATATCCCGAGCTGCGTATAGAATGTGTACCCATTTATGTCGATCCTCGCCATGTTACAATCAGAATGTTGGCCCTTTTGCCAACCATGTCAAGATATCACTTGACGAGCTCCTAGCAAGTCGCTCCTTCAACCATTGGTTGAACCGTCTGCATGTGTTGTCTCGTGATCCAAACATCCGCCGCAGCGATTACATTGCGAAGCACGCCCTTGTCTTTGGTCGATATCTGGGACACTTCACCATGTGTTGCAAGACGTGAAATGGGCTTGAGCATACGATCCATATTTGGAGTGATTGCTTTCCTTCCGATGGTCCCGATACCCTCGAGCCTCCCCTCATGGCGAGATCGAGGCACACCCATCGGTTCGACTGAGCCATGTAATCGAGGCGTAACTCAATGACCTCTTCGGTTGCATAACCTTCGACGATCTTGCCCTCTGGTCGAGATCGATTTCGTACATATGACTTGAGAATTCCCATGAACCTCTCGAACGGGTACATGCTACGAGGAACACGGCCCGCACATCTTTATCTCCTCACAATATGAACAATGAGATGGACCATGATATCGAAAAACGACGGAGGGAAATACATCTCAAGATCACATAGTGTCGTCACCACCTCGCCCCGCAGAGCATCTAGTCCTTCGAGATCGATGACCTTCGAGCAATTGTGTTAAAAAAATAACACAACCTCATGATTGTCTCTGACCTTGATCGGCAAAATACTTCTAATTGCAACAGGAGCATTTGTGTCATCAACACATGACAATCATGAGACTTCATGCCAATTAACTTCAAATCTTTTATCGAAACAAGTTTCTTCATGTTGGCGGAGTAACCGACGGAACTTTCACGCCATGCAAGCACCGCACAGCCGGTTCTCTCGGCCTTGGACAGAGTGTAACAAGCGGGGAAGGTACGTTCGTCCTTTATCGGTCCTTGTTGGTGCTAACTCGGTCCGATGTCCATATCAACCAAGTCAAGCCGTGCGTTGACACCATCTTTTGTTTTGTCACGAATGTTCAAGAAGAGACCAATCAAGTCATCACATACATTCTTTTCTACATGCATGACGTCGATGCGAAGGCGAACTTCTAGGTGCTCCCAATAAGGTAAGTCCCAAAATATTGATCTCTTCTTCCACATGTTCTTCTTACTTGTCCTCGATTTACATCCCTTTCCAAGCACAACATCTAAATCCTTAACCATATCATAGACCTCTTTTCCGCTTAAATGCCTTGGAGCCAATTGTCCTCCTTCTCTCCGTCAATTGTTTCTTCATCCTGCGGTATGGGTGAGCCCTCGAAGGAACCTACGATGACGCATGTACACGGTTTTGCTTGAGTGATTCACCACACACTGGGTATCATCTAAGCGGTGAGTATGTGCTTTGGCCCTTTTGTACTCGGCTGAAACAGATTAGCAAGGGTAGGATAATCATTTATGGTGCGAACAACAAGGAACGTAAAGTGAAGTTCTCTCGCTTGTACGCATCCCATACCTGCACCTTCAATCCACAAGATTTTTAGATCTTCCATCAATGGTGCTAGGTACACATCAATATCATTCCTGTGTTGCTTCGCCCTTGGATAAGTATCGACAACAAAATATACTTCCGCTTCATACACAACCAAGGAGGAAGGTTGTAGATACAGAGCGCCACGGGCCAAGTGCTATGTCATTGCTCATATTACCGAAAGGATTCATTCCATCTGTACTCAATCCAAACCTTATATTCCTCGCCCGCATTTGAAGTCTGCAAACCTCCTATCGATGTTTCTCCACCGGGCGGAATCAGCAGGTGTCTTAACTTTCCGTCATTCTTACGCTCCTCTCGAGTGCCAATCTGACGCTTTTGCATTCTTTGGGTTCGCAAAACCGCTTCAAACGGGAATTACAGAAGATACCACGCCACCTTAGCAGAGGTCCTTTCTTCACCTCGATTCCTCGTCGTCATCGATTGCTTCTTACGCTTGTATCGGGATGCGTTGTACACGGACATACATGCATGTTTGTATACTCGTTACGGTAGAGGATACAATCGTTCGGACATGCATGTATTCTTTCTACTTCCATTCCCAATGGACAAAGAACCTTTTGGCTTTGTAGGTGGTTTTGGGCAACTCATTTCTCCTAAGCATGTCCGCTAAGAGACCTAACAGACTCAGTGAAACTCTTGTCGGACCAACCGTTGCTTGCCTTCAATTTCAGCGGCTTAAGCACGGATGACAACCTTGTGTATTCCGACTTGCGGCCGGAACAAAGGTTTCTCTGAGTCCTCCATCACGCCCGGAATTGAACATACTCCTCTCATCACAGCTTCCTTCGCATCGCTAAGCATCTCGATCTAGATTGTCATCGTGCGGCCTATCCGAATCGGAACCACAATCGATATTCGGCGGCATATCGTTGACTTCAGATAATATGCATATCGTTGACTTCAGATAATATGCTCTTCACCGTGATCGGTCCAACATGTATAACCCTTTTGAAACCCTTCAATCAAGTGTGCTTCGATCTGCGCTCGGTTGTTAAACATCTTCGATTCTCGCAATCAATGCATGGACAAGACATATATTCCGCCCCTTATTCAACATATCCTCCTCGGCGGCTTTGTAAAAGCAGACCGCGCCATTAATGTACTCTTCACTCACACGGTTCTCGGTGTACATCCAAATTTTCGGTCCATCACACGGTTCGTATTGAAAACCCCGAAAATAAATAAAAGGGTGATGACTTTCAAAGTATTTTCGAGGCTTAATTATGATTTTTTTTTCATTTTACATTTTTTCGGATTTTATTAACTTACATGTGGGCCCTACTTGTCGCTGACTCATTTTTATTTCATGATTTTATTTATAAAATCTATGGCGTCCCACATGTCATAGACTCGTTAGTTTATTAACTAAATGATTAAAAACAAGAGGATTAATTAATTTGAAGCTCAAAGCGGGCTTAGGGTGACATCGCATTGCTATATAGTCGTGGCTCTCGCCCTAAGGTCTCGCCGAGGCGAACCGACGGACGATGTCCCATGGAGGCGCTGAACTAGCGATTTCGCGTGAAACGTCAAACTACTCAAATTAAAGGATGCTTATGCTTCAAGATCTCACCTCGATCACGAGGAAGGTGTCAATGAAAGTCGGGAAGGTCCAAGGCGCGGTGGGTCGCCGATCGGTGAATGAGGCGACGCGGCAAGCTCCTCGGCGACAATATACAACCGAAATGGACCAGCCGGCTCAAATGAGGTGAGGCGATGTACTCAAACCGCACGCAGGCGGCGATGGACCTATCGTGGCGCCTAGAGATATGGAGATCAAGAAGACTATATCTGTTTTGGCCGGGAGGTGGAGCTATATATATACGTCTGTGGTGAGTTAATTATCACGGACGGTTTTAACAAAACCCGCTCAGGATATTGGGCAATATCACGATTTGTTCATGTTTGGAACCGCTCGTGAAGTATCACGACGGTTCTAAAAATAAATCGCTTGCGATATTGTGTAATATCACAGACGGTTCATGTTTGGAACCGTCTCGTGAAGTATCACGACGGTTCCAAACATGAACCGCTCGTGATATGACATCTTCACTGCAGCGGTTTTTAGCGCGAGAATAACATGAGCGGTGGGTATCAAAAACCGCTCGAGATTGTGTTTATCTGAGACGGTTTCGATGAACCGTCTGTGATCAGGCGTCCAGTATTAGCATTTCTGTAGTAGTGCAACTTTGTGATTTGTCTAAAAACTATGTGATGACGTTGTGTTAGAATGTTTCGTAAAATCATTATGATTTATCGAAAAACTATGTGATGACGTTGTGCTAGAATATTTTGTAACATGATTGTGATTTATCAAAAAAAACTATATGATAATGTTTTGTTTTAAAATAGGTCATGCTAATATTGTTTCTTATTTCTTTCTTATTATACCGTGTGTCCAATTGTAATGTGTAACTAACCTTCTTTCTGAAACCACCACCATTGTCTTCACTGGTGACGCCGTTGGTGGCGGTAGTTTGGTTAGTGGGTGTTGTGTGGCGGTTGAAACTATAGAATAACAATATAAATTTAAATAAAACAGTAGTAAATATTTAGCCCTAATTCTACACACACACAAAAAATCAACCTCCTGCCGCCAGTTGAACTGGCGATAGGAGCACTATCGCCAGTTGATCTGGCAATAGGGCTCTATCGCTATTCCAATTGGTGGCAGGAGGCCTATCGCCAGTTCAACTGGCGGCAGTAGCCTAGTTCAGCAAAACCTTGTCGCCAGTTGAAATGGTGACAGAGCCCTATCGTCAGATCAACTGGCAACTGATCTCCTATCGTCAGTTGAACTGATGGCAGTAATCTAGTTCTGCATTTTTTGCGACTTTTAATTTTGTAAGTTTTTTGAATCAATAGTATTTTTTAAAAAGGGGTTGTAGCTATTCTTTTTTATAGCTCGGCACCGTAACATAGCCCTATAGCGGCGCAATGGATCCCATGCTGTACCGGTGTTCACTTTTTAATGCTAGCTCCTGAGCCCCGGGTACCCGGCCATGAATTTTTTTTACGTTGTCTCGGCTCATCACAGAATTTTTAGCTGTTTTTGGTACATTTTCACCCCATATTTACCAGAGTGATCGTCGTCGGATTTTATTTGTAAAAATGACCACTTGTTGCACGGCCACCGTGCGGTAGTGGGTTCTGTAGCATTTTTTTCCTTTTTTTTAAAAAAATTCATTTATGTATATTTTTGCATGAATTTTTAATATAGCAAATAAGCTCCCAAAAATATGAAATTGTTTGTGGAGCCTCCTGACACAATGTACTTACTTTTTTAATTATTTCAAAATTTTATCAGTTCTAGATTTTTCTCGAAAATTTCTACAATCAGTATACATAAATGAATTTTCGAGAAACATTAAGAACAGATAAAATTTTGAAAAAATTACATAAGCAAGTACACTGTGTCGGGAGGCTCCACAAAAAATTCATATGTTTTGGAGCTCACTTTCTATATTTAAAAATTCATACAAAAGTATATTTCAATGTTTTTTAAAGAAAGCAAAAATTGTTATAGCATTCTCGCCACACAGTGACAGCGGAGGGGGTGCTATAGTGTGATATCGCATGGTGGCCGTACGGGAGGCCAACGGCGTGGAGGTCATTTTTTAAATTCCGCACGAAGATGGTCATTTTTATAATTATAGGATGAATTTGCACGATTTTAGCCAAAAAAAAAAGTCCTCACATGAATCGTATGCATTTGCTTGCGTCTTTGGTGCTTGCAGCTGCAGGTTTTGCACTTGCACTGGACTGTACTTCTTTCCATTCCGTTCGCTTCGAGTCTTTGAGCAACAAAATGAACATAGATTAGCAGGAATTATGCACAAGATTTGACTGGATTCAACTCACAATGCTCGCAGTACATTAATGTATTCTGTGGTGATGGCGATTGAATTCTAATCAACTGTAACGACAACAAAAAAAAACAGCACGCAAAAACCATCACTCTTCATAAGGCAATGTATTTTGTATTCTACTGCATGACCTGTTCCGTCTCATTTTTACCAGAAAGAACAGTGGGAGGTGGTTTACAAATGCTGGAGATAGAGAGAGACACATGGAAGAGGACAAGAAGAGAGCAGTTTGCTCTGGCTCGAGAGAGGGAGAGACAGGCATGGAAAAAGAAGCTGAGCAAAGGTCAGCTCTGAATCTGTTTCTCTCCGGTCTTATACTTGCGTCCCTTCAAGCTTCTGCTACTTTCCGCTGATGTGAGAGATGGACCTGGCTGCGTCTGCCTGTCTTCAACGTGAGCTGCCAGAATAATTCAATAGCATGGGAAGCAAGGATCGCACTTTTTTTTATTAATTAACTCCTTTTTATTTATTTTTAAACTTAATCTCCAACGCATTTTATTTCTAATTCTAACCCATTTGGTTACACTACTACCCATGGCGTGACAAAATAACGCTGTCACGTCATAAGATAAGTTCGCTAAATAGCACTTTTGGTCACGCTATTGGTCGTAGCGTGACCAAACAACACTGCCACGCCACGGGTGGCGGCGTGACAAAAGCTTGCCCTAGATACGGGCTAGCGTAACAGCGTTATTTTATCACGCCACGGGTGGTAGTCTGACAAAAGGGATTAGAATTAGAAATAAAGTGTGCCGAAGGTTAACTTTAAAATAAAATTTAAAAAAGATTAATTAATAAAAAAATCGCAAGGATCAGACATACATACCAAGAAGGGACACGGATCAGCTCCAAAGTCCAGAACTAGAACGGATGGACCAAATTGAGCACGGTCAAAAATAATAAAGGGATTAAATTAATGTTTAGATAAAACAAATAATTGATCATATAATTAGAAGATTCCCCTAAAGAACACGTGTAAATCTCCCTCTATGGTTAACATTAAAATTTTAGGTTCCGTTTGGAAAATTTTGGATTCTTACCGAATTTTGTGTAGAATGCTCAACGTCCACTGAGAGCGAGCGTTCTTACTCTTCAAAATTCCTACAAAATTCTCGAATTTTTTTAAAATAATATTATTTTAAAAGATAATTACAAAAATAAATAGTCATCCCAAAAAATTACAAAAATGGGCGACATGGACCCTGTTCCCTCCCTGTCGTCGGTCCAGCTCGCTATCGTCATTCCTGTTGCTAGTTCAACTAGCGATAGGCACCAGTTCAACTAGCGACAGGGAGTGGGAACACCCTAAACCCTAAACTAGTTGGTCTGTTTGTAATTTTTGTAGATTCTCAACGGTACGAAATCATTTAGACTCACAATAATATTTTGTGATCGTCGTATGTTGTTCTAGTGCGGTGAATTTCTGAAAAAAATTGTGAGGACGATTGAGGTATCAATGATTCGTAAGTAGGAAGATAAGTGTTATTGCGATGCGCCAGGGAATTCATACACAGTTGTACTCCTTGTCTTGCGCCTTAGCTCTCGCCGCGACGACGTAAGGTATATTAGCGGTCTAGAGGAGGTTGTGGGATATTCTAAATATGCTATATTTTTCGTACTTATCTTCTATTAAACAATGACAATGGATAGGTTTCTGGAGACGTGCATGTATGTAAACATCCTGGGTTACATTTTGGTGATATGCATGTCTAGACAGCAAGGTATATTAGCGGTCTTGACAGGAAGCTGTCACTAGTTCAACTGGCGACAGAGACTCTAAACCCTAAACTGGTTGGTGTGTTTGTGATTTTCGTAGATTATGAACGGTACAAAATATGTTAGACTCGCAATAACATTTTGTGATCGTCGTATGTTGTTGTAGTGCGGTGAATTTCTGAAGAATATTGTGAGGACGATTGAGGTATCAATGATTCGTAAGTAGGAAGGTAAGTGATATTACGATGCGCTAGGGAATTCATACATGATGGACAATTATAGAGAAATAGCACAACGATAACAACACGACAGTTGATCGGATAAGGGATTTACATGGCACATAGGCTAACGAACCAAGGATGGTACACTCATGTCTTTAGGAAATTAGAATTATATGGGACATATGGACAAAGAGGGTCGAACTACTGCGTGGATCGGAGCCATTTGCCCTTCCTTGCGAGCTCGGCGTTGTACTCCTCGCCGGCCGCCTTGGCCTTAACCCAAGAGGACATCTTCTCCATCCAGAGACCGTAATGCGTACTCCCTTCCTATTGTACCTGTGGACGGCAAGACAATTATGTGGTCGGCACGTAACACACATTGTACATTTGTACAAAGAAGTAAAGCGTGAACTTACCTATGGACGCGCGCCGGCACCCGTGCCCCCCCCATGGGGCTAGGACCTACTGTCGCAGACCGAACTGGCGCATGACCCGTTGCACTTGGTACTCTCCACGAAGACTTCTTGCACCAAGGCCCTCCGCGTGTACCAGTACACGTAGTCTCGCGTGCACAGGATCGACAGTCCTCCGAGCGCGCGCGTGTGCACCCTCTCCTGAGTGTACGGTGTCCAGATGACGCGGTTATCTGTCAGCTGATCGAACATCGCAACGTACTTCGGGTAGGACCCCTACGAAGTGATCGGCGTGTAGGTGACCTGTGGAATAGAACAACAGAAACTTATCACACGAAATTGTGATCACATTACGGAAAATAATAAATGATCGCGAAACTAACCCGTCGGCGGCACCACACCGTGCCCATGGTTGGCCAGTCCACGTTGTCGTCCTCGACGTATAAGCTGACCGTGTACGCTCCCAAGTCCAACTGTGGTCGTCCGATCTAGAAGCGCTCGAAGGACCACAACTGCAGAAGTAACGGGCATCCGGAGAGAATGGAGCTGTTCTAGGCCTGGTGGCATGCAGCAAATAGTGCACAGTATGTCGCGCACAGCACGGCCAGACCCCAGGCGTAGGAAGGTATCTCGTCCAACTCACGTGCGTACTGGATGTAGTACTTGTCGATGCTGTCGCTGCGGGACCCCAGGAACATGACTCACTCGAACAGCCACTATAGGTAGGCCTCGAAGTGCCTCATAACAATGACATCACATGCGTTCTCCACCACACGCTCGGGCTGCAAGAAGACATGCACACGTCAGCAAGGTTCACAAATGAATTGATGCGAGAGGACAATAGTTACGAAGACTTACGTAGAACTGACAGATTCACTTCAGCGTCAGCTTGTGGGGGCTGCTGAACTCTGTATACCCACTACCCGGTGGCAGCACATCGTGGAACCTCACCAGGAGGTCCATGAGCCACGTGGCCGGGATGTCGTACACCGCCATAGGGAAGCCAGTACAAGGCAACCCGATCAGATAGGTAACGTCTTGAAGGGTCGGCGCCATCTCCCCGCACAGAAAGTGGAACGTGTGCGTCTTTGGCCTCCAACGGTCAACCAATGCCGTCAGTAGGGCCCGGTCGTATGGAAAACGTCTAGACGTACGACCAAGACCGTGATTCTGGTCATCCTCCCACATCGCCTCAGCATCCTCACTAGTGGAAGGAGGCTTGCCGCTATCAACCTTCGTCGAAACGATTAAGAACAAATGTGTGTCCACCCAAAGTAGTCAGACTGCGATTGAGTGCATGAAGGTCAGAACTACACGTACCTCGTAACCCGACCGGTGCGGCCTCAGTGCCTCGATGGGCGTCTTGGCACCGCAACGCGCAAGCACAATAGGCGCCTCGCCCTCCTAGGGGATGATGGTACTGTTGCGGCTACGGTGATGCACGTCAATCACTGGGTCAAGCAACTCATAGTGGTCTACGTCCGTCATACCTGAAAATGTAGCAATAAACAAAGTTCATAATTTTATCATGCATTTTTACGTAGCCTATGTAGCAACTACGGATTTTCTTTACAATTTTAAGATGTGTCATGCTATTTTTCTAGTTTAAATGGTATTTTCGGCACTAACAAAATAATTATCGCGCACTAACAAAATAATAACCACACACAAATGGGAAGGTAAATAAAGCTGGGATTATTTTGATTACGCTCTACCTACCCTACTTAGCTACTCTACATTTTTTTTACAGATTTATAATAGACGTCTTCCTATTTCTGCAGATTTATCCTAAATCGTTCGAGTGCTGGAACATTCATAATATGTGCATGACGAACTAGATAATTTGACTATTTTTGCAGATATACCACATAATTTAACTAAAATTGTCTAATCTACTTAATTCTATGTCGCTATTTTTGTTTGCTAACCGATAAAGTTTTGACATAATGTACAAAGTTTTTTAAAAATGTACCTACAAGATGGCCGCCGGATTTGATGCTCTGTCAATCCTCTCTCCTCCGCGACGAACTAGCAGAGCTTCGCTACCTCTCTTCTCTCCCTCTTCTCCTCTCTTCTTTTTTTTTTCTAGAATTAAAATGAGTTTTGGACTGAATTTTTAGGGTTTTTATAGATGAGATCCTGTCGCCAATTCAACTGGCTACAGGAAGACTGTTCACTTCCTGTCGTCAGTCGATAGGGAGCTGGACCGACGCTAGTTCAACTGACGACAGAGACTCATTTTTGTAATTTTTTGGGGCAACTGACGACAGGGACTTTTTTTTGTAATTTTTGGAGGTAACTATTTATTTTTGTAATTATATTTTAAAATAATATTATTGAAAAAATTCCAAAATTCTCACGTTCCAAATAGCCTGTGCATCCATCAAAAATCCCTCATTGTTTTGTGCTTTAGATACCAGAAGGACAGAAAGGGGAAGTGCTAGCTCGTGCTGCCCCCTTGAAGTCTACATATATCTACTGCATGTAGGTAGGAATAGGACGTGACTTTGCAATCTGACGTGGATAACAAGATGGATCGGGAGTTCCTTTCCATAGATTTTCTTGCGCCTAGTAAGATTCTCCACCAAAAGGGAACATATTCAAGACAGCAAGCCATCGAAAAGATTCTGGGGGTTTTATGGTATTTGGAGAGACTGGATGAAAGCCTTGAGAACCAAAAAGGAAAATTATAATTTTACCGCATTTTCTGAGCAAAGAAAAAAGATTTTTCCTACGCATATGATTCTTGTGTTTTCTTTTAAATTTGTGCATTTCTCAAGAGATGAGGCATAAAAGCACGTATTTTTTGCAAAAAAATTCATGGTGGTACCCGCAGAAATTACGTACACTTAAGTGGGGTTAGAACTGAGAGTTGATCTTATTTGTACCAAGTAGTAGGTATAATATTCATATCACTTGTTTTCTTAGCCACCGCGCTTCCCTCCTCCTCATCGCCGTTGCTAGTGTGGCGGCCGCGGGAGGGGGGGGGGGCTTCCATCTACGGCCTCTCCTCCCCCTCCCTTCCCTTCCCTCTCCTCTCTGAGTTCTGCGCATTGGTGGCCGAGGAGGAGGCTATCACCGCGACCGCTGAGCTTGGGTTCATGCAGCGTGCAACGGAGATGATGCAGCTGGTGGTGAAGCTCCACGAGGACCACCACGTGTGCATACCGGGGGTGCAAGATCGAGGCGTTGTAGTCGTAGATCTGGGTGTCCCCCTCAAGATTTGTATGTTGTCGGGCACCGGTGGTCAGGACATGGTCGTCAACAGTGTCGATGAGGTGGTTGTCGTGGCGTGGGGCGTCGATGCGGTCATGGTCTAGTGGCACGGGGCTGGTGTTGCATCCTCCTGGTCAGATCTGGCCTGGATCTGCCTGGGCTTTACTTCCTTTTGCTAGATCAGGCTGGATCTACCCTTGTCCATGTTAGATTCGGCCGAGCCTGGTGGTGCTTATCGCGGTTGCGTGTGAGGTGCACGATGGGGGTGTAGTGACTCGGTGGTCGAAGCAGGCACAACGAGGTCTAGGTTGGCGACGTCAGTTGGGGCAACACTGCGGCTGCAGTGGCGTGACCCTATCAAGGCAGTGTGGCAGGCGGTGTTACTGCGCTAGTGGCGCATGGTTCTGCCCAGCGGCGCGTGTGGTGCTTTGGCTAACGGTGGGCCCCTCAGTAGAGGGCCGCGGTGGCATGTCGCGGCGGGCAGCGCGTATGGTGCTCAGGTTGGTGGTGGCCTCCTTGGTAGAAGGGTCACGATGGCTGCGTGGGTGTGCCTCACGAGCGCTGCGGTGGTGCAATGTGGTGGGTGACACGCGTCGACCGTTGGCGGTGGCATGGTGTCAAATCCCTCGGTAGCGTGTTGGGGCCGTGGTGTGTCGCGACAGTGGAGCGAGTGTGGGCAATGCGGCGGTGTTTTGGGCCAGCGGCGCATCGAGACAATGCAGTGTGCGTCGTGGCGGTGAAGGTGTTGGAAGTCTCACGACGACGAGCTCTGTGCCCTTTGGGGGTTGGTGCATTGCGTTGGGGACATCTGTGGCATCTTCGGCTCGCGGCGTTGTTGTTCTTGAGCTCAAGTTGGCTTGACCAGTTGGCGGGGTGGCATTGTGCTAGGTGGTGTCTTACCTCTAGCTTTGGTGTTAGTGATGCTTAGCTAGGTGTTCCATATGTGGTTCTCCCCGCGTGTGGGGTGGTGCTGTTGTCCATTAATTTCTCAGCTGGGCTTTACCCTCATACATTTTTTCCTTTTTTTTCTTTGTTCGTACAATTTTTACCCTCCATCTTAATGAAATGAATAATGGCAGCTCTCCTGCTATTTGTTTAAAAAAATATCACCTATTTTTAGAATTGAATTCCAAACGAATTTATATATTAGATGGATATGAAATGATTGCATAATAGCAAATTGTGAGCTTGAACCAACCTGGGATTATATCAAATTCTCTTTTGCCCAGAGAAACCCAGTAAGAACTAATAAAGAGACATTTGCTGGTCAGAAAAGAAAATATTAATGGACTTAGCAAGAAGAGTCATTGGTCAGGGTGCAAGTGGGACAAGTTACGGCTAGCCCGCACCGGCCGCCGAACGTTACGTGGATAGATACGGCATCCCGCTAAGTTTTACGCAGGTAGATGCGGCCCACAACTAATGTTGATTTTGTCGTTCAATGCATGCATGTCTCCGGTCGAGGCCATGAACCGGGACAGGAGGTCATGGCTGTTGGCGACACCAAGCTTCTGGCGCTCTCGGATCATCGCCGCTGCGAAACCATCGGCGAGATTGATGGCCTTCTTGAGCTCCCTCTCAGATCCGATGTTAAGCAGCTGCTTCATCTTCCACACCAACGGCGATGCTGCCGCGCCCCGCATGGCGGAGAGCCGCGACGCTGTGTCAAACGTGTTGGCTAGCTCCGACATGGGCATTTCTTGCTCGAGGTAGCCTGGGTCCAACCCAAACGAAATCTTGCAGATGGTGTCAAAGGCGAAGAGCTGGAACACGTCCTGGAGGTCGACCACCTTGGCGGCGTCGGCCAGGATCGGCGTGAGGCGGGTCTTCACCTCCTAGGTGACGATCTTGTAGGCGTAGGAGTGCACGGCGACGCTGCCGAGCTCGAGGCTAGCCATCTTGCGTTGGTGCCGCTACGTGTCGCCGTTGACGTTGAAGATGTCGTTGCCGAGGAGGGCGCCAAGGAGGGCGGTGAAGGGCTTTCCCTTAGGGAAGTTGTCGAAGCGGGTCTTGAGCATGTACTCAACATTGGCCGGGTTGGCGGTGACGGTGCAGCCAAGGATGTGGACGTGGACAGTGCTCGTCGGTGACTGGTGGAGCAGGTGCACGTACCAATCGCCCATTTTGGTGAAGTCCGTCGCCCAAGACCCCATCAGGTACACGTGGCACACATGGCAGCTGCATCATGGCCACCGCCGCTTATGGGCTATGTGGGTATGTGAACACGTAGTGGCGTCTGCAAATGACCACTTAATTTTTTAACTAGCCCGTGAGTGTTCGCTTAATGTTTTTTGCGGGACAGGCTAAGTGGGCTTGAGGACAGCCCACACCCACTTACACCCCTAGTCATTGGTATATCACAGGACCCGGTTCTTACATGCTAGATCCTCCCCTCGATTCTCTATAACAAATACAAAATTTCAAAAAAGAAAGAAAGAAAGGATAAGTAGTAGTCTCGATTTCTTTTATCGGCTAACCTGAATCTCATGATTTTATTTTTATTTTTTGTTTCGTTTTTTGGTAGGAACCCGTGATTTTATTAGAGCAAAATTAAAAGGCAGACGACACAAGGAAAACCACCTTGAATTGTACTGACTGGGCCGTTTGGACAGAAATGGACCGGGCTATTGGTGGCGGTAGGGGACAGATCAGGAAGGACAGCAATGCGGGCTGGGAGTTTGGACATGTGGAGTGATGGGCCAAACCATGAGCAGCTGGCTCAAACTTTCTTCTTCTTTCCTTGGTGCCTCGTCTTCTCATATTTGGCACCTCACGGTCAAGACAAAAAAAAATCATGTGCTTTAGGAAGTCCAATTCATTGCAGGTAGAAAAAACTATTCACTTCCACTTTCTATTCATCCGCTTTCCTTCGGTGAAAATGTGTTTTTCACTGAAAAAAATAACGTGTGCGTGTGTAGTGGTGCGCGCACGTCGGCGTGTATTCCTTATAATCGCCAAAAAAAAGAGTATTTTACACCGCTACTTGGCCGAGATTTTAAACTCAGATCAAAGTGACCCAACATACAGGCACCGCTATGTTCTCATCACCAGGAACTCATCCAGACTCCAAAATATAGCCACATTAACCAACAGGAGAATACGAATAATCTCCGGGGAAAGATCATTCAGATTTCTGAAGCATCTGGGCACCAGTTGCCGAGGATAACCTTGGTCATAGATTAAGCACGCATCACAAGTCACTTAAAAATAAAAATCTCAAGATGTACTGTACAATACATCCCTGCAATACTTGTTGGATTTGGCTTGAGGATGCCCATTAAGAAATGACTGTTTGTTCTTCTAATCCCATGAGTGCAAGCAAACGCCTCTCTCGCACTCGTCTCCGGATTCTCCATGCGGACTAACGGGTTCGCGACCCGTGCCGTGCCCATAAAAGACGATCGACCCGTTTCCAAATCTTGACGGCTTTGTTTTGCAGGACATGTTCTTGTTTGTATTAGAAACGTGTTGAAAAATTATTGCAAAAACAAAATCAAAAGCTACATCATCTAAGAAAAGAATCACAGTGTAATCGAAAGGACAGGTGCAAGCCCTACATAAATTAGAACTGCTTAACGGGTTACGATTTCGGAATAACAGAACCCAATAGCCCGGTAAGAATCTCCCGGCAAATTTTTTTTGAAGCAAGCTTTTTTTTTTTTTAAAAAAAAAAACTTTGCTTCTTGCCATCTCTTGCGACCAAAGCCACAATTAGTTTTCTACGGAAACCCGCAAGCAACTGGGAGAGTTGAAAACGAGCGCCCATTACGTTACTTGGCAAGTTAACGTACACAAATCTAGCTAAGCAATGGCGAGTACAATTGTACAATCTGTCATCATGTTGTCAGCGTACAAATTAAGAAATATATGGACGCCAAAAGGGGCAAGACAAGAAGAGAAGAACACCAAGATCGACAGCATAATAAGGTTGATAGGTGTCAGAGGAGATCATGGTGCTTGACAAGGGCTCCATGGACTTGGTGCTGGTCCCTTGTGGGCTGGCGATCATGTTCGGCTACCACCTCCTCCTCCTCTACCGGATTCTCCGGCATCCACACGCCACCGTGATCGGCTATGAGAACCACAACAAGCTCGCCTGGGTCCAGCGCATGGTGCAGGTAGAAGGATAATAATCTCTTGTTGAGTTCAATTCTCTCATCGATCGATGCTGAGATCAAGAAGTGCCATGGTGATCAGGGCTGGTTCTTGGAATTAATGGCAATATATATGCAGACGACGCCGGAGGAGACGGGGCTGGCGCTGAGCGTGATCTCTGACAACATCTCGGCGTCGACGACGCTGGCGTCGCTGTGCATCACGCTGGGCTCGCTGATCGGACCGTGGGTGAGCCGCAGCACGTCCAGGGCGCTCATGGCCGGCGTCGTCTACGGTGACGCCAGCGAGGCGACGGCGACGGTCAAGTTCATCTCGCTCCTCGTCTGCTTCCTCGCCTCCTTCACCTGCTTCATCCAGTCCGCGAGGTACTACGTGCACGCGAGCTTCCTGATGAGCACTCTGGGCTCCGACGTGCCGGTAAGCTACGTGCAGCGCGCGGTGATCCGGGGCGGCAACTTCTGGGCGGCGGGGCTCCGGGCGCTCTACTTCGCGACGACGCTGCTCATGTGGGTCTTCGGGCCCGTTCCGATGCTCGCCTGCTCCGTGCTCACGGTGGCCGTGCTCCACCTGCTGGACACCAACTCCGTGCCGCTGCACCACCACCGGTTCACGGCGAGAAACGAAGGAGTAGTACTGCAGCCTGGGGCCGCCGCGAGATCGATCGTCGCATGGGGAGCCAGAGTCAGCACTGCGAATCCGGCGCTCAGTAGCGTGGTGTTTTCGCCGGTTTCGTATCTCAGTTGATGGTGGAGAAGATTTTCCATGCATGATCTTGAAGTTTTTGTTGTAGCTGAAAACTGAGTGTGGAGCTGAATGAGATTTCGGAATCACAGATGAATTGGCTACGTTTTTTCGATACCATAAGATAAAAATGATTGATGGACCGATGTGATTCAACTGATGGAATCATTCAATGCTCTGTTGTTTTGGGGACAGATGAAATCCACCTAAATGCTGCAAACTTGTGAAAATCATATCTTCAAAGTTTTCAAAAATTCTCGGTGAACATATCTTGCAAATGATGTTAGTTTGATCCTAAAATTTTGCATGGTTAAAGAACATGGCCTCCCCTACATATGGTATGTTTTTTGGGAATGTTTGAAAACTTTTGAAGACATAGTTTTCACAGGTTTACAACATTTTGGTAGTTTTCACCGTATACGCACCCTGGTGGTTTTGCTATGCATTGTAGTGATAGTTGATGTCAAGATCATCTCTCACTTTCAGAATAGCTGATAATCTGAGACGCCCCTTTTGAGTCCAAATTTTGCTTAAATCAGCCGAAAATGCAAGGGTATTCAAAGAATGGAACTAGGTTACTGACAACATCAGTAAGATCATGGCGCAGAGCATGCCCAGCAAGAATTCATTCTTAGTTTGTTGAAACAATGCAGTTAGGTTGGTCATGCTGTACTCATTGTATTGCATCGGTCCAAATTTTGACAAAGGAAAACACACACCCCTCATCAAACCGTATTCCACCAAATCACACTAACTTTAACCAATAATACTACTATCCTTTTGATTATATTAGCAGTACACAATACATCATTGAACAGTAAGCCACTGCAATTAATCCAAGGGAAAAATTGCTCCAACCATACTGCAAACTACTCATCTAAGACATCAACCTCTGCAATCATAGCTCCAACTTGCAGCATCCAGTACACTTACATAAACCTTACGTAACAATGAAGAAATCAGCTGATCTATTACAACTGATCAAAAGGGGGGAAAACTCTTGTAGGCCTACCTGTCAGTCACAACTGTAGCAAATAATCGAAAAATTGAGATAGGTAAAACAGTTACACTACCAACAATAATCAATTCCAGCTGGTTTTCAGAACCCGCTGTCTACAAGTAGTTTGCATACATAGACCAGCACATATGAATATATGATGCTAGTTTAGAAACAGTCGCAGATACAGAAATAATGCCTGGGATTAAAGCATGGTGAATACAAATAGGCTTAAAAATAGTGTCAGAATATGAAAACATAGGCTGATAAGAAACGTGAGCCTTTAATGCAAATTTTGTACATCTGTATGAAGTACACAATATAACCGTCTAAAACTCCTGCTGGCTACCAGTTACAGATGACATTTACCGAGTAGAACATGACCGTTGCTATATGAAAGATATGATACCATCATTTAAGGTTATAACATCGAAGCATCCTTTTGTCGGGCAAAATACCAAGAAAGATAACTCCAATTAACACAAATTATCGGGTTAAGTTGCGTAGTGAAATGTGGGGAGGATCCTTGTGTCAATTGACGTGGAACAATAATACATCAATTAAGAAACCATAAAAGAAAACCATAAACATCACTGACATCCCAAAGTTAGTGTTTTTTCCCAAGCTGGGGTTAAAATTTCGACTTCCAAATGAATTTCTTGATGTAGCAATATAATCTCGCAAACAACCAGGTTAGGTGGCAAAAGGAAGTCATATTTTCGGTTAACCATCATATCATCAGGTGAGCATATGATTCCTTTTCATGGTCATAACAAATTTAGGATGAACAGCATCCTGACTTCTTTACAGCAGAGACATCATCCTTGCCACCAACATTGATGGTTTGTCCTCTCGGTGGAGCAGCAGGGTCATCGCCAATGTCGAGGGCCTTCTTGCTGACCACACGATAGATCTGAGTTAGAACCTCAGTAAAGGCGCTCTCAACGTTCATGGACTCCAGTGCGGATGTTTCCATAAAGAAGGTGCTTTCCCTCTCGGCGAAGCCCTTGGCATCCTCCACTGATACGGCCCTAAGGTGGCGAAGATCAGCCTTGTTGCCAACAAGCATGATGACAATGTTTGCATCCGTGTGGTCCCGGAGCTCCTTCAACCACCTCTCCACATTCTCAAAGGTCACATGGCGTGTCACATCGTACACGACAAGTGCGCCAACAGCCCCTCGATAGTACGCACTTGTAATTGCCCGATACCTATATAGGGAAATAGAACAAACTTTAGGTTCATGCTGATCAGTGATCACAGAAACATTGCAAAATTCTGTAGAAAATGTGCTAGTGAAACTTGTGGTTCGATTGAGAGCTGATCAAGTAAGCCATATTGGAGCAGGTTATACAGAACTTTTGTAGTAAAATTGCATTATGAGGATATATTTAAAAGGAAAAGGCAAACACATGCCAAATGCTCGTGTCCCTTCGTGCCACATCAAGTGCAACTATTCATCTGGAAATGATACAAGAATAATGCTGTAAACATCAACAAATCAAACTATACATGAATAAAGGAATATTCCTAGCAACACAATACTATTTGAACAACCATTAGGGGAATATACTATTTGAAGGAGAGCTGGTCAACTGCAAAGTAAGGTTTAATTTAGAGCCAGCCTTGCAAACATAAGGTGCTTAATTGTCTCTTATAGAGGTTACAACAGAGTGTTTTTATAAATAAAATGCCAGGAGGATAGCATGATTCAAAATTAGCTTACATATTGATACATCATTGTCATTATAAAATCTGACAATAAAAAAACATCATTTATGCCAAGAATGATATTGCATAAATTTGGTTGACACCGACGGTAGGAAATAAATTAGAATCTTCATGAGGACATCAGTCTTACAAGGCTTTTTTCTTCATAGAAACACAAAATACTCCCATGGTTAACATTCAAGATCAATGTAAATACAGGATTCAAGAAAATAGCATGCCTAAGAAAGGTCATAATTTCCCTGCTTCTATGCAATGTGATCAAAACTAGGGCAATGTTGCATGGGGCCAAATGAAATACTATTAGTCTCAATCCAGTAAAGCCAACGCCTACAAATCGTGAATCGCGCAGAAGAGAAAATAACAGAATCACCCAACCAACCTACAATGGATCAAGAGAAGAACCACAATGTGAGCATTTCCAATACAACAAGAAGAATACCCGCAATTTTTATTCAAACAAACCCCACCGCCCGAGTCCTACCGAAACGGATAGAATTTCCTCAAGAAACATGAAACGGCAAGCTATGTACAATAATCTGCAAGCCTAACCGCAACCCAACCAATATAGGCAGATAAACCAAACCAGCCACCAACAAGACGATGGTAACAAAAGGAATAGATTGGGGGGGCACCTCTCCTGCCCGGCGGTGTCCCAGATCTGGGCCTTGACGACCTTGTCGTCGACCCTGATGCTCCTGGTGGCGAACTCGACCCCGATGGTGGACTTGGACTCGAGGCTGAACTCATTGCGCGTGAACCGGGACAGCAGGTTGGATTTCCCGACGCCCGAGTCGCCGATGAGCACGACCTTGAAGAGGTAATCGTAGTCGTCGTCCGCCCTGTACGCCATCGCCCCGACCGAAGACAACCCCTTCCTTCCTGGCGGTGGCGGGGCCCGCAGCGCTTCTCGGGGCTGCTGCGGCTGCAGCGGTGGGAGAGGCGAGGGGAGGGGGAGGGGGAAGAGGAAGGAAGGAGGCGTACAAGAGAGGAGGAAGAAGAGGTGCGGAGAACATTGAGGGGACGAAAATAGAAAACGGGCAGACGGACGCGCGCCGCGCTGTCAGTCAGGTTCGCCTCGGTGGCTGACGGGCGTTGTTCGCTTGTTTTTGTTTGGTTTTTCTATAACCAACACATGCGTCGACCCGTCCGTAGGCCGCGCATGAGGGTAAGTGGTAACTGATACCGGCAGGCCATGTTCAGGTTCAGTAATCAGCATACTTCACATGAAGAACTGCAATAAGAATCCACCAAAATGAGATTATTTTTGCCTTCAAAAGATCAAATTATTTTTGCCTTCAAAAGATCAAATTATTTTTGCCATATTATTTCGACATCTCATGTCTGGCACTTGGTTACGTCTGTGTGACTTTTGTTCCCTGTTTTAAAAACAGGGATACTGTGCCATATAAAATAAACGGGTGTCCTATCTGTTACAATGTAATCGGCCGATTAGGCCTGTATGATCATTGCTATGTGGGTGGCCAAATGAATACCGGTTACCGATTTTAAAAACCATGAGTTTTGAGAATATGAACAAACTTAACCTTTCTGCCTGTATGATTTATGAACCATGAAACATTACTTCGTTTTTAGGTCATGTGTACGTGATTTTGCCGTCAGCCTGCACAAGGTTGGAAAGGAATTCTCTTGAGAGGCCCTCTCCCCGGGCCCTTGGACCCCTAAAGTCCTTCCCCATATAATTTATTTTTACAAGGTTAGCTCCATTACCAAAGCGTGCACGCACATTTCTGTTTGCTGTGGCTAAACATATTGAGACATACTTATATAAGAGAAAATTGTATCGTAGATATCTGAACTTGTAAAGTTATGCTACTTAGCTCCCTGAGTTTGACTTTTACTTTCTTAGTCCCCCTGAACTTGCGAGGTTGTGTCATTTAGCTCCTTGAACTTGCGTTGAAGCGAAGTTCGTCGAATGAGATGCCGACAACTTTGTCCCTTCCGAGTCCGGTAGACTTGTTCTTGACCAAGAACGATCATGCTCGCCGCCGATTCATCGTTCTCATCACCTCACGTTGACTAAAACGGATTCTTCGAGACCGAGAACGCACCGTGCTCACCATGCACGAAGTCCTATGAGTCTGGCACTGGGAATGTACTTCTCTCTCTCACGGCCGACTCAGAGAAGGCAAGGGCGAGGACAGCGGCAAGCTACGACGATGGAGCTCCGGCGAAGACGCGAGCACGATGCGTTCTCGAACTCAAAGATTCCGTGTTTGTCGATATGAGGTGACATGGACGATGAACACGACCAGAACGGGGCGGCGACGAGTATGATGGACGAAGTCACCGCCATCGCATCCGAGGAACTTCGCTTCAACGGTGCAATTTTCTCGTAATCAAAATAAGATGTTGAAACTTGAAAAGAGTTTTATTTAACTGCAAAGTGCCAACGCTTTCATCCTTAGTTTTACCGTCCAAAATTTCAGACAATTTATATGCATTAATCAACTGATCTCATAAAGTACTATAAAGAAATAAAACTTACATCACTAGAGATGTGTGCAGATTCTGGAGATCCATCCACTAGACTATGAACACAATCTTCCAGTTTTTGGCTTAAATGTCACCGTTTGGCATCGAAAAATACAGAACTAACTTCCTCCCGGGTGAAATAACAAAAATATCACCGTAGACATACCAACATGCGACATATGCGCGCTCCCATTGCGCGGCACCAGCCTGCCGTGCCCCCACCGGCGCGTAGCTCAAAAAACAGTGAGCAAAACAGTTACTGGCACTATTCACATACTGTTGACATACTGTTCACTCTGACCTTGCAGCAGGGGGTCCGGGCAATGGGCGCAGCAGGGGGCACGTGTCGCCTACCGATATGTCCGCGATGCCATTTTTGCTAATTCACTTGTGAGGAAGGACTATTTTTGCTATTTCGTCGTGCAATATTGCTATTTTAGCCAATAACTCCACAATCTCCGGCTTGACAACACATACTCAACCACCCTGCTCCTCGCCAGTTGCCTCACTGATAGCAACTCGATCGGATACATGATATGTTTCCCATCATATCTTGCAATTTGACAGCGGCACCTGATTGATCGTGCAAAATGTAGCTGAATCAATAAAGAATCTTTACATGAACACCAACTGTTCTTGTAAGTCCATGAAACACACCGTTTTTCCGCCATTGTTATTTTGACAGAATTGGCATGACAAAATATCTCCACAGATATAATATCTTCAGATTGGTTTGGCAACACCAGGTATATTTGAGCTCGACAGAGGACACTTCAGTGAATATCAATCCATCATCCTCGTGAATATTCCAATGTCATGCCTGGTAACAGGAAAACAAATTAGTTAGAAACCTTATAATTCTTCATTGGCCACAAACTAAAACAATAACGATCGTAGCTTTTCAGTACTTCTCACCTAAACTGATCTTAAGCTGTTAACATTTGACAAGTTACTAAGGATCATATCTTGCTGTCAAAAGTTCTTCCAACTGAAACATGCTTAGCAAGCTTGTCCCCAGAGACTGTTGAGCAAGGCTACCATCACATGACATAGGAAATATGCTCTATGTAGAATTGTTTCTCCTCTAGGTATCTACCTCGTCACAAACCAGTGAATTGCAAGCCTGAGATGTGGCAAATCACCAACTCAAATTATCTTTTTAGATCAGTACTTCAGTAGTAGGCCTAGTGGCTGATGTTTTATCTGTAGCCTGCAGTGCACAACATTGTCAACTACAGTTCCGTCAGGAATTCTTTGCACTAGATATCTACTCAGCGATCACCAGTAATCGCCACATGAACAAGAACCATCTCTAAAGTGGTGAAAGCGGTTAGAATCCCGCAATATGATCAGCCTGCCCTCAATTGTAGAGATATATTTGAAAGCATTGTGACAGTCTCTGCATACTCTGAGGTTTTTTATCACTCGGATAGGCCTCCCAAGAGGAATATTCAGAATACCATAAGCAACAGCAAGCTTCTCGCTATGATACTTGAGCATGTGCTCCTTCTCTTCCTCCTCCACATCATGCAAAACCATATCTGTAGCTGATACATAGCCAGCTTTCTTCATCCTCATGTCAAGGTCTTCCAGGAAAGCATATATCTTTTCCTTCTCAGGGTGCACACAATCACCAACTGAGAAAGTGTGGACTTTGTTTTGTACTTCAATCCAACTGAATCCAGGCACCTTCTTCACACCTCGCTCCTCCATCATAACTCTCATCTTCCCCACATCAAACCACTTGCCAGAAGATGCATATATATTTGAAAGCAAGACATACATGCCAGCATTTTCAGGCTCCAACTCAAATATTTTCTCAGCTGCACTCCTGCCTAGTTCATGGTTGCGGTGGATCCTACTTGCACCGAGCAATGCACCCCACATGGTAGAGTCTGGCTCAAATGGCATGTCCTTCATAAGATCCTGTGCTTCATCCAATCGTCCAGCCCGTCCAAGGAGATCTATCATACAAGTGTAATGTTCAGGTTTTGTTGACACACCGAAATCCCGGTGCATTGAGTAAAAGTATGAAATGCCTTTCTCGACCAAGCCAGAATGGCTGCATGCTGCAAGTACTCCAACCTGAAAGTCAAAATAAACAGAAAAGCATAAGCAGAGCACAAGAGAACAAGTGTCTTGTTTATTACTTTTACTAAACTAGGCCAACTCATTGTTGGCTTTTCTTGATAATGTTTTATCAAAAGCAAGTGAAATTGATACAGATCTAAGCAACGATTAACTAGAAGAGGATTTAAGATGAAATGTCATTATCTACCAATGGTGTGTTAGCAGCACTAATTGCATGTAGTGCAACTTTTCCAACCAATAGACATAAACAACAATGTTCCACGAAGGACATTCTTACTAGGGTGATATCATCTGGCTTGGTGGATGTCGTCCTCATCATATCAAAAACCTCAAGTGCTACCTTGCCAAAACCGTGTCGTGCATAGCCCGCAATCATAGTATTCCATGAAACTACATCCCTCTCCTCCATCTCCTCAAATGCATTGCGAGCGTCCTCCATGTTCCCACATTTGAAGTACATAGCTAGGAGTGCATTCCCAACAAAGCAACCCACCCCATACCCAGTCTTAACCAACCTACCATGCAGCTGCATTCCACACTCAAGTGCAGCAATGTCAGCACATGTGCTCAACACACAAGCAAATGCTGACCTATTCACCCACTCACCATACCGCCCCATTTCTATGAACAACTGCAGGGTTTCCTCACTGAGACCACCTTGTGAGTACGCAGCCAGCATCGCAGCCCACGAGACTGCATCCTTCTGTGGCATCATGTCGAAAATAGCCCTTGCCTCATCCAACATCCCTGCCTGAGCATACCCTGTCAACATTGTGTTCCATGACGCCACATTCCTGCAAGGCATCACATCAAACAGCTCCTTTGCCTCCTCCATCATCCTCCGCTGGACATATGCTGCCACCATTGCATTCCACGACACTGTGTTCCTCTCTGGCATGGCATCAAATACCCTCCTGGCCTCCTCCAGCATCCCATTTTGTGCATACCCAGACACAACTGCTGTCCATGTAAATACGTCCCTCACTGGAGCTGCATCAAACAATCTTCTCGCCTCCATCATATCCCCTGCCCTGGCATAACCCGAGACCATCGTATTCCAGGAAACAACATCCCTCTCTGGCATCCTATCAAACATCTCTCGGCCTCTCCCATCTGACCCCACTGCACATACCCAGCCATCAACGCGTTCCAAGAAATGGCATCCCACTCTGTCCTAGAATCGAACAACCCCCTAGCTTCCTGAATCCGTCCGTTCCTTACATACGCGGCAAGCATGCCGTTCCATGAGACAGTGTCCTTCTCCGGGGCAAGATCAAAGTAGTACCGTGCGAGCGAGACGAGCCCATGGTTGGCATGAGACGAGATCATAACGTTGTAGGACACCGAGTCCTTCACGGGCATTTCGTCGAACAGGCTGCGCGCGTCGGCGAGAGACGATGAGACCGCCAGCGCGTGGAGGAGGGTGTTGTAGGAGAAGGTGTCGGGGCGGGGGATGGAGCGGAAGAGGGGCACCGCCAGCGGGAGGCGGTCGTTGGAGGCGTAGCCGGCGAGCATGGCATTGTAGGTGGAGGTGGAGCGGCGGGGCATGGCGGCGAAGAGTCGCTCGGCCTCGGTGACGCGGCCGGCGCGCATGTGGGCCGTGATGACCTTGTTGCGCTGGATCACCTCCGCATCGGGCTTGCCTGAGCAGGCGTCCCCGGTGGCCGGTCGCCGGTGGCTCCTCTGCCGCGCGGCGGCGCGGAGCTGGCGGGAAGGTAGCATGACTGCATGAGTGTCTTTAAACTGTGGTCGTCTCTCTGAGAAAGAGACGGTGTGTCTCATAGATTCTTGTATAAATAACGCACACGAATGAATTTCATGTTTCTGGGACCAGAAATGAAACATTTTCAATGAAACTCTGCAATATTCTCGGGCAAGTCGATCTTCTCCATTTGGACAAACTAAGCTTCAGTGACACTTAGTGATAAATCAACACATTCATCCAAAGAAATTACAAGACAAATTTGGCCACATAACATTATAAAATACGACGCTTGTCCTTGCACACCGGAAATTGCTGTTTAGCTAGGACCACTCTAAATTGTGTCCATTTGCAAGAACACGCCAATTTTTTTTTTCTGAGTAATGGATAGAACAAAAACATACCCAATATACCCATTTTCTTCTTCCTTCTCTTTTGATCTTTTCACTCTCCCTCACTTAGCCACTTGGGCTGACACCGTCCTAGGCGTTACAGTGGCTTACCAATGCCGTCTAAAAGCAAACGAGAGATAAGAGGACATGAAGAAGAGCCAGGGAAAACGCCATAGGCGACGTTGGTTTGATTACGAGCTAGGGAGACGTGGAGTACACTGACAGGAGATACGGAAGCTGTCCGAGGTTGTGGGTCGCCGGAGACAACAGTCAACTCGACTACGAGAGAGAGAGAGAGATGAATGAAAAGTGAGAGGGTTTGCTCTCTCGTTTTAATGATTTTCTGCCTAAGGCAAATTAGACATTTCACATCTATTTTACCTCCCAAAGTTCAAGATTATGTTATTTTAGTTGGTATGTTTGTGTTCTGATGAACGGACAACAAATTTACAGCGACCATCAGCTAAATACCATGTGTGTGAGAGCAAACGCCACATTTTTACACCGTCGCCAATTGGGCCAAATTAGAATGCAGGGTGCCGAGGATTAAAATCTATATATATTATTTTAATATATAAAGAAGGATCATATGTTTTTGTGGTCGTAACTCCTAAGACTAACGACCCTTGTGGTCGTAAGGATTTCAGAGATTACATAATGAGAATTCTAGTCGGATGAGGTCGTATGCCTAGTCCCCGACCAGATGACTGCTCGTAGAAGCAATAAACTGGCATCTATATCTAACTCCAAGAATATTCCTTACCGTGTGATGAATGAAACACATATTATATTTCCTTCATACCACACGACGTTTCATGGCTCTAAGACACTGACAACAATCACCATACGGTTGAAGTGTCTCACAAACATAGTAGGACTTGGGATGAGGAAAACTGGTTCGACCTAGCGGACTATTCCAACCTCGACATGGACGCATACATCCGCACCATGGAAGAAAACTAGATGTCATCATCCTCCTCCTCCGCCGGCTCACCAACCGCAGAGATTGGCGAAATCGACCGGATGGATGAGGATATACCGTCACCAACAATAGCGCTTTCAGAGGAACCGCACGTTCCGACCAGTTCGGAACGTCCAAACGCCTCTACAAGCTCGGTCGATCTAACCAGCAAAAGCGGCAATGGAAGCCCAGCACTGCAATAGGAGAATCCATGTACTCTCGATATTATCATAGGCGACCAGTATTCGCTAATGGCTCCTACGTATTTCGGGGGCCAACCGACATCTGGTAAGAGTATCGATGAAGTTTATCACCGATCGTGAGCCAAGTGGGCATAGTGAAACTCAGCATACGATCGATAATTCGCCGGATTAGGCTGACTCTACCATAAAGTTCACCAGATGCAGTAATCTCCGACCGCTCTCCATCATGAAGGCTCCTTGTAGAAGCATTGGAAGGCTCTCCCTTAGCTACGACGGGAGTTCATCGGAAGATCATTGTTGGCGCCACGAAGTTAACACAATCAGATATACCAATCCGGATGTCATTCACGATCCTCCACTGGTTAACTCGCCACCACTTGCTGGTGGAAATGGTACGGACACTCAAGCACCAACTACCTGTGACGTCCCACCCTATGATATACAGCAAAGGTCCGGGAGGACCCCTTTTTTTTTTTTGAGTACCGCCTTTGCCGCCCGAGGAGGTGCCGCCTGACCTCCCAGAGGTCTTAAGACCTCCCGAGGTCTTAGCCACCAGACCTCCCAGAGGTCTTCAAGACCTCCCGGAGGTCTTGGCCAACAACCCGCCAGAGCACCTCAACAGATATCTCAGGAGGTCCGACAGATCTCCTGTGCCAAGTCCCGTAGGACTTCCCGGAGGTCTGCCTCAAGCACCGAGCTAGTCCCAGATCAAATTGGCTAGCTCGCATGTAACCCATACCAGGGGTAACCAAATCCATACAACAAGCTTAAAGAGAAGACAAACCAAAATAACACATATATTAACAAGTGGCCTTAGGGCCAAGGTTTGTATAGGGGTGCCACTAAAGGCTAACAACAAACGAGAACAACAAGACAAATGGAGGCGAAGACAAAACACAAGGTCCATTCGGCTAGCCCACAGGCTACCAAGTGGAGGACGCCACCCATCAAAGAAGGTCTTCAAGGGTGCTCCTCCCGAGAGCACCGACCACCTGAACTCCAACCTCTGCCGATCAAAACAAATAGGCACAAGCCAATGAGTACCTTGAATGTACTCAAGAAGCCATGGGTAAGGTATGCAAGTAATAATCATGCATGGCTTGACAAAGTGAGCTGTATGGTTAGTTTGCGTAAAGCCAAAGTGACAGTAAATAACATAATAGATTGCAAAGCTCAAGCTAGAAAGCATAATTCATAGTAACTTTTGATTTTTAAAGGGGACAGCGAGCACCCACTCACTCCCAAGGCACCAACCCAAGACCTCTCTGGAGCACCCACTCCAGAGTACCACAAGACCAGCCCCTGAACCACTATGTGAGCCAGCCATGACGCCTCTAGAGCCGGCCAAGGACTCTTCGAGGCACAAGCCATGACCTCTCACCAAAGCGCCTAGGGAAACACATTTTCACAAAAGAATTCTAACCCTCATTCAAATCTCCGCATGTCCATAACCGAGGCGCGCTATTCAACAGATTTACACTCTGCAGAAGTGCACAACTTTACCCACAAGAGGTAGTCGCTGATATTTCACATGTTACCTTAGACATGCAAATCAAGTGGAGACTACCACCGGCTTTTACAAGGTCCCGCTCGACTCGACCACCAACATTAAGGTTTCGCCATCACGGTGTGCGATAGCACCGGTGGCCCCCTCTTAAGCCATGGTGCTCCATCAACACCTCCTCTACCTTGGAACCGAATCGAAACAAGACCAAGACATTACTCGGTCCACCCCATAATGGACATGTGGTTGCACGGTTTGGTCCAGATCAATGGCTCCCAAGGTTCATCCTTAAATGGTCAGCCAAAGTGAGCATTCCACAACCCAAATGTGACCCCAAAGAACAACTTGGGGCACCCAGTGACTCCATGGCTACCACCCTTGATCACCTAGGTGACTCCATGGCTTCAACCCTTGAGCACCCACTACTCGCCTCGCCATCTCGCCCAAAACAAAACAAATTTTTAGGTTCAACTCGCCAAAGACCACCCATCTCGGCACAACATATTTTAAAGTGGTCTCGCACCACAAACAACACAACTATGGCTTCAACCCTAGTTGCTTATCGCTGGCACCAACCAAAGTTCCATAATTCATTAGTCAAGATTAAGCAATAATGATGATTCATGAGGAGACCCACGCCTACTAGAGCAAGGCTAAGCAAGAACGATACCCATGTTGGCAATAGCAATACAAGACCAACTAACAAAGACCATCCTAAGGTTGTCAAAGGTAACATGTGAACATGTGGATTACCAAATAGTCGAGGAGGCATAAAACCAAGAGGTATTTAACTAGAACCCAAACCATTTTATACAAATAGCAATGCAAGTTTAACAAATCAAAATACTTTTGCAATTGGGATCAAGATGGTCAAAGGTCCCATGACTTGCCTTCAATGGCGGGTCATTGAAGCTTCAACCGGTCTCTTGGATCTTCAAGCTCCTTAGTACCCACGGAATCTACATGTTGCAAAGAAAACAACTAAATAAAGCAGCTCAAAAAGGAACCCGAAAAGAACTAGCAAGAACAGAAAGAAAAGATCCACAGAAGGGGAGGTCCAACAAGGAGGAAGGAGGAGGTCCGAGAGGGAGGAAATCCCACGGGAGGGAGGTCCAAGAAGTAAAGGGCTCGGACTCAAGGAGGTCCGAACCAGAGGAGCCTGGAGAGCTTCGCTAGACCCGAGAGAAAAGAGGGGAGGGGGAAGAAATGACGAACAGGGAGCAAATAGAGGCCCCTGGTGCCCTATTTAAAGAGCAAGGGGAACAGAGCACCAACACAAAGAAACGACCAGGTTCAAGGTATTAGGACAAGGGCACACTGCCACAAGGTAAGAAAAGAAATAAAGAAAGCAAGGGATGTGACACAAAGTAGAAAAAGAGTACAAAGGTAGGTGGCAGCATTTAATGCGACTCAACCCACATCAAATGTACTTAAGACTGCCATAGGGGCCAGTCAAAAGGTGCACAGACCAGTCAAAGACATGGTCCACGGTCCAAAGAGGAGGTCCAAGGAGGAGGTCCAAGGAGGAGGTCCAAGAAGGAGGTCCTAGGACAAACAGGAGGTTTAGACCTCGAAGGTCTAAACACAAAAGGAGGTCTGAACCTAAGGGAGGTCCAACACAACAGGAGGTCTCGAACTCGAGGGAGGTCCAAACACAACAAGGAGGTCTGAACCAAAGGAGGTCCAAACACAACAAGGAGGTCTCGAACCTAAAGGAGGTCCAAACACAACAGGAGGTCTCGAACCAAAGGAGATCCAAACACAACAAGGAGGTCTGAACCAAAGGAGGTCCAAACACAACAAGGAGGTCTGAACCTAAAGGAGGTCCAAACACAACAGGAGGTCTGAACCTGAGGGAGGTCCAAACACAACAAGGAGGTCTGAACCAAAGGAGGTCCAAACACAACAAGGAGGTCTGAACCTAAAGGAGGTCCAAACACAACAGGAGGTCTCGAACCAAAGGAGGTCCAAACACAACAAGGAGGTCTCGAACCAAAGGAGGTCCAAACACAACAAGGAGGTCTCAATCTAAAGGAAGTCCAAACACAACAGGAGGTCTCAACCAAAGGAGGTCCAAACACAACAAGGAGGTCTCGAACCAAAGGAGGTCCAAACACAACAAGGAGGTCTAGACAACAAAGGTCTAAACACAAAGAGGAGGTCCTGTGGGATGAAGGTCCAAAAGATGCACAACGCAGAGGTCCTATGGACGAGAAGGTCCAAAGACACAACCACGGGAGCTCCTATGGACGGAGGTCCAAAAGACACGCACGAGGAGGAGGTCCCGACGGTTAGATCTCCAAAAGGAGGTCTAACGGTCAAGATCTCAAAGAGGAGGACCTCGACGGTCAAGATCAAAGGCAAAGGAGGTCCCGCGCCAAGATCTCAAAAGGAGAACTCCGAACGGCCAAGATCTCAAAGGGAGGTCTGAGCGGCTAAGATCTCCAAAGAGGAGGTCTTAACGGCCAGATCTCAACAAGGGGGAGGTTTGAGCGCTAAGATCTCCAGAGAGGAGGTCTTAACGGCCAGATCTCAACAAGGGGGAGGTCTGAGCGGCTAAGATCTCCAGAGAGGAGGTCTTAACGGCCAGATCTCAACAAGGGGGGGAGGTCTATTTGAACCTAGGGGAGATCCAAATAGGCAAGGGAATTCCTAAAGGACGCAGAGGAGGTCCAAGGAGTTCCTCAGGATACAAAGAGGTCCATGCGACATGGGGAAGTCCAGAGGGACTTAGGGATGCCCAAATGAACACATGAGTTGCCAATGGACGTTGAGAGGTCCACTGGGTGGCCAAGATAAGGAAAAGGAGTCTAGATAGAAGGCGGTCTAGACAGAGAAAGGTTTAGGCCGAGAGGAGGTCCGCACACAAAGAGATTCAAACCAACAAAGAGGAGGTCTGGACTACAGGATAGGCACAAGGAAAAGGTCCAAAGATCGAGAGGGTTTGAAACACAAACTGAGCTGGTCTAAACCCAAAGGAGGCCTTGGCCGACAAGGAGAGAAAGAAAGAGAAGGGCACCCAGGACACAAAAGAGGTCAGGAAGGAGAAGCCAAACCCTAAGGCACACAAAGCACAAGAGGAGGAAAGGAACACACCAACAAACTCCCAAAGGAAACCAAACAGATTTAGTTCAAGTTTAGATTAGTCAATTAGAGCTTCTTTTGAAAACTCAAAGTTAAGCTTTAAACTCTCACCAAAACCAAATGGTTATTTTTAATTTTTAAAACTCCTAAAACGGACGTTACAACCTACACCCTTAAAAGAGAATCTCGACCCCAGATTCGGCCGACTAAAGAATGGGTGGGCCGGGTTTCACTCACTCTCTTGGGAAGGGCTTGGTTCCATCAAGGGGGTTGAGGCGGTGCTTGGCGAAATGACCCCACCGCTAACGCTTGAAGCAATCGGATACCTTTAGTATACATGGTGTTTCGGGTCATTGTTGTCAGTCGAACTCTGAGCATCTGGATAGGGCGCTCTTTGAGAGTCCTTAACTCAACCGGAGGTCCCAAAACCGTGTTGTTCGGACATCTTGGTTCGGGGGAGGTCTTTGATAAGCTCGGGTCGTGACATCTTCCTCTTGAATGTCTCGCAAGTTCTTTTCAAGATTCTTCAATCAATAAAGCCTTGTTTACCGTGATCTTTGAAAATCTGCATAGTCTTTGCCAATAACACGAACCTTCAGATCGGGGTTGAGTCCTCGCTGAACTTCTTCCTTGGCTTCATCTGTGGCAATATCCTCTGGAGCATAGCGTGCACCGAGTGAATTTGTTGAGATACTCACTTCTCGACAAGCTTCCTTGCTTTAGCTCATGCTAAACTCGTTCTTCTTCATTTCTACCATCCCATCTCGAACATGAGAATGGCGGAAGGCTTCAAAACTCAGTCCAAGTGATGCTCGTGGTCTGCATGGGCGGCACAAAGTTCTCCCACCACTCTGTTCGGGCCTTCAAGCCGTGAGTTGCATACAAAACCTTTTCACGGTCATTGCCTTTGGGCAATGGTAAGCTTCTTCTCTGTTGACTGCAGCCAATCCTCAAGATCCAAGGGCTCCGGGAGCTAGAGAATGTTGAAGGTCGGGTCCTTAAGAAGTCCACCAATTTCGATCGAGGAAAAAGCTGGAGTTGAAGGCTGCACTCTTTGCCTCGACTGCTCTAGTTCACCAAGGCGAGGAGGGCAAAGAAATGTCGACTTTGTTGGGCCATCATCGACTCATGTTCTCGCATCATGGCACTCATCATTTGAGCTTGGGCTGCCATAAACCGCTCCAAACTTTGCTCGCAGTCTTCTTTGGAGGAAGAGGTGGTGACAAAGGAGGGTCCTCTGCTCACTCGACTTGTCAATGCCGGTCTGAACCATCTGCAAGAAGCTTCTCTGGTTTAAAAAGGTGAGAAAAGCAAGCACAAAGGTGAGAGGGAAAAGCACCAAAGGTGAGTTAAGACAGAGGAAGATAGATGGAACATTCTAGGTAGGGAAAAGTAGGTTAACCCGAAGAGAACTAGTAGCCAAAAGCTACTAAGAGGCAAGAAAACTCAACAAAAGACCCTAGACACTAGGCTAAGAGATGCTAAAACAAAAGGGTAGCCTAAAGACAAAGACTACTAAACTTAACCTATAGGGTGGTCCACTTAAAACAAGGCCAGACCTAACAAGATTGCTGAGATGAGGAGGTCATTTTGAGCTTAGAAACAAAGTTTCCAGAAAGGGTAAGATACAAGAACCCAAGAAGAAGCCAAGAAAAGGATAGCTCAGGAGAAGAAAAGAATGAATCAAGTTGAGGACAGATCGGAACAAGATAAGAAAAGAACCACTAATCAAATTTTAAGTTGGTTTGATTTAGAAAATAGCTTTTGAAACAGACTAAACGACCCTGCTAACAAAGGTTACGTCCTACAGTCGGCATGGAGCTCTGATACCACTTTGTGACGTCCCACCCTGTGATATACAGCAAAGGTCCGGGAGGACCCCTTTTTTGAGTTGCGGTACTACCGCATGGAGGAGCGGTAGTACCGCTCGGTGCTGCCCGAGGGAGGTCTGCCCGGACCTCCCAGGAGGTCTTTAAGACCTCCTGGAGGTCTTGGCCACCAGGACCTCCCAGGAGGTCTTCAAGACCTCCTGGAGGTCTTGGCCAACAACCTGCCAGGAGCACCTCAGCGTATATCTCAGGGAGGTCCGACAGATCTCCTGTGCCAAGTCCGTGAGGACTTCTGGAGGTCTCCGCCTCACAAGACCGAGCTAGTCCCAGGATCAAATTGGCTAGCTCGCACAGAACTGACACAGGGGTAACCAAATCCATACAACAAGCTTAAAGAGAAGACAAACCAAAATAACACATATATTAACAAGTGGCCTTAGGGCCAAGGTTTGTATAGGGGGTGCCACTAAAGGCTAACAACAAACGAGAACAACAAGACAATGGAGGCGAAGACAAAACACAAGGTCCATTCGGCCAGCCCAAAGGCTACCAAGTGGAGGACGCCACCCTCATCAAGCAAGAAGGTCTTCAAGGGTGCTCCTCCCGAGAGCACTGACCACTGAACTCCAACCTCTCACGATCAAAACAAAGCAGGCACAAGCCAATGAGTACCTTGAAGGAGGTCTAGACAGAGAAAGGTTTAGGCCGAGAGGGAGGTCCAGACACAAAGAGATTCAAACCAACAAAGAGGAGGTCTGGACTACAGGATAGGCACAAGGAAAAGGTCCAAAGATCGAGGGTTTGAAACACAAACCTGAGCTGGTCTAAACCCAAAGGAGGCCTTGGCCGACAAGGAGAGAAAGAAAGAGAAGGGCACCTGGACACAAAAGAGGTCTGGAAGGAGAAGCCAAACCCTAAGGCACACAAAGCACAAGAGGGAGGAAAGGAACACACCAACAAACTCCCAAAGGAAACCTAACAGATTTAGTTCAAGTTTAGATTAGTCAATTAGAGCTTCTTTTGAAAACTCAAAGTTAAGCTTTAAACTCTCACCAAAACCAAATGGTTATTTTTAATTTTAAAACTCCGAAAACGGGACGTTACACTACCGAAGGCAACCGAGCTGATGGATTTGCATCAGTTAATTCACCTGTTCCTACCCCACCGTGAGTAAGGAATCAAGCAGGGCCAACCGAGAGGTCCATAGAAAACTCAACTCATCGAACGCCCACCGCAAGTGGGAATCTTCCACGACCTTTGGTAACGATACAAAACCTGCAACGAGTCTGGGATATCCTGAATAATCTAGACCTCGCTTAGCAGAACTCTGTGTTATGTTCACTTTGCGCCGTGTCGGAAATCCTCCAACAAACCATGCAGTGTATAGAAATGTACCGAACAGAGAAATTCGCAAAGTCACACGATGACCTCATCCCAGCGCTCCTCTCTCAACAGGGAACAACATGGTCGAGCAGAGGATTGATCAACACCAAGACCCCCTCGTAGGTTCCGACCAGAAAATCACAAGGGAAGACGACTCTTCACAGCAGCCACTCTTCCTCATCAAGAGGAACGACTACTTGATTCAGACGATCTCAGACATCATCTGAACCAAGCAGGTGGTTAAAGACGTTATCATAACGTCCACGACCGGGTTGAAACATCGGATCCTAGATATGCAAATATGAGGAACAGATCCCTACCGACTATAATCCGCTCCTTTTCGAGAAGGCGCCACGACTCCATTACGTCAGCTTAACGCGTTTTTGGCGTGTCTCTGTTATTCGCTGGTCGGACGAGTTCCACCACCAACATAGAGAAGTTCAATGGGACTCAAAACTCATTGGGATTTCTTCAAATTTATTCTACCGCCATCAAGGCTGCTTGTGGTAATGACAACGTGATGAAAAATTACTTGCTCACGATCCTTGAGGGGTCTGCCCGGTCGTGGTTGCTTAACTTACTGGTCGAATCTATCTACACCTAAGAGTAGTTCTGCGATACTCTGATCGTCAACTTTCAAGGGACGTACGACCGTCCCGGGAAGGAGGATGATCTTCATCAGATGAAGCAGAAAACCAATAAAACTCTTCGACAATATATCAAGAGATTTAGTCAGGTTTGAAACTATATCCCAAAGATCGCAGAGTCTTCTGTCATCCAGGAATTTAAAGTAGGGCTGAGAAATCGCTGGTTTACGAAGGATATTGCAATAAATCCTTCACGAACGATCGTCGAACTTTTCGACATGGCAGACAAGTATACATCCGCTAGTGAAGCGGTCGAATGGTATAAAGCTACTGATCGAAAAGGAAAAAAATCCCCAGTCAAGCCTGGAGAAGCAAGAGAAGAAAAGCAAGAAATCTCTCAAGAACAAAAAGAATTACAAGCCCGACAACAAAAAAATCATTACGATTCCAGAGAAGCTTACCAAGGGCAAGAAAGATTTCACTAGTCAGAACAAAGCTAAGGCTTCGACCAGTGACTTCAAGAAAATTAAGAAGTGGTGTCCATTTCACCAGCAAAGAAGCATGATCTCAAAGACCGCCGCTTGGCAAAGCAAACTGAAGGATTACTACTCAAGTAAAGGACTCTTCCCTTCCATAATAGAACTCGAAGAATCAAGCTCCAAGAAGGACAAAGATGACGACGAAGAGATGGAATACCAGGAGCTGCAGCACACAATGGATATAATCTTCAGAGGATCCCCCTCGTACTAATTAGGACGTCATCTGAAGGCCGTGGAGCGGGAGGTCAACCTTGCCGAATCTCCAATCACCGTCAAGCCATCCAGGTGGTCAGAAACTGTAATCTCCTTCAACAAAGAAAACTGCCCCATCCCGTCGACTCGACCAGGTAGGTTGTAGTTGAACCTACTATTAACAACTGTAAAGTTAATCGTGTCTTAATAGATGGAGGTAGCTTTTTAAACATTCTATTTACGGGAGCATTGGAAGATATGCAAATTCCCAAGTCCAAGGTAAAACGTGTGAAATATGCCTTCCACGGTATAGTTCCTGGTTCTACCGCTAAGCCGATAGGACAGCTGTTTCTACCAGTTACGTTCAAAGGACTCGACAACTTTCGAATAGAAAAAGTTACATTTGATGTGGTGGATTTCGAAACCGCATACTGTTGAAAATATGCCCTGGAGGCAATCATAGAGATTATTATATTTCATTATGTTCATAATATTGGATAATATGTTATCATGTTCCTTGAATGAATCATCGACTATGAAGATTAACAAGTATGTGACTTGTTAGTGAAACTCTTTTAACTTATATGATGTCGTTCTAAATGAATCCCTGGTCGGATGTCAATGGTCGGAACACTATTGACTCTATCGACCAGCACATTGTATTGATTGATGACCATATTTCACCGGTCATGGATATAGGGATATAGAATCAATAATGTGAACACATGTTAGAGAACATGGGGTTGGATTGACCCACATTGAGACACTATTGAGATTGTTATAATTCTATGTGTCGTTAGTTGGTCTCAAGCAATGATGATATATAATCCTGAGACTTGAGATCAACATGGTTTCCTACATGTGTAATAGCACTCTTAGGGGTTGCCAATCGCTACTCGTAATTGGGTAGTTATAAAGGTAGCTTTCGAGTATGCTTTGAAACATGCGGAGGAATGTGACTGATCGGATATAGGATTTGCCCCTCCTAACATAACAGGAGAGATGTCTCTGGGCCCCTCGTTGTGGTCGGATAAAGTAAGTGCATGGCTATGCCACTAGTGGTCGAAGTATTCGACCATGTAAAGTTATTCGATACTCGATCGAGAAAGCATTGAACAGTCCATGGATGACACAATATCTCACCTGGAGTTCAACTAGATATCATGAGGCAAAGGGAGAATACACGAGTAGGTCGCTTAGTTCGATCAATTATGGACTGGTCGTATGGAGATATGAGCTAGTTGTAGACCGGTCGAACGTAATCACACAAAGGTCGTAACACAGTCGTGGGAGTTACGAATCGTCGTGACCAAATACGAATCGGTCGTGATAGAGATAGGACACGGTCGTAAGTGATGAGGACCTAGTCGAGATCATATTGCATTAAGGTTTGTCCGATATAATTTGTGTGTATTCGAAATCGCTATGTTACGCTAGGAACCGCTAACGACTCATGGTCGGAAAGGGTTTCTGAGTCACAACCGATTATGCATAAAGCTAACGGGTCACACACTTAACAGGTTGGAACAAAATGTGTTCAGATAGGATCCGTCATGGGCACTATATAAGGAGATGTTTGAGGCTATTGGGAGGACAGACGAGTTAACGAGAGTTGCTCCACCGAAACCCTAGCCGCCATCTTCCTGAGAGTTCTGCCATGCGACTTGGTGCTAGCACACCGCGCATTTGTTGTTCCTTCCCGGGCGGTGGATACCGAGAGGCGCCATCGCGGTTGTTTGTTGTGCTTGAGGACACCGCGATCTTCATAAAAATTGCAGATGTTACTAGAGGAGATCGACCAGCGAGGACGCTGGCTGATCGACTACGACCACTGCATCAACGTGCTTGATGCTGGATGATCGACTACGACCACTACATCGATGCACTCTACGTTGGACTAGGCTACTCCAACTCTTCTTCTGCTACTCTGCGCGCTTGGTGGTAACGATCTGTGATCATCTTCTTGCTTGCCTTCCTGATTTACGGGGTAGAATTTTTGAATTGTTGCTATCGTAGCATACCCGTATCCCTTCACATATAATACAATCCTCGGTCGTCTAGCTTTAGCAAAATTCCTGATAGCCACGCACTACGGTTATCAGAGTTTAAAAATGCCAGGACCGAAAGGAGTCATCACGGTTTGAGAAGACCAAAAAATAGCTTATACATGTGATCGGAAGTCCTTAGAATTGGTCGATGAACTTTCGACCAGGGAAACTAATATGCCTACCATGCAGGTCAAGCACTCGAGACCAAAGATGGCGTCAAAGCCTTCCGATCAGACCAAGGAGGTATCATTCGGCAACGACGCTCCTCTGGAAAGCGTCAACACACCGTCTGGGTCAAGAAACGCTAGCACGTCTGCCCAAAAGGTACTAGTCGGGGCAGCACTCAACCTCAAATAGGAAAAGTCGTTCATCTCCTTCCTCCGAGTAAATCAAGATGTATTCGCCTAGCAGGTGCCTGACATGCTTGGAGTCTCCAGGGAGGTGATCGAGCACAGGCTAGCCCTCCAGCCTGACAAGAAATCGGTCAAGCAGAAGCTAAGACGTTTCATACCTGATCGAAAAGAGGCAATCCAGTTGGAGATTGACAAGCTCCTCAAAGCTATGTTCATTCGTGAAGTCGACCACCCAGAGTGGCTCGCCAACCTTGTAATGGTTAGAAAAAGCAATAGGAAATGAAAAATGTGTATTAACTTCACAGATCTTAATAAAGCTTGTCCGAATGATGACTTTCCCCTTCCACACATTGATCAACTTGTAGACTCAACTTTCGGATGTGAGTTGTTAAGTTTTTTAGATGCGTACTCAGGGTACCACTACATTAATATTAGTAAAGACGATGAAGAGAAAACTTCTTTCATCACTCCATATGGCACTTGCTGCTATGTTAAGATGTCATTTGGTCTAAAAAACACTGATGCAACTTTTCAAAGGTTGATGTAGAAAACCTTTAATCCTTAGATAGGTCAAAATCTAGAAGCCTACGTTGATGACTTGGTCGTGAAAAGCATCAATGCTGGCAACCATATTTCCGACCTTCAAGAGACTTTCAACAACTTAAGAAGGCATAACCTTAAGTTAAATCCGAAGAAGTGTGTGTTCGGAGTTTCTTCTGGAAAGTTTCTTGGGTTCCTAGTTTCGACTAGAGGGATCGAAGCAAACCCAGCAAAAATATCAGCCATCGATCAGATGCGCCCTCCGAATATAAAGAAAGAAGTCCAAAAACTAATCGGCTGTATGGCAGCGCTAAGTCGTTTCATAGCGTGGTTAGGAGAAAAATGATTACCTTTCTTCAAATTTCTTTGGAAACATGGAAGTTTCGAATGGACTAAAGAGGCAGACGATGCCTTTGAAGAACTTAAGAAGTACCTTACGAGTGTCCCGATCTTAGTTTCTTTGAGATCGGGGGAAACATTGCTGATTTACGTAACTGCAACGCCGCAAACAGTCAATGGTGTATTGGTCGTAGAACGGGACAATGTCCAATGACAGGTATATTACGTTAGCGAAGTCTTACATAGACCAAAGAAAAGATACCTACAGGTACAAAAGTTGCTCTATGGTCTCCTTATGGCTTCAAGGAAACTAAGGCATTACTTTTATGCCCACAAAGTGGTCGTACCGACCGGATACCCCTTAGGTCAAGTCCTTGGAAACAGGGAATCGTCAGGACAAATAGCAAAATGGGCAGTCGAGCTTGGGGCGTTCGACCTCTATTTCATCTCACGAACAACAATTAAGTCCCAGGCAATAGCAGAATTCATCGCCGAATAGACAAACCCTGAACCCACCCAAGGGTCCGAGTACGAACACCACGACGAGTGGACAATGTATTTTGACTGTTTCTTGATGCTCAAAGGCTTGGGGGCTGGAGTTGTCTTGATATCCCCTACTAGCGAACACATTAAGTACGCCATCCAGCTAAACTTTCCTGCTACAAATAATATGGCAGAATATGAAGGTTTACTGGTAGGACTCTGAGCAACTCGTGCGCTTAGGATTCACAGATTACTAGTGAAAGATGATTTTCAACTAGTAGCGAATCAAGTCGGGAAATAGTATCAATGCTCAAGTACCAAGATGTCATCTTATCTGGCGGAAGTATGGAAACTCAAAAAGCACTTCTTCGGTTTCCAGATCCAACACATTCCTAGAAAGAAAAAAATTTCTGGCAAACCAGTTGGCACAGATGGTCTCCACAAGGTCACCTACCTCGCCCGGAGTTTTTCTCGAGTAACTCGATTCACCCTTGGTAGTTGAGCATTCTGAGGACATAGATGTTCCACTGGAGGTCGTACAAATCGATCCAAATAACATGGATACTCCACAGGTCGTACAGCACGATGACGGTAGAGATTGGATGATGTCGATCTACAATTATCTTTAGCATGGCATTATTCCTGAAAATGATGTAGAGGCTGATCATATAGCTCGAAAAGTGAAAGCATCTAGGTCCCTAAAAATTGTTTTGGTAATTAATGATAATATGTGAATTTGGGATTAACGTGTTTATTGAGTATTTACATGGTTAAGTCCTATTGGTGAGTTTGCTTACTTAAAGATGCATGCTAAAGGACAACATGAAGATCTACATGGCTCAAAGACAAGGTACAAGTAGTCTAGGATCCTTTTATATTTTACCGGTCTTAGGAGAATTGGTTAGAAGACCGGATTATAGGTTAAATGCCGTACTATTAAGAGGGATCGTGACTAGTAGCTTGATAGCTTGTTCTTGTGCAAATTGGATTAATTAAGGATCATGCATGCATTTGGATTTGGAGTTGGTTTTGGAAAAGCCAACTTGTTTTTCAAAGGAAAACGGTAGTACCGATGTTAAGTCAGCGGTACTACCGCTCAATGGTACGACCGGTTTGTAGTGCGGTACGACTACACATCGGTCGTTCCGATTTTTAGTTGGCGGTTTGTTTAAAACAGAAGTAATGTTTTTTGGTTCGGAGCTCTCCTTGATATTCGGTTGTACCGTATTTCAGAAATAGTAGTACCGCTCTGCGGTTGTACCAAATTCTATGTGGCAGTACGTTTTTTTCCAGAGAGCGCTTGTTTTTAGCGAAGTTGGAAACCCTCGATCGGTTATCTTGCTCCTCATGCTAAGATATGATCAAGCGCATGATAGTACCGCAACTTGGTTGGCGATCGCATCGCGTCTTTGGGATTTTCAATGGCTATGTCAGAGTAATTAATGCTACTATTCTAACCGTTACTGTGCTCTGACATAAGTGCGGTCGTACAGCTCCGTGGTTGGCGATCATACCGCATTCCGCTGAAAGTTGGGGATTTCCTCTCCAACGGTCATATTTGTTGGTGGGGGTTATAAATACCCCTCCACCTGCTCAAGGACAGTGTGCTAGAGTTCATTTATCATCTATAAAGCCTTGAGCATCCTCTCAACACTCAAAACACTCTTGTGCATTCATTGTGAGGTTGTTGAGTTCATTCAAGTGCATCCATTCATTCTAGTTGATCCTTTTGCACTTGAGTGTCGTCAAGCGAAGGCCATTGATTTGTTACTCTTGGAGTTTTGCTGAACTCCTAGACGGCTTGGTAGTGATCGCACGGTGATTTCTTCAAGAAGCTTGTGAAGAGGCTCGGTGCCAAGATTGTGATTGGCTTGGTGTTCGCCATCTCCGGAGCGGAGGAAGAACAACTAATAGTGAACGAGGGAAGGTTTAATTCGTGGAGCCGGTTTGAGTTGTCAAGCTTCCTCAACGTGGACTAGTGAAGACCGGCAAGTCTTCGATACCACGGGAAAAACATCATTGTCTCATTCGTGGTTATTTTTAGTCTTTACTATTTCCACATTTACATTTCTAGCTTATTTCTTGTGTTGAATTGCTTAGCTAGAATTGTATCTAGTTTAGACTAAGTTATTAATTGGCTTAAATTGTCAAAAATTTAAAACCTCATATTCACCCCCTCTAGTCGGTTATCCTTGATCCTACAAAAAACCAAATCATACACCCTGATCAAAAGTGCCTTGTATAAACGAGGATCTCACGGAGTGTTAATGAGATGCATATCTCAAATGGATGACATTAAGTTGCTATCCGACATTCATGGAGGAGTATGTGGAGCACATCATTCCTACAGAACACTGGTCGGTAAAGCCTTCAGGCAAGGATACTACTGACCAACTACCCTTCATGATGCAAAAGAACTCGTGACAAAGTGCGTACAGTGTCAATTTCATAGTCGACAGGTACATCAGCCGGAACAAGCTTTGCAAACCATACCTCTTTTTTGGCCTTTTGCAACTTAGGGACTAGACATTCTGGAACCTTTCCCAGGAGCACCCGTGGGCTTCGAATTCCTTTTCGTCATGATTTACACGTTTACAAAATGGATAGAAGCCGAGCCAATTGTTAAAACAACAAATGAAGCTGCTAAGAGGTTCCTCACAAAAAATATGATCACACGATTTGGTGTACCCAGTCGTATAATCACAGATAACGGTACCCAATTCTCTATCAAAAATTTTCAAGAATTCTGCGAGGATCTAGGTATCAAGATACATTTCGCTTCTATCGCTCATCCGCAGAGCAATGGAGCAGTTGAGCGAGCTAATGATATTATAATGCAAGGAATGAAATGCCGAGTGTTCGACTAGTTAACCAAACGATCAGGAGCTTGGGTTCAAGAACTTCCATCTGTATTATGGGCCATTCGAACCACGACCACTCGTGCGACCGGTGAGACACCATTTTTTTTGGTTTACGGTGCTGAAGCCATGCTTCCTCCAGAATTAAAAATAGGGTCTGCTTTAACTAATTGTTTCAATGAGAATGATCAGATACAACGAAGACTTGACGACATCAATTTCCTTAAAGAACGACGAAACCAAGCCCTCATACGATCGGCAGTTTACCAACAAGCCATGCGAAGGTACCACAGTCGTAAGGTGCAACCTCGCAGTCTAGCTACAGGTAATCTGGTTCTACGAAAGATTCAGAACCAAGCTAATCGCAATAAACTTTCTCCCAAATGGGAAGATCTATACACTGTGGTCATCACCAGACTTGGTTCGGTACGACTAGCTATGTCAGACGGACGTGTTTTGTCAAACTCTTGGAATATTGACCAACCGCGTAAGTTCTTTATATAATTATATTTTACATTTTTTCATTTTTAATAAAGATGCATTTCCTTTTCCTACCCGACAAATGATATTGTTTATATGACTGTCTCATAATCTAGTTTGCATACTATTATTGTCTAATTGGTCGGAGAAAACTAAATTCTCTCTGATATCCTTTTTTAATGATCTTTATTACTCTGTGGCTACAACATATAAGTCAAACGCCGTAAGGGTCCTAGTCGTGACTATTCAGTCAATTGTTCTCACGCGTGACCAATACTCTTTTCTTAAAGAAATATACGAGTAAAAGAAGCATCACACAGGCAACTACATATAGTACTTTACATGCTTAAGATTTCGGAGACTACATTTCTTACCTTCAACATTCTGTTCCACTCTCGTTTTGGCTACTGGTCGAGACACAGAAAGCCTCCTAGTCGAAGTCTCTCCTTCTCCGCACGTAGTCCTGCCCACTGGAAGGAGCTTCCTAGCGACAATCCTTTTCTTATGATCCTCGCTGCTAGTCGGAACTTGAGCAATAGCACATTTCACGAAGTGTTTCTCTTAGTCTCTAGTTCTTAGCAACCCTTACGACCAGTTTTGGATAATATATATAAACAAGTTTGTCGTTTTTTCATACATTTTTGCATGATTTCTTATCATTAGTACAAGTCTTATACATCTTCCAACCACATAAGGTACTACACAGTATTTTGATTATGGAAAAGATCTCAAACTAGTCGAAATCATGCGCTAGTTTCGACTACATTGATTTTCTATTGATACTTAAATCATTTTTATAACATAATCAGCATATACTTTGTACCGTGGTCGTAGCTATTGCCTATTTTTTTGGTCTACTGCTTCTTTAGTAAAGTTTTTCTACTAATACAAGCAGTTGGGGGCTAGAAAATATATGAGTGCTCAGCAAATTTAAGAAGACAAAACAAAGACTTCATTGATGATAAAAGGTAAGGTTTTTTTTTTCACAAAAGTCTAAATATTACAATCATCTACTTCTCGGAGCCACCAGATTGGTCGCTGCACGTTGGAGACCCGACCTCCACGTCCTCTGCAACCTTACTTCCGAGAGGTGTCATTTCCTCGAAAAGTTTAGTTGCTTCATTTTCTGAGCAGTTGAAGTCTTCCTCAACAGCTTAGAAATTTATGGTGGGGTCAGAGCCCTTTAGTTTTGCCAAAGCAAAACTGACTCCATTTTTTGCAGCTTCAAACTAAGTATGTGCATGGTTCTCCTGAGTAGTCTTAAGCACGCTCCTGAGGTTTTCGAGTTGTTGGCCAAGGTAGTTGATCTTTTCCATAGGATCTCCTAAGTTGGGCAGTAGTTGCGTTCCTGATCCCATATTGAAGAGCATCTTGTTGAAAGTTTTGACCTTCTCTTTAAGATTTCATCCAAAGACTGCCTCCTTACCGCGCTCGAACTCTAGAGTTTTTTCTGTTCTCTTCAATACTTGAGTTTGTTCTACACGAGTAGACCAAAGAATGAGTACATACGGCTAGAAAAAAGAAGCACACTGGTCGAGTCAACGACCGGTTACCTTTGCTCTTCTTCTCAATAGTCTCAAGGACTTTCTTGTGCCTAGTCGTCAGATATTCGATCGATCGGTCCTTGTTTTGGCATTCTTCTTTGAGCTCGGCAATTATAGCTTCCTTAGCCATAACTTCTTTTCTAAGTTTCTCCGAATCTATCAAACACGATAAAAGGGAGAAATTGGTTCACAGAAAAAGAGTCAAATGGTAAAGAAGGAGAGAAGAAGACACTAAGAGGGTGCTTACTTTCTAATTCGAAGTTCTTTTGTCCAAGAGCTTTATGTGCTGGGTCAGACCTCCGACCACAGCGAAGTTTTCCACTAAATGCTATAAAAATAGCAAACTTCTTTAAGTACTTTTTTAAGGGAAAGGCTATTAAAAGTGATCGTGGAAGTTTACCTGAATTGCTATATTGTTATATTCGGCAAAAATAGAGTCGGGACTCGTCTCTGCTTGACGATCCGAAATTCTTCCCCAAGCTTCATTAAGATCTTCATCATTGAAGATCCAGAAGCGGTGAGGAAAGGCTACTCGAATAGGAGAATTCCTAGCAGGAGTCAGAACCTGTTGAGATTCCTCAGGAACCATCATCTCTGCAGGTGGGGTTGGAGCTACCACGAGTTCCTGAGTGGGCACTGGCGCTGCCACCTGTTCGAGGGCTAGCTCGACCTCTTTCTCATTAGGAGCTTTCTCCTGAGGGGTGCCCTGGTCGAAATCGACCAGAATACCAGAGGATCTACAACAAAAGAAGAAAAGAGGTTCAAAACTCTAAAAACACCAGAGGTAAGTACTTACATAAGTCATTCTTTCATGTATACGTACTTGGTCGTTTTCTTAGTCTTTAGTTTGAAGCGCGCTGAAGCAAAGTCTGTCGCGCTCACTTTCCTTTTCTTCTGTTCAACCAACTTCTGCGGTCTTGAACTGGTAGGGTTGGTTAGACCCCTCACATCTTTTGACTGGAGGTCAGAAGAAATATTCTTGACCAGTTGATCAAGAACAAGATCCCTGACCATCTGGTCGGAAGGTGTGGATTCATTGGTCTCCAGAACAATTACCCCAGTAGCAACTAACAGGTCGTCAGCTACCACATTGGAGTTTACGATAGCCGCCTAATTAACATTCAAAGTTAGTTAAGTGATGAAATTTTTTCATCTAGAATATACATTTATGTTCAGTTACCTACCTCTATAAGACCACCATCACGGACGGTCGTAGGAGTGGTCGGAGCATCAATCCTCAATCCGACCGACTGCACATCAAAGAGGATTTACGGTAAACCAATCAAAAAACATACAAAAGATGAAAGGTGGTTGATATTTTTACCTTAAGTCTCTCAGTCCTCTCTTTTGCGGAAACAACCGCTAAAATCCAGGGGAAATAAGCTTTATTGCCAGGCTCTCCAGCACCGAACATTTTGATTCGGCATCTAATCTCATCAGGAGAAAGAGCTGCAAGAATAAGCGAGGACTTTAGGATCACAAAAGTGTCACCAAGATAAGCAAAGCTGGTGGAATCTTTGGGATTTACCCTCCTTGAAATCTTGATCAGGTCGTCATGGCCAATATACGAGCATCGAATGTGCTCGGGACTTGAAGGGCTAATCCGTGAATGGAAAAATCCCTTACTACGTGCTAGGAAGTTAAACCCCTGACATTAAGGTGTTGGATGGTTTCAACCCATCTTCCCACATTCCCCCCTTCTTCACGGAGGAGCGCCACTCTGAATTCTCGATTGCCTTCTTACCAGTATAGTAAAGGCTGTATTTTTGAGTGACCGTCATGTAGAACCAGCTTTTCTTCCATAACGACTACGAAGACTTTGAGTACATATGAATGTACTCATCAGCCTTTCCATCGTGGAGGCGCAAGGTGCACTCTCTAGGTGTCCCAATCGTTTTCCCCGACTTCGCCATCCTGTAGTAGTACTTGAAGAGCTCCAGATCTGTGGCAATCCCCAAGTACGTTTCACAGAGATAGACGAAGACGCTGAGGTTGGTGATGGCATTGGGGGCGAGGTTCACCAATTCGACTCAATAATGCTCCAAGATCTTGGGGAGGAAGGAGTGAACTAGTAACCTGAATCCACATTCAATATATGCGAGGAAAACAAGGATTTCCCCATCTTCATTGCTCGGAGAATGCTCTCCGGCTGCTGATCTCCAAAAAATCAAGTCTTTATCGGGAAGCAACCCGACCTTCTCCAAGCTCTCAAGTTTCTTCTTGATCAAATCAGAAACTGACCAGTTGGTGCTAAAGTCTGATATGGTTGAGTTTTTGATGAAGGAAGAAAGGAGGTCGTAGAAGGTTGTAGACAAGAGGAGGTCGGAGGCAATTTTTCTCTCAGAGATGAAAAGGAAAGCGAGGCGTAAAAACCCTAAAGCCTTGTGCTTTGAAGGGATTTTATAGCCGCAATTTTTTTAACTACATCGAGGAGTTACCCAAAGTACAATGGACACAACCCAGAGTCCAACGGACAAAAAAACTCTTCGGGTCCCAAGACAGTTTCTCAACTTTAAAGTGAATACATACCATTTCGTATATCACGAGATTAAATGAGTGTCTGTCCGATACGACTTCATCAGAAGGAAGTGTTCACATGACCAATTCATTTAAAGTTCGGGGGCTAACTGACGAGGATGAAAATCTCTATGTAATATTTTAATACATAATGAAAGACCATATGTCTTCGTGGTCGTAACCCCTAAGGTTAATGACTCCTGTGGTCGTAAGGATTTCAGAAGTTACATAATGAGAACTCTGGTCGGATGAGGTCGTACGCCTAGTCCCCGATCAGATGACTCCTCGTAGAAGCAATGAACTAGCATTCGGATCTAACTCCAAAAATATTCCTTACCGTGTGATGAATGGAACACAGTTATATTTCCTCCATACCACACGACGTTTTATGGTTCTAAGACACTGACAACAATCACCATACGGTTGAGGTGTCTCACAGACATTCAATTGCCGAATGGTTGATGATTCATCAACTGATGCCTCGCTTCAGACCAATCGCATTACGCTATGAGACGCCTTCTCCAGGAACAACTGCCACATCTTTGACGGTTATTTAAAGATGGAGCGCGGAGCAGATTAGAGGCATCAGATTGAAGCATGGCAATCGGCATTAGGTTGATGTTTCAAGTGTGATTCAGCAGCATAGCAAGCATTACGCTTCGTGTAATTAGGATTAGTCCACTGCCTTGTTGAGGTCACCCTTGTAATAGCCAGTTCATAGCAATAAAGAGCAGTCTCATTCTCTCTCAAGAACTCTTTGCCATTTTCCTCTGTTTATTTCGTAAGATCGACGACTCGATCGTCGACATAGGGATAGTGACTTTCTTTTTATCGATGAAGGGACAATGTCTTGGATGGAGCCTTTTGAAGAATCGGGCAAGATTTGATTGAGAATACACCACGATAATGATGTCACAAAGCATCTGCCACATGCGAAATATGCTAAGATTTTCTCGAGAGATGTGTCAAATGAAACTTGTGGATGTATGTATTCCCCCCTGACGAGCCCAATTATGTGACAATAATATCTCTTTGGTGCGCCCACGTGGCCCAGAAGACCCAAACGCACGTCGATCAGAGGATTAGAGGTGACAAGATGGGTTGTATCGGCGGTGCCCGAGGCACGACATCTTGTTAGTCTCGCCTCGAACGCACGCCACGACCCACACTTGTTTATAGGCGGTAGCCGGCATCTGAAGATGGCGGCACGTGGTGCTTGGGCTGCCTCAACACGATGGTTACCAAAGACGACCCATGTGGCTCGTGTGCGGAGAGGCTGAGGGAGGGAGCCGGGAGGAAAGGAGGAGGATGGGGCGGAGCCTGCGCGGAGGAAGAAGGGGCTGGCGGGGAGGAAGAAGGAGGAGTGTAACATCCCAATTTTCAGAGCTTTAAAAACCTTTTAAATAGTGTAATGAGAAAATTCATCATTTGGATTTATTTGAATTTAAATTAAAAAGCTTAATATTGGACTTTGTGTAACAAAACAATTTAATATGACTAAAGTCAACATAAACAATAGTCAAAACTATTTTATTTGGATTCTATGTGCTTGGATATATTTTCTAGAATTTTCTAGAATTTTTCCAAATTCATTTGCTAATTTCTATTGCTTATTTGAATTTCTGGTAATTTCTTAAAAAGAAAAAGCTATATAAATCTCCAAATAGTGTTTGGGCGAATCTCTCCTACCAACTCCTTTTCCTAGCCAAGAAGCCCTCCGCCCATCCATCCTCCACCGGGATCGTCATTTGGGCGTTCGATCTTCGCCCGCCTTGGTTCCTTTCTCTCTCTCTCTCTGCCGGTGGGGCCGAGGTCGTCGTCTTCGCCCAGCGTTCTTCTCCATGGAATCCCGCCAGTAGCGCCATGGTTTCTTCATGAGTCTCGTCCGAACAATATCATAAACGCCCCGATTTTGTCGCGGATGATCTCTTCTAGAAGCCCTATCTCCTCCGCGCCTTTCAAACGATTTTGAAATTAAAATCGCTTCAGATCTCCTATTTAAATCATAATTGTTTGGGTTGTTTTGACCTCACCGATTAAGCCACCCCTGGGCCGCTTAGGCCCTATAAAAGGACCCCGAAGCCCTCGCCTCCTTTCCACAATCCTCACCCAATTTTCCTTCCGAGCTCTGCTACAGCATTTCCCGTCTAGGGTTTCCGCCGTGTCGTCGTCGTCGAATTATGCGCCACCACTTGCAGCCGCGTCGTCGTGGAGCCCACCATCAAGTTCGCCGTCACCTCCTCTACCTCCGGACGATCGCTGTCGCCTAAACCTCGCGGGGCCCGTCCGACAAAACCCGAGGTCTCTCCGCTCGACCTGCGCCACGCCACCACACCACCCAACCACGGGAGCCGCACGAAGGTCGCAATAGCCTCAACAACACGCCCATAGCACCCACCCTCGCCGCGACCACCGTAGCGCCGGTGACCATTGGTCCCGTCTTGCCACCGCTGCCGCCGACATCTCGCCGACGTGGGCGCCGAGTCACGTGCACCTCACCCTCGTACTGCGTGTCATCCGGGTGGCGCTGCGTCGGCCTCCACGTGCTGTGGTTCGCCACCTCACCTCTCTCGGTCGGTGGCTCGGTGGGCTTGGTCCACTGGTAGTGCCTCGACATGTGGGTCCCACATGTCGGGTTTTCTTTATTTATTTCTTTTCCGAAAATCCCGGTACGACGCCATGTCGATGTCATCTTTGGCGCAATATTCGATTTTTACATTGAAAAATAATTCGGAATTCGATAAATCCTATTTTTAGGGTTTTCTTTAGATTTAAACTTTGAAACTCCATATCTTTTGCATCCTAACTCCAAATCCATCCATTCAAATTTCTAAATTCATCTAAAATCCAGATCTATCTATTGGAGATTTTTAATTATTTTATTGGAGTTATTTGCCTCTGTTATTTATTTAGTTTGTTTGTTTGCCTTGTTTGCGAGTAGACTTGACGTTCTTTGAAAGAGTTGACGAAGAAGGACCTTTCCAAGATCAAGATCAATTCCTAGATCCTTTTCAAGGCAAGCTATACCTTGACCATCTTGATTCCCGGTTTGCTAAATTATTTTATTTTAAATTCTTGCATTATTAATTCAAGTAATTATTTAAATGATTTTGGGAGTAGATGTAAATTCCTAATTGTTATGCCATCCTTGTTAATTGCTATGTCTAAGTTCTTTGTCACCCTAGTTGATATCTAGTTGGTTAATATTGTAGCACCAACGTGGGTTGGTTAGAACGATTAGATTGCTTAGTCATGCCACAACTCATTTATTCATGTGAAGTACAAATGATTAATTTGACTAAGTGAATATGCAATATTGGATAATCTGTGTGTACTACGTGTCTTTATGGCATGTGTTGCACTTAAACCAACGGGGTGGTAAAAAGGATTTGGACTGAGGCAAGGGGTGGATACTGTGTGAATTGGTGGTCTATGTGGACTGTGTGGATAATATTAATCTGTGTGTCTATGTGGTTGGGTTAGCTGGAAGTCTTGCCTTGGTCAGTTAAGGACCTCACCATGTGCGCTAAAGAACTGAGCTTCCTGTACGACCACATGCCTGTTTTGAGACGGGCCTAGCATAGTAAGATAAGGTATCTGAAATGCTCTGTTATGATCAATGCTAGCTACCTTTGGTTGTATCTTGTGGGTAAAGTGTACAAAACTCTGCAGAGTGTAACTTAATCTATTCAATAGCTGCCCGCATGATCATGGACAATGCTCGAGATTTAACACTAGGGTAGAATTTCATAAAAGCGTGGGGAAGGGAGCTATGTGATTAAATCATCTAGCTATGTGAAGAACTTTTTTAAGTGTGTGTGTCTTTGTGAAATAACTTGTTAAAATTATTATTGTCTATTTGTTTTACCAAATTTCAATCTATTTAATTGTATTAAATTGCAAAAGTTGCATTTACATAAAAGAACCGAGAATGCCTTTCTCTTGTAATAAGCTTTGCATGTATACTTTGCATTCTGTGGTGTGGCTTGAGTGCGGTGTGTACTCACGCTTGTTTTGACGAATCAAGCGGAGGAGGAGTCTTCACCGACTTACGAGGGCGAGTTCATCGAAGGTGCCTAATCGCGAGGTCTTGATCGATCGGTTGCTGTGGTGAATCGATGGGATGCCACTACCGCTTCTGTTTCACGCCGTTTATTTTCTCTGTTAGCCTGCGTGGCTCAATAAATGTAAACTTCGACCTTAAGGTCAAAACCATTATTTAATATTCAAAGTTATTCGTTTATGTTATATTTCGCTTGTATGGATCGATTTCGGTTTTGTTAACCCCGTGTGCACTAGCATGATCCTGGGCTAGTCACGATAAACCTGAGGGTCTGAATTGTAATTTCGGTCCCGACAAAAGTGGTATCGAGCCATATCTTGTTATAAGTCTAGACCTTAGTAGATTGGCCGTTCGAGTGTCCAAATTATTTTCTAAAGAAAAATTTAACTTGCAAGATTAAATGAATTGCTTAACTCCTCTCATATCTCTCTCGACTCATCTATTGCTAAAATCTTTCCTCTCCCATTGTTTTAACGTGGTTCTTACACCTTATGCATCGTGACGAGATGCCTTACCAGACTTTGGGAGATTGCAGCGGAGGACTTGCCGCAGAGCTGGAAGTTCTTTGCAGACTTGGAGGCTTCAACGCCCGATGTCTGAGGCGGTGAGTACATAGTCAATGGGCGGGATCGTGGTATAGTCTGCCGCTGACGGTCTCGCCAGAGGAACACTAGAGGTAGCTTGACCTTTGGATATCTCGATCGGAGGATCACCTTCATGCAAGGAATCCGAGAGTCATCGCGTCAGCCATACTCCGAGTCTGCCACATCTCTGTTGAAGAGCTACAACACCTGCTTGTTTACGCTATCACCCAGGCGCCGGGGAGATATCTGCGCGCTTCCGTCTACAAGCGGGAAGGCAATGCCGCGATAGTGCATCTTGCACGGTTCACACCGCCGGAGAGTCGCTGGAGATGGCATACCACCGAGTCGAGGTGCGCCTATCGAACTGGGAAGAAGCGAGAAAGGATCGCCGTACTAAACACGCCCTCTATGGTCGACATGAGCTCGAAAATGATCAAGAGGAAGATCCGAAGAAGTCGAAGAAGATCGAGAGGAGATTCGGAGGATCGGCCGAACTCACCTGACCTGAAGAGCGGTACACACTGCACACAGCACTGCTGCTCTGCACACGATTAAAGGCATCGAGAACCGATTCGCGAGATGCGGCTCACCGGAGTCTACACCAGCGGGGCGTCGCCGTGGCTTTGGAGGCTTTCTCGAGTAGTTCGTTTGAGTTCGGTTTAGTCGAGCTTAGCCATTTCCCTTTTGAGTCGCCCTTTAGGCGGTAGCTTGTGTGCTTAGGTCCGATTTATTTTCGTGTGTAAGCATAGTGCAAAGGCCCTTAGGCATTTGTTGCGACCATGCTATTAAAATATTAATAAAGATTATTTCATTGAAGTTTCTTGGTTGTGTTTGTTGGGTTTAATCTATCCCTGTCTAGATCTTAACTCACCTTGTGCTCTCTACCTTATCTAACCTATGGAGCTTCACGGATGGTTCGGACTCGCCATGCCGCCCTTGATGGATCCGGAGCCCAAGGATCGAAGGCAATGAGCAAACCCCTCGGAGGTAGTGCCACCCCAAGCACCACCTATTGACTTGCGAGAACTTGAGCTTTCATGGCGGCACAAACTTCGAGATGATGTATCGATGATGAACGGGATCTGAGGCCGCGATGAACAACAACATCAACAACAATCGTCGGGGAGGAGCCGGTCGCTCATGGTCATCGGGGACCATCAAGTTGGTGAATTCATGAGGACCCGTCGCCAACTTTCTCTGGACATATCACGCCCGATGAGGCGATGATTGGCCAGCGTGATTGAGAGGAAGCTGATCACCCAATCAGGCGATCATGAGAAGGTTTTGTATGCCACTCATCGGATGGAGGGCATAGGCTGCGAATGGTGGGAAAATTTCTGCGCGGCGCATGAGCCACCATGAGAACATCACATGGGAAGAATTTTCTGCGACCTTTCGCCAATATCATGTACTGAAGGTATTATGGATCGAAGAAGGATGAGTTCAGCGCTCTCAAGCAGGGGGTATGTCGATGTTGACTACTGAATAAGTTTTCTCGGCTAGCTCGCTATGCTCAGGAAGATGTCGCTAATGGCGGGTCTCGCCCAGGCGCTTCTTGAAGGTGCGAACTTCGGGAATGCAAGTCGACCTACTTGCCCATACCTTCCGGATTTTCGGGAGTTGGTTAACAAGGCGTTGGTCATGGAGGACAAGCATAAAGAAGCTGGAGGACCACATAGCGTGGGATGATTGACAAAGGAAGCCATCGGCCACAACAACGAGAGGACAAGTAGTGCCACCACGGTTTAATCGTTTCGACCACGAGTTCTTCGGGACACACCGCCTTGACACCTCGTCCTCTTATTGAGCTCTCGCAACCCTACACAGTCAACCCCACGAGAACAACAACCGGCAGAATGAGCAGAGTGTGTTACAATTGTCGTCGGCCAGGACATTTTGCTAATCGGTGTCCTCGAAGGAACTATCACTCGGTCGCTTCAACCTTGGAGCAACACACTTAAGACCGGTCACGAGAACAATCAAGGAGTTTCTCGAGGAACGATCAACGGAGAGGCGCCTCGGTCGGTTGTCGAGTCGTGTTAATCCGTCACTCTAGAAGGAGCCGGAAGCACCGAGATGTCGTCTTGGGTAAGTTCTAATAAATTCGATTACTGCTTCGATTACTGTTTGATTACGGGCTTCGCATTCGTTTGTTTAAGAGTTTTTGCAACTAAGAATAAATTGGAAGTTATGCAACTTAAGCGTACTCTGTTAGTCCGATGCGCTGGAAGCGAGCTAAGTTCTAATGTGGGTTGTTTAGGGCTAAGTTACTCATAAATTGGAGTTGAGTTTCTAGCTAACCTAATTATTCTAGACACCCAAACCATAGATGTCATCCTTGGCATGGATTGGTTAACCAAGCACAAAGCCGTGCTAGATTGTGGCGAAGAGCCGTTACAATCGAGGATACTAGAGGAAACAAAGTGGAGTTCCTAGCTACCTCGGTCGTAATGGGCATTTGATAGTCAACGACACGAAGACCGTTGAGTTGGAAGATGTGCGGTCGTCAAAAGTATCGGATGTGTTCCCGGAAGAATTACGGGGATGCCACCGGATCGTGACATCGAGTTTGTCATCGATCTAGTGCGAGAACGACCCCTATCTCGAAGAGACCTTATCGGATGCCGGTAGATGAGTTGGTAGAGATGAAGAAAGCAGATAGAAGAACTTTTGGAGAAAGGTTTTGTGAGGCCTAGTTAAATGCGCCATGGGGAGCACCGTTTTTGTTTGTCAAGAAGAAGGATGGAAGCATGAGGATGTGCATCGACTCTAGGGCTCTCAATGAAGTCACTATCAAGAACAAGTACCCATTGCCGGATAGATGATCTGTTTGACCGGATGAAAGGAGCCGAGTGTTCTCGAAGATCGATCTGCGATCGAGGTTACCATCGATTGAAGATTTGTCCTAAGGATGTACCTAAGACCGCTTTCTCAACCGCAGTGCGGACATTATGAGTTCTTAGTCATGTCCTTTGGTCGACTAATGCCCTGCCTATTTCATGAACATGATGAATAAGGTATTCATGGAATATTTGGATAAATTTGTAGTTGTATTCATCGGCGATATTTTGGTTTACTCCAAGTCGGAAGAAGAACATCTTGAACATTTGAGATTAATCCTAGGGAAGCTCGAGAGCATCGGTTGTATGCTAAGTTTAGCAAGTGTGATTTACGGAAAAAAGTGGATTTCCTTGGTCATGTGATGGCAATTGCGAGTAGCAGTTGACCCGATAAAGTTAAGCGATGTTAAGCGGGAGCAACCCAAGGCGGTCACTCAGTTAAGTAGTTTCTTGGGATTGGCGGGATACTACCGTCGTTTCATCGAAGGATTCTCATCAATTGCTAAACCTCTTACGCAATTGTTGAAGAAGGAGAAAAAGTTTACTTGGACTCGGCTTGTGAGAAAGTTTTCAAGAATTGAAGAAGCGTTTGACTTGACCCGATCTTGATTTTGGGGATATTCGTAAGGATTTTGATATCTATTGTGATGCTTCGCGTCAAGGATTAGGGTGTCTCTGATGCAAGAAGGAAGAGTAAACTTATGCATCAAAGGCGATTAAGGCCCCATGAAGAAATTACCCTACCCATGACTTGGAATTAGCATGATAGTGCATGCCTTGAAGATTTGGCGTCATTACCTCATCGATGTCATTGCGAGATATATACCGATCATAAAAGCTTGAAATACATTTTTACTCGGTCGGATCTAAATATGAGGCGAGAGAAGATGGCTAGAATTGATAAAGATTATAATCTTGGAATACATTACCATCTGGTAAAGCCAATGTCGTTCTGAGATGCTTTGGTAGTGAAACCCTTTGCAATCTTAGTGGAAGTAAAAGAGCCTTGTTCGAGAACTTCAAGAGAATTCGAAGTTGAAGCTAGAGGTAGTATCTGAAGGATTAAGTGGCAAATTTGGAAGTCTGATCTACTTTGGAGAAGCGGTTTCATGGCTTCGGTAGAAAGACTTCGAGTTCTCGACATTAAGAAGAAGATGATGAAGGAAAGTTCAAGGACTTCACGGTGGATGATCGGGATATCTTGTGGATCAATGGGCGTATCTGCGTTCGGATGTTGATGGATTGAGGCGGCTAATCTTGAAGGAGGCCCATGACTCAAAGTATTCGATTCACCTGGTAGTACTAAGATGTATCGGGATGTTAAGAATAAGTTTTGGTGGCGAATTTGAAGCGAGACGTCGCGAGTTCGTTGCCTTGTGCGGCGTGTGTCGAAAAATCAAAGCGAACACGAGAGGCCCGGGTCTATTGCAACCCTTGAAGATTCAGTGGAAGTGGGAAGAAATCGGAATGGATTTCATCACGGTTTACCCAAGACTCAATCGGGTTCTGATTCGATTTGGGTAATAGTGGATCGTTTGACTAAAGTTGCTCATTTCTTGCCGTCAAAACCACGTTACTCGGGAGATCGTCTAGCGAGCTATATATGGCAAAGATTGTCGGTTTGCATGGTGTGCCCAAGAAGATAGTGTCGGATCGAGGATCTCGGTTCACCTCCGATTTTGGCGAGTTTACATGAAGCCTTAGGGACTCACTTTGAATTCGATCTGCGTATCATCCCGAGACAGATGGAATGAGGTGAAAGGGTTAATCGAATATTGGAAGATATGTTGAGAGCACGTGCCCTAGCAAATGCTACTCGTTGGGATAAGAGTTTGCCATATCACGAGTTCTCGTACAACAACGACTATCAAGCGGTTTGCAAATGTCACCTTTTGAAGCTTTGTATGGTCGTGCTTGCGAACCCGTTGAATTGGGCGAAAGCTTGGTGAGCGTCACGAGTCTTGGTCGAGATATTATTCAAGCGAGAGAGAACAAGTGGCTATGATCGAGGGAGGCGAGGATAGCTCGATCGAAGCGAAAGAGTTATCTGCGAAAATCGTCGTCGTGATCTCGATTTGAGCGAAGATTTTGTGTACCTCAGAAGTTCGCCCCTCGAGAGGTGTGAAAAGGTTCCATGCCAAAGGGAAGCTTGCCCCTCGGTATGTTGGTCCGTTCAAGATCTTAGAACGCCGTGGAAGTAGCCTATCATTTGGAGCTACGCGATGCGTTAGCGAGTACGATGTCTTTCATGTCTCTCGGTTGAAGAAGTGTCTTCGTATCTTAGGAAGAACAAACACCGTTAGAGTCAATTGAACTAAGAAGACCTCACATACAAAAGCGACCTATCAAGATTACGGATGTCGCGAGCGTCGGACCGAGAGCAAGGCGGTTCGTTTTGCAAAGTCTTGATGGAGCCACGCTCGAAGGTGAAGCAACGTGGGAGCGTGAAGAAGAGTTAATAGAGTTCCTAGCCTTTTCTCGGCTAGCTTTGAATCTCGGGGCGAGATTCCTTTAAGGGGAGGTTTGTAACATCCCAATTTTGAGCTTTAAAACCTTTTAAATAGTGTAATGAGAAAATTCATCATTTGGATTTATTTGAATTTAAATTAAAAAGCTTAATATTGGACTTTGTGTAACAAAACAATTTAATATGACTAAAGTCAACATAAACAATAGTCAAAACTATTTTATTTGGATTCTATGTGCTTGGATATATTTTCTAGAATTTTCTAGAATTTTTCCAAATTCATTTGCTAATTTCTATTGCTTATTTGAATTTCGGTAATTTCTTAAAAAGAAAAAGCTATATAAATCTCCAAATAGTGTTTGGGCGAATCTCTCCGCCCAACTCCTTTCATCAGCGCAAGCCACTTCGGCCCATCCATCCTCCACCCATTGGATCGTCATTGGGCGTTCGAGATCTTCGCCCGCGGCCTTGTTTCCCTCTCTCTCTCTCTGCCCGGGTGGGGCCGAGGTCGTCGTCTTCGCCAGCGTTCTTCTCCGTGAATCCCGCTCATGGCCGCCATGGTTTCTTCGCGAGCTCCGTCGGAACAATATCATAGCGGCCCGATTTTGTCTTGCGGATGATCTCTTCTAAGCCTATCTCCTCCGCCCTTTTCAGCGATTTTGAAATTGAAATCGCTTTGTATCTCCTATTTAAATGTAATTCGTTTGGGTTGTTTTGACCCGCCGTAGTTAAGCCACCCGAGCCGCCTAGGCCTATAAAAGGACCGAGCCGCCTCGCCTCCTTTCCAAAATCCTCGCTCAATTTTCCTTCCAGAGCTCTGTAGCCGCATTTCCCGTCTAGGGTTTCGGCCGTGTGTCGTCGTCGTCGAGTCAGCGCCGCCACCGCAGCTGCCTTGTCGTCGTGGAGCCCACCATCAAGTTCGCCGTCACCTCCTCTACCTCCGGACCGATCGCCGTCGCCTAAACCTCGCGGGGCGCCCGTCCAAACAAAACCGAGGTCTCTCCGCTCGACCTCGCCCGCCAAGCCACCAGCCACCCGACCACGGGCTGCACGGAAGGTGCGCATAGCCTCGACAACACGCCCATAGCACCCACCCTCGCCGGCGACCACCGTGCGCCGGTGACCATTGAGTCCGTCGCGCCGCGCCGTCGACATCCTCGCCGGCGTGGGCGTCCAGTCACGTGCCACCTCGGCCTCGTACTGCGTGTCATCCGGGTGGCGTCGGCGCCCTGCGTGCAGGTTCGCCACCTCGGCCCTCTGGTCGGTGGCTCGGTGGGCTTGGTCGCGTGGTAGTGCCTCGACATGTGGGTCCCACATGTCGGGTTTTCTTTATTTATTTCTTTTCCGAAAATCCGGTGACGCCATCTTGATGTCATCTTTGGCGCAATATTCGATTTTTACATTGAAAAATAATTCGGAATTCGATAAATCCTATTTTAGGGTTTTCTTTAGATTTAAACTTTGAAACTCCATATCTTTTGCATCCTAACTCCAAATCCATCCATTCAAATTTCTAAATTCATCTAAAATCCAGATCTATCTATTGGAGATTTTTAATTATTTTATTGGAGTTATTTGCCTCTGTTATTTATTTAGTTTGTTTGTTTGCCTTGTTTGCGAGTAGACTTATTTCTTTGAAAGAGTTGACGAAGAAGGACCTTTCAAGATCAAGATCAATTCCTAGATCCTTTTCAAGGCAAGCTATACCTTGACCATCTTGATTCCCGGTTTGCTAAATTATTTTATTTTAAATTCTTGCATTATTAATTCAAGTAATTATTTAAATGATTTTGGGAGTAGATGTAAATTCCTAATTGTTATGCCATCCTTGTTAATTGCTATGTCTAAGTTCTTTGTCACCCTAGTTGATATCTAGTTGGTTAATATTGTAGCACCAGCGTGGGTTGGTTAAACGATTAGATTGCTAGTCATGCCACGACTCATTTATTCATGTGAAGTACAAATGATTAATTTGACTAAGTGAATATGCAATATTGGATAATCTGTGTGTACTACGTGTCTTTATGGCATGTGTTGCACTTAAACCAACGGGGTGGTAAAAGGATTTGGGTGAGGCAAGGGGTGGATCTTGTGTGAATTGGTGGTCTATGTGAATTTGTGTGGATAATATTAATCTGTGTGTCTATGTGGTTGGGTTAGTGGAAGTCTTGCCTTGGTGGATTAAGGACCTCACCATGTGCGCTAAAGAACTGAGCTTCTGTGCGACCACATACTGTTTTGAGGCAGACCTAGCATAGTAAGATAAGGTATCTGAAATGCTCTGTTATGATCGATGCTAGCTACTGCTGGTTGTATCTTGTGGGTAAAGTGTACAAACCTCTGCGAGTGTAACTTAATCTATTGAATAGCGCGTCATGATCATGGACAATGCTCGGGGATTTAACACTAGGGGTAGAATTTCATAAAAGCGTGTGGGAAGGGAGCTATGTGATTAAATCATCTAGCTATGTGAAGAACTGTTTTTAGAGGTGTGTGTGTCTTTGTGAAATAACTTGTTAAAATTATTATTGTCTATTTGTTTTACCAACTTTCAATCTATTTAATTGTATTAAATTGCAAAAGTTGCATTCACATAAAGAACATGAGAATGCCTTTCTCTTGTAATAAGCTGCATGTATACTTTGCATTCTGTGGTGTGGCTTGCGATGCGGTGTGTACTCACGCTTGTTTTAACGAATCAAGCGGAGGAGTCTTCACCGACTTACGAGGCGAGTTCATCGAAGGTGCCTAATCGCGAGTCTTGATCGATCGGTTGCTGTGGTGAATCGATGGGATGCCACTACCGTTCTGTTTCATTGCCGTTTATTTTCTCTGTTAGCCTGCGTGGCTCAATAAATGTAAACTTCGACCTTAAGGTCAAAACCATTATTTAATAATCAAAGTTATTCGTTTATGTTATATTTAAGCTTATGGATCGATTTCGGTTTTGTTAACCTGTGTGCACTAGCATGATCACAGGCTAGTCACGATAAACCTGAAGGTCTGAAT